>CM060688.1:88667721-89267721 GCA_030686995.1 Artemisia argyi
CCATAGGCAACTGCTTATTCGAAATAGAATTTCCGTTTATTAAACCTAAGAAGTAAGCTAATCTAAACACTCATATTAAGTAAAAAGAGAATAGCTTAAAAGAATATGGTTCATACGTTATTCAACGTGCGTCTGTGAGATATACCGACGAATTTTAACTTGTTCCAAAAACTACCCGTTTCTCCCAACACTAAACCTTTCCATTATGCAGTTAAAGAAATGGCTGTATTTATTTATTTTTCCATGCCACAGGCATGACAGATGCCTTGAACCAATTTTTTTGTATAATCACCATTTATTAGATTATACATATCGCTGCTACCTCAGAACTATTTATCTTACGAAATGTATAATCACCCAACACTAAAGCTGGTGATGACGGTCCACAGCACTGCAACAGGCCGTTGCCTGATCAAGCATAATAGTTGATTCAATACATGACATAAAAAAATTGTGTACGGGATGAGATAAGAGCAAGTTGTCTGGTCAAGAAAAAAAGATCCCAGTTGCACAAAAATAGCATAAATCAATCAGAATACGTATATAAAAGCAAAGACGTTATACCTTTCAATTAATTTAACTTCCCGGCTGCAAAAAAAAGTAGCTCTCAGCAGCAGCTTCTGCAGCTACGTCACCCGTCTGTGATTCAGCCCATTTCAAATTAGAATAGGTTGATGATCGTTAGGAATATATTTAATCACCTGACAATATATGGACATAAAATATGGATTCTTGGTTATGAGATTACCTAATAAAAGAATGAAGCATGTCTTTCGATGGCTAAAACCTAAAATGACAACGTTAATCCAAGTATCAGCTGCAACATTTTTACTCAAAGTGATCGCCCATAAGTAATGAAATTACCCTGAGTGACTGAAAGTTCATGGCCACTATTTTGATGCAAAGTGATGGGAGCAGCAGCTGCAGGTGAGTTTTCAATAAAAGGCAACCTAAAATTTTCAAAGTCATTGATTCCGCGCTGCAAAACATATAGATTTATTAGATTATACATATCGTAAGAAAAACAGCAGCTGAAAATCTTCAAAATAAAAGGCATTAGATCTTCAACGACCCATTGTATAGATGTTGTATGTGATCACTTGTACCTGTAGTGGTCTGGTTCTCCAGGATTAGGCGGTTCACAGTGCGCATGCGGACGGTCGTTAAATATTTTGTGCCTGCAATCACGGCGCCGACAGAAATACCAAGGTCTTCCAACAATGGCTTCCAAAACTGTAGCAACGACTGGAAATCTAACATCCTGAAAAAAGTAACAAAAGGTCAATCTCCGGCGATTCTATAGTGTTTTTAGATGACACGTGAGTACCTACCGTTTGGCTTCTCGGGTCTTCTCGCAACAACTCATCCACTGTAACTCTGTTTCTTCAGTTTTAATGATCAAATAACTAAAGCCCAACTCATTAGAAACTTTAAAAAAGATATGATCAGACTTACTATTGGTGGTCGACGTGAAGACGACAGTGCAAGGTTTCCTAGAAAAACAAACACGCCGGAGACTTCATTCTTCTCTCCACTGTTCTTGTCTCTTCACGGCCACCCATCGTCTTTGTTTGTCGTGCTGGTGGTTATATCTAAGCAGTTAAACCTTAGCATGAACAATCAAAACATGAATTACACTCTATAAGAATCACTCATGTATCATGAATAAACCATAAGCAAAGTGAAATAAGCTCATAAAGTGATCCTGATTCAAAGAATAATTACTCCAAATTGAATAAAAACTAACAAAACAACAAAATTATCAAAAGCAATAAGCAAAATCTAATAAGCTGATAACCTGAGAAAATAAATTGATTCGAACACCCCCTAACACAACAACAAAACTACCCTAAGCCGTAAGCAAAATCAAATAAGCTCATAAATTTATATATATACCCGAAATTAGCAAAACCCCCAATTATAACAAAACCCTAATTTCCGATTATATTTTATATAAATAATTGTATACCTTTCTTTTTTGGCCTAAATCCTCCATACCTCGTCACTTGTACACCATCGTCACACACCCACACCTCATTGAACGTCATCGTCACACACCCACACCTGTGTGAACACCGACAGCAAGGTTTTTTTTTATCGCAGATGGAAGCGATTTTTTCTTGGGAGGACCGGATGTGGAGTAGGTTTGGTGGATACCCACATCTGTGTGAACACCGACAGCAAGGTTTTTTATCGCAGATGGAAGCGATTTTTTCTTGGGAGGACCGGATATGGAGTAGGTTTGGTGGATGAATGAAGCTTCGGGAGTATTATTATAGCACAATGGGCTGGATTCTGCAAAAAGAGGCCAGAAAAGCAGGCCAAAACTGGCCCAGAAGGTGGGCCATAATTTTTGGCGGGAAAGCTGCTACAGTGTAGCTACAGTGGACGACGGCGTTGTTTTCATCGGGAATTATATATACTTATAATTAATGCAAGAGTAAATTACATAGATGATCCTTGTGGTTTGCCCAAAGTTTTACCCACAGTCCCTGAAAGTTAAAAGTTGCACGGATAGTCCTTATCTTTGAAAAGAATAACACTCATGGTCCCTCCACTTAACTGGTGTTAGTGGCTTCCGTTATCTTTTACACGTTAGTCCCTTTTTGTTAAATATCATTGCATCATTAGTCCTTTATAATAACGGCCGTTTATAATTTGAAGTTTTTCGAATTTTTCTTACGTTTTCATCCATTTTTATACGTTTTCATGCGTTTTAATCCGTTTTCGTCCGTTTTATATGATTTCGTCCGTTTTTCTTACGTTTTCATGCGTTTTTATACGTTTTCGCTCGTTTTTCTAACGTTATTGTTTGTTTTCCTACGTTTTCATCCGTTTTTATCTATTTTTATAAATTTTCGCTTATTTTTATACGTTTTCCTTTATTTTTCTTGCATTTTCATACGTTTTTATACGTTTTATCCGTTTTCGTCCATTTTTATCCGTATTCAAGCTTCGTATGATGAGTATGACTATGCTCAAAACTTTGATCAAGGATCGGAATGGAGAAACGAGGTTGATATTTTGCCTAGATCATTTTCTGTTCAATTTTTATCCGTTTTTATAGGTTTTCATCCGGTTTTATCCATTTTAGTCTATTTTTATCCATAAGCCACCACCACCACCAATAAAAAAATAATAATTTTTTTTTCAAATTGTTTTTTCTAAAAAATAAAAAAAAATTAGAAAAAAAATCAAAAAAAAATTCTAAAAAAATAAAAAAAATATATTTAAAAAAAAATTATTTTTTTGTTCGAATTTTTTTTTTCAATTTTTTCAAAATTTTTTTCTAATTTTTTTTTTTTTAGAAAAAAAATGATTTTTTTTATTGGTGGTGGTGGCGGCTTACGGACAAAAACGGATAAAAATAGACGAAAACTGATAAAACCGGATGAAAACCTATAAAAACGGATAAAAACGTATGAAAATGTAAGAAAAATAAAGGAAAACGTATAAAAACAAGCGAAAATGTATAAAAACGGATAAAACGTAGGAAAACAAACAATAACGTAAGAAAAACGAGCGAAAACGTATAAAAACGCATGAGAACGGATGGAAACGTAAGAAAACGAACGAAATCGTATAAAAACGGACGAAAACGGATTAAAACGCATGAAAACGTATAAAAACGGATGAAAACGTAAGAAAAAATCAAAAAACTTGAAATTATAAACGGCCGTTATTATAAAGGACTAACGATGCAATAATATTTAACTAAAAGGGACTAACATTTAAAAAATAACGGAAGCCACTAACACCAGTTAAGTGGAGGGACCATGAGTGTTATTCTTTTCAAAAATAGAGACTATTCGTGCAACTTTTAACTTTCAGGGATTGTGGGTAAAACTTTGGGAAAAATACAAGACCATCTATGTAATTTACTCTTAATGCAATTATGAATGTTTGTTTCATGTGGTATACTGGTATGTGTCACTTCGTCTTCTTTAACTTTTCCTCTCCAAAACCAAAATTAACCAAATTCACTCACTTTTACCCGATCAAATCACCTAATAACTACTCCTAATCAGTCACAATACGGTTTTCACCGTTTCTAACGGCCAGTTTCAAGTTTTATTGAATATCAATTTGATTGAAGATTTGAAAATGACGTCATGATGTGTGTGAGGAAAAAGATAGCTATAGTCCAACCAAGAACAACTCAAAGTACTCTCAAACTACATATTGGGTCCATATTTGAGTCAAGATTGTAGAATAGTTTGTGTAATTGAGTGCGTGTTTAGCGCGTGTGTGTTGAGAGAGAATATGAGTTTAACAAATTAAGCTTTTCTAATGAATAATTGGTACAAAGAAAAAAAAATTACAAGCTTTTATACTAATAAAGACAACTATAGCAAAAAAGATGATTAATTTTGTATTTCTTAACATATATTACTAGTAATACAATTATGAATGTTTGTTTTATGTGTTATGTGTCATTTACTAGATGCATGGTGTTGTGAGTATTTCTTTCTCAACAATCGAGATCTTTACATGAATCCTATACCACACCATCGACCTCATTGTTTCAAGGTTTATTGAATTTCAACTTGATTGAAGGTTTGAAAATGACACATGTTTTCTTTTCTTTCAAAACTTTATTCTTTTTCATTTCAAAGTTGAAAATTTGAAACTACATATTCAAATGTGAATTATTTAGTTTTCCATTAAACATCACCATTAAAAAAAAGTACTCGTATTATATTAAAGTGGCCTTCTAATGACTAACTTTCAAAAAGAAAAATAGTTGCCTGATTCCTGAACATGGTAGGCTGATTTCAACCGTTGGTTTTGAATTAGTACTATCTCGAGAAGAAAGCACTGTCTTGAAGAGGGATAGAACTCGATTCTATCTTATGTCTGAATTGTGAAAAGGCTGTGGAATATAATCAATTATCTTTACTTGTTCCATGATGAGGGATATTTCTCGAAAAATTACTACTTGGTGGGATTTAGATTTTTTGGAGACGTCGGTTGGCATGGTTTAAGAATCTCCATCTCTCGTCTAATCTAAAACAAGTGTTAGGAAGGTGTGTTTTGTAACACTTGGTGGCTTGTTTGGAATTTTCATAACAAGACGTTATTTGGTTCGAGCCATCCAGTCGAAAGCGTGTTTGTTTGATGATATTGTGGCTCGTTCTTTCGTTTGGTGTAGATCTAGATGCGATGCAGACTTTAATCGGGTTGATTGGTTAAAAAACCATTCGCTTGTAACTTTGTAATTGTTTTTTCCTAGCTCCTTGCTAGCGTTTTAATAAAATCCGTTGCTAAAAAAAATAATAATAACAAAAAAAAAAAAAATCTATGTCGATCTTTTCTTTAGTTAAAAAAATTAACTCCAGTTGATTAGAGTTTAAAGAAAAAGATACTCATATTAAGTGGTTGAACGAACTTAATTTTATTGTAATTTTCCCAAGATATTCGTCATCAAAAGTATCACGCTAATAGCTTTACAAATTACAATGTCTGGTAGTCTCATATTATAGCATTTTTGTCTCATCCAGTCTAGCTAGTTTTTGCATTTCGTATATATATTACTGGAAATTCGTCTGGATAATTTTTCTCATGCGTTTACAGACAAGTGCATGCCTTCATCAAGCAAAAAGGACTAGTGGTTATAATCACATTGAAGTTTTGAAACACAATAATATAGATATACACATTGTCTACTCATATTATCTTTCTTAACAATCGGCTATTTATTTTGCAAGGCATAATTTACGACGAAAAAGAATTGGGATGTCTAAATATTTACCTTTGTTGCTCTCTAATATGTATAAGCCTCATTTCTAGTCATAAAATCAGGCACGTGTCTTACTCACTTATTAGCAATTGAATGTATGGCAAGTAGCTTATTTTTTAAAAAATAAGCATAATCTCATTTCTCATGTGCCAAACATGCATAACAATTCAAACTGAGATTATCATTTTCTTGCAACGTAATACATTACTACATTTGTTTGTTTCGAAACACTATTAAGTGCTTAGTGGGCTTCGGGCCAACTATCGTCTAATATACATAAACTAGGTACTTAGTTTTATAATGGTATGCTCTTTGTCAGTGACGGAGCTAGGATATTATTTTCGGGTGGGCCGAAAAAAGATACATGTTAATAAGTGTAAAGTATGAAAGGCTAAACACATAGTTTTTGATCATATATTCGAAACAGTAGTAAAGAAATTCTATTAAACCATGTAAATATAATCAATTTTACTAATGTTTTGAAACAAAATATTAGCACAAGTATACATTTTGCAAAGTTAGGGTGGGCCTTGGCCAACCCAACCACCAATGTGGCTCCGTCACTGCTCTTTGTGTTCTAGTGTCTGACTAGTTGTTACTGAAAGTCTTCAAATCTCCACCATCTAGGAAAGAATGTAACTATCAGTATCATCTGTTCCAAATTCATCTTAATTAGTTGGTTCAACTTTATCTGCTGATGAAGAAACAATCGCCATTCAGATAATACGTTATACATTTAAGACGTCCAGAACCACGTAATATAAAATCAACACAGGAATGGATACAATGGTGCCAAAGATGACCCTGGAAGAAAAGATTAAAAAATGGTGAGAATACAATCTTCGTCACAATTTGGTTAACTATACATGAAGAAAATAATTGAGGACGACTAATCGATAAGAACATCAAATTCTAGTTGTGATAATTGATACTTTGTGTCTGGACAGGTCAAATAATTTATAAAAACAAAAATATGAAACATACGCTGTGCTAAGGACACTTGTGTGGAGTTCATATTCCTTTGCAAACACGAAAGACCCGATGGCTTGAGGTAGCGCAGCCTGTCAACCAAAGTTATGCTAAGTTGATAACGTATAATATAATTATAATTAAAATGATAATAGTAATGATGATGATCAAATATTTTCTGGTTTAAAATTACCTGAATGATGGCGATACAAAGGACATCACCTCGCAAACCAACCATGAGAGAGCCAACAGCCATAGCAGCTGGTGCAACAACAAACCTCAAAAGCATTCCAAATGCAGTTAAGGTCGCACCACAATCAATTATTTTTGGTTGTAATGCCATAAACAGTCCTGAATCAATGTCGAAATTTAGAGCATTCTTTAAAGAAAGAATAGTTGGCTTCAAACTTCACAACTAAGCATCTAAATTCATATCAAGAATCGTATATCCAATCCCTATACATGTTTAGAAGAAATGGACTTAAAATTCTCACCCATGCAAAACATGGCAACACCTGCACCAGCTCTGGACATGATCAATACTGATCCTTGCACGATACTAGGCATCTTCAAATCCCACCTAAAGGCGATATTTTACTAATTATTTACTGCTCAAGTTTTATATTTCAATGATACCATGCAAACTATATAAGGGTATATGAATAACAAAGAAACTATGTACATTTTATGAAAATAACTTACCTATTCGATATAAGTGCCCAAATAAGCCCAAGAATGCAAGCGTAAGCATTAGGGTTTTTAGCAACCTTTAGTCCAACAATCTTTATTAAAGTTGACAGAGATGGTCCTGTAGTTGTCTCATCTTTAGAATTTCCTTCTAAATCTATTGCCGATTCACTAGGTGCGACTGCCAAATCAAGTGGTTTGTTTGCACTCCGGAACTCATACATCATCAATAAGAGTATAATCCAAACAAGGAATTGTAAAATTGATGATTGTATTACAAGGTTCTCTCCGAACCGTCCATACATTGCTCCGATAAGGGGCACACCTACAACAAGTGTATTATTTAAACTAGACAAGGAAAAGCTTGTGATTGACCATGGATAGTTTCCTTTAGTAGTCAGCTTAGCCCATAAAGATATTACTACGAGGATTATAGCTTTGGATACTGCATCCGCGGCAAGGAAACGGAAGTTCATTTTGTATGGATTGACTCGGGTTGTGAAGTCAAATGCAAAGAGAGGCATGATGAAGTAGCAATTCAGCTGATTTATTGCACAACAATGGTCAGGATTGAACATGTGCCACCACTTAACCGAACCATAGCCTAACATTAACGCCACATACAGCGGAAACATTGACGCTACTACCTTGTAAATGTCATCCAACCCTATCATTTTCAAATAGTTTATGTTGGTTTTCTCCTCTTGGAGTTTTTTTATTGATGCAAAATGATCATCCGGAATGCTTGTTTATATATAGTGCATGTAGAGATGACAAAGAAGACACCAACTTAAATTGGTGGACATGAAAGAACTTGGAGTAATCCACTAACTATTTATTCTTATACCCTTTGTTGGTTTTGAATCCTTACATCAGTGGGTTGATTTACTTAAAAATATTGCTAATCCACCAAAGGTTGCGATCCTTAGAAAAGGGGACAAATTTTAAAAAGTGTTTTGAGCCATCCGATCAATCTCACCTTCATCTAATGGTCATGAAAAAAACAACATAATAAAAAGGTTAAGGGGGCAATTGGTAATTTTACTCAATTTTTTAATTTCACCTTCAAACGCACTCTTAAACGACAAACTTTTAAGAAAAATCGATTTCTATCATAATTTTCAGAATTTAATTTTCTTCAATTCGGTACGTATTTTTTATAAATAAATCGCAACTTTTTTGTTAGATTTTCTTCAATTTGGTATGTATTTTTTATAATAAATCACAACTTTTTTGTTAGATTTTGAGTTATAATTTTTTTAAAATTTTCGGCAACTTCAGCCCTATTTTTGTCTAACTTAAAGGTTAAATTAGGTAAAACTTAAAACACGAAAATTGTAGATTTTTTGCCATTCTTTATATAGAAATTTGAATCACTCAATTCCGATATAATATGAGTGCGACATCGTATTTTAAAATTGGCGTCTTACACATATTTAGTGCACACAAAGTGTTTGATTAAATGCCTAAAAGAGATTTTTATTGATAAACATCGCTAACGATTTTTTTTTATTGATGATTGACCATTTTTATTGATAATCAACACCAATGATGAGCAAATAAATGATGAACAACTTCTTTCATTAATAAACAATTTTTTTTTATCCATGAACTATTATTTTTATTGATAAACAACTTTCTCTATCGATGAATAGCTCTTTTTATTGATAAACGAAATATATGATAACAAACCTTTTTTATTTGAGAACAACACTTTTACAAAGATAACTTTTTATTGATGAATAACATTTTTTATTGATGAACAATTATTTTTATTAATGAACAACATTAACTAATAAACTAATGAACAAGATTAACTGATGAATAAGGCTAACTCATAAACAAGACAACATCAATATACATGTTGTTCATAAGTGTTCATCAGTTATTCTTGTTCATCAGTTAGTGTTGTTTATCACTTCATCAACAAAACTGACGAACACTTATAAACAACATGTAAATTGATGTTTTCTTGTTAATCAGTTAGTCTTGTTTATTAGTTAATCTTGTTCATCAGTTCATCAACAAAACTGATGAACTGATTAACAAGATTAACTGATGAACTCTTATAAACAACATGTAACTTGATGTTGTCTTGTTCATCAGTTCATCAACAAGACTGACGAACAAGACTAACTGATGAACACTTATAAATAACATATAAATTGATGTTGTCTTGTTCATCAATTAGTCTTGTTCATCAGTTAATTTTATTCATCAGTTACTGTTGTTCACCAGTATTCATCATAATCCATGTTGTTCATAAGCCATGTTTTTCATCATCAAACTTGTGACATCTCACTCATGTGACATCGGATTTAAGTGAGTAAAAAATCTAAGTAAAGATTTAACTAAAATCTACAACTTTTATGTTTTACAGTTTTTCTAATTTGAATTTAATATTAGTCAAATTGATGGTTAAAAAAGCAATAAAACGCAATGCGTACATTTTTGTACAAAATTAACAAATAAAAAACACTTTTTGAATCTTACATTAATAAAATGATTAATAATGCATTGTGGTACAAAAATTAATACATTTAACGAAATTTTAACACTAAAAATCTAAGCTATAAATTTCATTAAACACGTTGTGTACAAGAAATATTACTAAAACGTCACTTTAACGTGTGATATCTCACTCATATGACATCGAATTTGATTGATTCAAAATCCTGTTTAAATAATGAACCAAAATCTACAACTTTCGTGTTTTATGTTTGCGTAATTCAGCATTTAAGTTAGACAAAAAAAACAGGGTTGAAAATGTTTAAAATTTAAAGAAAATCATAACTCACTTAAAATCTATAAAATAAAAGTTGCAATTTATAAATCAAAATGCATATCAAACTAAAGAGAATTAAATTATAAAAATTATGGTGAACTTAGGTTTTGTCACACCCCAAAAAATGTCGCAGCGGAAGTGTAACCACAAAGTCAAGAGTATAAAGAACGACTTCTATATGAGTCGTTTAAAAGTCATACTCCCTTCGTCTCATATTAAATATCCACATTACCATATTTGGTTGTCCCACATTAAATGTACACTTCAAAAAATGACTAAGTAAAAATAACTAAACTTCCAAAACTACCCTTTAAATATAGTCACAAAACCACCCTTTAAATGTGTTACTCCGTACTACTGACTAATGAAAAAAAGAAAAACTACTGTGAAAAAGTAAACCACAAATTCCAACGCATGAATAACAAAGACATGCTTCATTTCTTATGCTTCTTCTTTTTGAACATAAACATGTATCAAAAAACAAAAGACATTTTCCGGTCTTAAGGATTTCGTGCACAACAACAAAAGACATTACACAATGTTTTTTTTCTATAATTTTTCGCTACTGAGCTAAGTACGCAACAACTTGATTTATCAAATTTTCATCACAACCAACTTGTAGTGGCAACACTCCTTGACGTTCCAATCTAGCTTTTCCGATATGTGGCATTTGATAATTGTTGCTACCACGAACCTCCATAATTTCTTTCATGCATGTTTGTAAAGTTAGAAACACGTTCATGTGATGAAAATCTTTCAAAAGATCTTTCAACGGCGGAAACAAATTCATTAATATTTCTCAAAACCTCTTGCTCTTGAAGTGATTAAATTGCATGAAAGAAACTAAGGTCTAACACATTTAAATCCTGACCATTTGGTGGTTGAAAACAAAGTCGAATGTCAAAGCCATCTCGAGATGCTTCTTGGAGAAACTCGACATCATTTACATCAATATGAGGTTTCGCATTATCTTGTTGAATTAAGATTGGACCCGTATGACCTTGTGGCCATTTACCTCGAATAGCCGGTAAAACTTTATGCATCAACCATGACTTCGTTACATCTTTAGTTATGGATAAAATAGGCTTCGTTTCTAATGTTCCGGCAACACGATTTTTACTTAAACACTTTACTGGTTCTAAGGTTGTGAAAGGGAATATACCAATCTTTCCGGAAATATTTCATTTCCCGACGTATCAAATCGAGGCCGTGCAACCGCGGCAAGAAACATGACTTTTGTTATAAACTTTTTCGATTTACATGTTCTTAACGGCTCTTCCTCACCGGGAAGAAGGTAATATCGTTTTGTTGGTTTTGACATGTAAAACCATTTTTCATCAATGTGTATAACATTAAACATATCGGCAAATTTGGTAGTACCTGACATCGATCGAGTAACCATAGATAAACAAAATTTCAATTTTGCTATTTTATTCTCATTGGTTAGAGCCGGCTTGATAGCATTTGTATGTGGTCTAAGTGCACCTTCTTTGATTCGCCTATGCATGGTCTATTTCGAAACACCAACTGAGTTTGCAAGAGAGCGTATGTTGGTTTGATGACACAAAGGAATTTCCGAAACATGTGAAAAATCTATTTCTACCCTTTTCGGTCCAACGATCTTTGGCCTCTTCGAAGACAGATCAAGCATTAATCCATTTGAGACTTGATGTCGGGCTTGATGCCAAATGCGACTGACGGTTCGGTTGCATACACTAAACTGCTTTGCTACATGAGTTATTGACCCTTTATTTAATATTCCATCTAAACTCTCTTGCAACAACAAATGATAAATTGTTTGACATTTGGAATCGCTTAAGTTGGGTTTAATGCACGAGATTCTAAAATCTTCCATATCCAAGATCAAGAAGACAATAAAGACATAAGTTTAAATAACAATATGAAAATTCATTTAGAATGAATATGTGGGCTGGTGTAGTACGTAAAAAAAAGGGTTGAACTATACTTCAAAGTTTAAGTTTAAGTTTAAGTTTAGTGGGCTCATGTAGTACGTAAAAGAAAATGGTGGAGTATTTGAGATTTTGTTGTAGAAAAATGGAGCCTAGTATGAGTATGTTGTATTTAAGATTGGGACGAGATATATTGACCCTCCCTATTATGATATACTAACCCTCCCTACTTAGTAGGGAGGTACATTTTTTGTACCTTTTTTTATATATATATTTTGTATAATATATTTTAGGGTGTATGATGTATTTTATATAATGTATTTTGTATAGTGTTTATTTATTATGTTTATATAATTGACGTCTAATGTATTTTATTTAAGTAACAACAACAACAATAGCACGTTAAACATTACCACATTAAATAATTGCAACAACAACTGTTATTATTCAATTAAACAACATCGTTAACACATTATTTAAAGGTACAACATCTATGACATATGAAGATTATTCATTTCATTTAAAAGATCATGGAGCCGGGCATTTGACTGACAAGCGTGATCCTCAGGATTCCTTGCCATTTCTAACTCCATCTCCAGCGTCTTTATTCTTGTCATCAACAGCTTGTTTTGACACTCAAGCTGGTCAATCTTACTAGCTTTAGCAACGTAGTTTGAGTACTTCGTTGAAGAAGAGGCTTGATTATAATACCTCATTTGAAATTCGGCTTTCCACATGAAGTATCCACACCCATGGTCATCTGTACCTGGCTGTTACATGTTAAGAAAATTATAAGAAATATTATTTTTAACAAATAAATTATTTACATATTTACATAACTAAGCAAACGTATGATTATTTACCACTGAATAAGGACATGCATAATACAATTGCCCTTTAGACTTTTGTCTGGTTGATTTACGTTCTATAATAAGTCCTCTGTCACATCAACACAAGAAAGGATTTCTTCGTTCCACCTGACCAAAGAATTTGCATAATAATTTACAACATCAATCAATAATGTTATTACTAATTTAAACAAAGTAATTTTCTGCAATAATAAAAAAAAAAAAAAAAAAAAAAAAAAAAAAAAAATCATTCGAATTACATAAATAAAAATTTGAGTTCAAAGGTTTGTCAAATAACATACATATTGAGAATAAAGACATACAAAGGTAAACTACTATCAAGATACTAACTATGATACTAACTACTATCACTATCCACCTGCTCCAGCAACTTCTCTATCTCTTTCATCATCTTCTCAAAAGACTCTAACTGCTCTCGAAACTCTACAGCTGCTTTCTCTAAATCACTCAACCTAGATGCATGCTCATAAAACGTAACATACACATCACCTATATCTCTCCTATCATGCTTAACTTCCCTCCTTAATCCTTTGACATCATATTGTCACTCATACAACCTCCTCGACATCGACACATAGCGACCCCGACACCAAGAGATGTCCCCCCTCAAACGACTCAACTCTGCCCTAAGATAGGGTTCTCCAATAAGCATCAATTGCATCCAATGGAATGGGCCGTTCTGCATTCATTAAAAGTGACTTATATAAGTTACTGATATTAATGGGGAAAAATAACTTGATAGTCATAAAATTAATATACTTACCATGAATTCGATAAAATTCTAATTCGTGGAAGCATGGTAGTCCATAAACTGACCGCAACTTATGGCTACATTTTTCTACGGCGATATCCAGGTGAAGTTCTTTAAACATGAGGTTGAAAGCATGTTTTGAAACTTTGTACCACAATTCTGAAAATATTGGTACATTACATTTATTTAATTTCTCGCTCATGCTTCTATTAAAACTCTCTTTTATCGCAGTTTCTTGCGAAATGAGAATCTTATCAACCGCACTCAACAACCTGTCTAAGTTGGACTATGTGCCGTCCAAATATAATTTCAACAACTGATTGGTGTGAAACAGTCAGAAAATATCAACCAAGTAATGGTCAACAAGTCAAACAGTCTAAACCAATACTCCGTGGAGTGTAGTGTTTCCCCGGGTCGTTAGATCCCAACGAAGCGTGAAATATGAAATAAAATGACTTTGAGATCAGGTGAATTGAACAGGAAAAAGGTTCAAGTGATTGTACTACTGAAATATAAGTTAGAATAGCTTTGATAAGCTATATCAACTAATACGTGAAATCAGATTAGCACAAATGAAAAGGAACTGGAAAACGTATACGTTTAATATTTAAACGTAAACAACAAAAACGATTTTAACTATAGTAGGAATTTGTATGCCTTAGGGCTTAAATGCAAATTAAATAAACTTAAAACATTTGTTTTATAATTATTAACTTATTTAAAAACCTAAAAATGTAAAAAGATATAAAATGTACGTTTTAATTCAAGTAAACGTAAACGTACGAAATTAAACATGAATTCTGTCAAATACAACTCCCACAAATGTGAAAATTAAATTTTTGGAATCCTAAACTTATAAGAAAATTATTGGAAATTTAAAATTATTTTTATAACTATTTAATTAATTATTATTATTTAATAACTATTTTTAATTAATTAATAATACACTAATAAATAAGAAAATGTAAAATAAGTCTAGAAAAATAAAATTAAAATTTATAAAAGTCTAAAATATTATAAAACTTATTTTAAAACTAAAATTATATTTTTCACACTATTTATCTAATTATTATTTAATTAATTATTATTTAATTATTAATTAACTAATTATATTGATTTAAATTATTAAAAATACTAAAAAGACTTAGATAATTAAGAAGATTTTTATAAATCTAATTAACCATCACAAGAATCCTAAAAAATTATAAAAAGTTTGTTTTATGTATTTTTAAACTAATTTACTAATTATTATTCTAATTATTAATTAATTATCAATTAAACTAATTATATTATAAAAACTACAAAATGAACAGTAGAAATTTTAGAAAAATTACTAAAATTATATTATAGTATATAAAAGCTAGGAAAAATATAAAAACTAGGTCTTACTTAATAAAAACTAATTTTGCTATTTAATACTTAATATTAATTAATTATTAATAAACCTAATATTAAATCTAATAATTACTAAATGATAAAATAAAAATCTGAGAAAATTACTTAAATTACTTTAATATAAAATAAATTTAAGAAAAATATAAAATTACTAAGTGCTTTATAAAAATCTAAAAAGGAAAATTAAAAAGATAATTTCTATTAAATAGAAGCTATCACTAATATTAAATTTGGCTTTTTCTGTTTTTTCTTTTATAGAACTATTAAAATACTTAAAATATGAAACTTTTATAAAAACAACTAATTTGGAAACCAAAAATAAGCACTGTGAGTGCTTATTAGCTTTGACAGTTGACCAAGTTTGACCAAACTAAGAAATAAGCTTAAATGAGCTTATGTGGGGTCCACAAGGTAGATTCTGGTTCACCTAAGTTAGTTGGACTTGTTTAAGCTAGATTTGATAATATAAGATCACAGAATAAGCTGATAAGCCACAATAAGCAATTGCTTATTGAGTGACTGAGACAGAAATAGGACAGATTTCAAGTGATAATTCAGGTGGGACCCAGTGAGCTTGAGCTCAAAACCAAGCTCAAGACTTGAAGGTGGGTAGGAGGGGGGTTGAAAGAACCAACTTGGAGCTAGTGGGACCCACTGAGTAGCTCAGAAACAACCACCAAAGTGGTGGGTGTGGTGATGATGGTCTGTGTAGCAGGGGAGCTTCTTCCCCTGCAAGTGTGTTTGAGCCTGTGTGGCTTGCACAAGAAAAATCACAAAAATATGGCAAAGGTGGGATTCAAAAGACTAGCTGAGACTCTTTAACATGTAAAAGTTTCAAAACCTAACTCTTAATACACAAATTTCTAAAATTCATGCCATTTTTGGAAAATCATTCACACATAACGCTCTTATCTCTCTCACACACACACACACACACACTATTTCTCTCTCTCTAATAACTCTCTCTGCCTCTCTAATTTTAGATCTAAAACATGTATTTAGATCTAAAATTGGTGGTTTTGGTGATGTTTATGATGTGAGTGTGTGATAAGAGCGTTATGTGTGACTGAGGTACATTGATATACTTTATCTGGGTGGTTTTGGTGATGTTTATTAGGGGTTTTTGAAAAAGTTAATGATTTATTTCAATTAACGTTTGTTAATTGAAATATTTGTGGTTAATTTACACGGATCTATATTAATTTAATGAAACGCCTAATTTTTAAAAGTTAGGGTTTTGGAAAAATTTGGGGGTTTTTGAAAAATTGAATGATTTATTTCAATTAACGTTTGTTAATTGAAATATTTGTGGTTAATTTTAACGAATCTATGTTAATTTAATGAAACGCCTAATTTTTAAAAATTAGGGTTTGGTTTGGTGGTTCTATGGTGGATTATGTGATTATCTGGTGATTCTGTGGTACCTTGATATACTTTATCTGTGTTTGAAAAATTAAGGTTTGGAAAAAAATTAGGGGTTTTTGAAAAAGTGAATGATTTATTTCAATTAACGTTTGTTAATTGAAATATTTGTGGTTAATTTTAACGGATCTATGATAGTTTAATTAAACGCCTAATTTTGAAAAATTAGGGTTTGGTTTGGTGGTTCTGTGGTGTATTATGTGATATGTGATTATGTTGGTGATATAACCACCAACAAAATCACTTGTTTGATATTGTTGGTGGTTCTGTGGTGGATTATATGTGATATGTGACTGCTTTGGTGGTTCTGTGGTGCAGGTTTTTTGATATAACCACCAACAAAATCACTTGTTTGATATTGTTGGTGGTTCTGTGGTGGATTATATGTGATATGTGATACTAAGTAGGGAGGTTAGTATATCATATTAGAGAGGGTCAATATATCTTGTCCCTTGTGGTTAACTGAACACTCCCTATGGTGGTTCTGTGGTGATTATGTGGGTAGGTTAACACCTTGATCTGCCACCATAGAGTGGTATGAATACCTGCTCTGGCCTACCCCATTCCCCACAAACTTGTGATGAAACTGTTTTTTTTTTTTTTTTTTTTTTTTTTTAACTGAGAAAAGGCAATGATGATTTTATTAAAAAAAAACTAGAATTTGGCATGGCATTTCCAAATGGACAGGAAAATAAAATATGAATTTGCAACCTTTGATGTTGCATCCAAACATGATGAGCAATATATTTATGAATCTGAGCCTTTACCTCTTGTGTGTTAAATGGTGAGTTCGATATTTGTTGTCTTGGACTTTCTTTGCTTGTGTTACTTGTGCTGCTTGTGACAAAACCTGGACTTGTAAACCTGTGGTACGGGTTCGGTTAACACCTCCCTTGATGCTTGGGTGAAAAAAACCTGCACTTGTAGTCCTGGACTTTCTTTGCTTGTGTTACTTGTGCTGCTTGTGAGAAAACCTGGACTTTTTATATGTGTTATGTGATATGGTTCTCTGTTCTGTGGTGGGTGATATATTGACCCTCCCTATTATGATATACTAACACCTCTCTTGTGAAACTTGTTTCACTTGTGTAACATTTGCTTGTTGTGGATTCTGTGGAATCTGCTTGATACTGTTGAGCTTGTGAGAATCTTACAGGCTTTTGTTGGGAATTTGTGGAATCTGGTTGATTATGTTGTTTACTGTTGAGCTTGTGAGAATCTTACAGGCTTTTGTTGGGAATTTGTAGAATCTGGTACTTGTTGTGTTGCTTGGGACAAAACATGGTCCTTGTGTGCAATTGTGTGGAATCTGCACTTGGGCTTTTTTTGCTTGTGTTTCTTGTGTTGCTTGGGTCAAAACCTGGTCCTTGTGTGCAATTCTGTGGAATCTGCACTTGGACAAAACCCGGACTTGGACAATAAGGCGATGACGAATGGGTTTTTCAACCCCGAATGAATGGCAAACAATTACGTTTGCAACCTTCAAATCCGAGCCTTACTAAATCTACTTTTTTTTTCAATTATGTTTTCAAATCCGAGCCTATAAGGCAATGACGAATGGTTTAAGTTTGTGTTTGTGTTTTTTTGCTTGTGTTACTTGTTTTGCTTAACCTGTCTTAGACAAAAACCTGCACTTGGACTTTTTTTTGCTTTTGTTACTTATGTTGACTTTGGAAAAAAAAAAAACCTACACTTGGAACTTTTTTTGCTTGTGTTACTTGTGTTGCTTGGGACAAAACCTGGACTTGGGACTTTTTTTGCTTGTGTTACTTGTGTTGCTTGGGACCTGCCATGGACTTGGACAAAACCTGGACTTGCTTGTGTTGCTTGGTACATTTTCTGGACTTGGACAAAAGCTGGACTTGTTCAGGACAGCAAAAGGACAAAAGGACCAAAAAAAATGCAAATAGTACCCTACCCTATGTGAGGGTTTGTACTTATAACCCATAGGGAGGGTTCGGTTAACACCAACCTTAAGATTTTATTGGAAAAAAAGGCGCTTACTTCCCTCCTAAGTTTAGGTTTAGTAATGATGTCAGTCTAAAATGTTGAATTTTTTTTCTTTTTGAAATTTTTGGTTTCCTAAGTCTAAAAGTGATACAGTCGTACAAGTACATTATGGGTAATTTTGTCATTTGATTCTTCAAACCTTCTTACCTAAAACTTTGTGCATAATTGTGGTGGACATTTAATAAGGAGCGGAGGGAGTATAATTTTATTTAATAAAACAAGACATAGTTTAAACACAATAAGTACTCATGTTCCACAACAAATAGAAATAGTTTTTGAAAACGTTAACAAATGATATGTAGCCTAAGTTAAAAATCCATGATGATGAGACCGCAAAATGTAACTCTTATGAGCGATGTCCCAATTTATACCAAGTAATGCGTGGAATTGCGCCCTCGCAAAAGGTTTTACCTCTCAAGGGATCTTGAGAAGCTTGCAATCCCCACCAGGCAGTGTAGTATAGTGACAAGTACCAGGGGATTGATCGTTCAACTCAGGAATAGTGTTCGCTAGGGTTAAAATTCTACTAAACTAGGTCTAAGGGTAAGGGATGATTCTTTTTGTATTTTTATATTTTTTATAAAAGCAAATAAAAATCTCGGGTTTTGAAAGAGTAGGCGGAATTAGTTGTTAGTCAACTAACCCCATTAACTAAAGATGCAATCAAAATAAAATAAAATAAACTTAAACTAATGTGTGGTGGAAACAATAATAAGAGAAAATGTGTTTACTTAGATTTCACTACTCCCTAGATATCTTTTACCGGTTGATTAGCTTGTTACAATTGCATGGATGACGGGTTATATTCCTTAATACTAGTCGTAGGGCCGTGTACAATATTCCCTAACTCTATAGGCTTCTACTTCATTCTAGGTCGAGCCAACTACTAGCTCCTAACGTAGTATCACTAGCAGTTGCCTGCGCATTAAATAAAACCAATAAATCGTAGTACACCTCCGATCATGTTTCTTAAGACGTTCAAGCAAGTTATCAATTGGAAGTCTGCTAGTTTTCTTAAGCCTAACATCGAATTCAATCACCACAACAATTATAAACAAACCATCAACCAATAATCAACATCTAGGTTTCATTACATCTAAGCAAACACAAGAAAAACCTAGCTTAGCATGTTAAAAAGAAGACAAGCATAAGATAAAATCAAATAACACATAGACATATTGAATGATTATTGGAAAACTTATCTTCAATTGAACATGAATGGAACAAGGGTTGAAACCCTTGTTGTTACAGAAAATTCGTCTAGGGTTTGCACACAAAAGTTCTCCAAAAGTTTCACACTTAATGAATGAAAATTAGAAAACTATATATAGATTTTACACCTTGACGGTGTCACGTTATAGCTTGTGACGCCGTCAACACACCGCCAAATTAAAGGTCATATTGCCTAGATCCAATCTTGACGCTGTCATGTTGAGAATAAGCTCTGGGCCGTCACATATAAGTTGATCCTGATGGCCTTGGTGACGCCGTCAAGCATTTTTGCCTTGAAATTGTTCTGGGCTGTCATGTGTATTATCCATATCTGCCTCTTTTTGCCAAGCTTGACGCCGTCACTTGTATGGCCTTGACGCCGTCAGGTTCTGTTCCCAACAAGGATTTTGAGACTTGGTCGTTTTCTTAACTTAATCGCTCAAAAAACGTCTAAAATACTTCCTATTGTAAATTTCCTCTCAAAAGTACCTAAAATGACAAAAGGAATAATTTAGGGCAATATTTGATCAAATAATATCGACTTTGGCCTTAAATGACCCCCCAAAAGCGGTACACTTTTCACTTCATCACCAAGCTAGAATGTTTAATAACCTGAGAAAGACATGCTAAAATGTCAACAATAATGTTGGTGAGTTCATAAGTTTATGTAAATGTAAATGTCAAGTGCAGACCACAAGATTTTAGTGTATGGCCATTATAATAAATACAATGTCATATGAAAAGTAATACTATTGCACTAAGCTCATAACCCTGAAGCCTTAACGCATTATGTATGCGATTTGCACAAATATATGATTGTCTAGCCAAACACCCAATGTTCTCAAATGATATGCGTCCGTTTATCCAGTTGGTGCGACCAACCCGAACGGGGGTATTGTTAAGGCGAAAAATGAACCGTTTTTAGGGGGTCATTTAAGCCAGAATTTGAATTTATTTGATCAAATATTGCCCTAAATTGTTCCTTTTGTGATTTTAGGTACTTTTGGAGTGAATTCTGGAAAATGAAGCATTTTGGACGTTTTTGGAGCATAAAAGTGAAGAAAACGGCAAAGTCTCAATTTTCCTTGCTGGAACAGTACCTGAAGGCGTCACCAAGGCCGTCACGTGTGTTGGTGACGGCCCAGAAACTTCATGAAGGTGTCACGTAGGTCGTCACGTGTAAATTGTCACAACTTGCGCGCGCGGTAGCTGACACCGTTTTGGCCATAACTTTTGCATACGAACTCGGATTTGAGCGATTCAAAAAAGAAAACGATCGGGACGAAAAGATCTACGATTTGGTGAAGAAAAATTGTTCATGACACTGTCAAGGATTCGCTGACGCCGTCATGATCGGGCCGGGCAGAAAATAGCCTATAAATATAACATCATAACTTCACTTTTTGTAAGCCCTAAACCCTAAGGTCGATTCCTTGGTTTAGGTAGGTGTTTTTCCAGCAACTTAGAGGGTTTCTATCACTCCATAAATATCATGTATTGGTTTGATGATTCTATCTCAATTATGTCTTTCATTATTATTGTTGTTTGCTTTTCTTTGATTATGTTTTGCTAATTCATCTTGTGTCTACTTATGTTTATGTGAAACTTGTGTATAATTGATTAGATCTTATTGATTCCTTGTTGATGTTTGTGTCTATCTTCATCAATTAGGGCGTAACACTTCGATAGGTCTAATTGGTTTAGTTTATAATTCTTGTTTCCTATTGATTCTTGTTTTGATTGAATGAATTCGATGTTAGGCTTAAGAAAACTGGCAGACTTCCATAGGGTAACATGCTTGAACGTCTTAAGAAACATGAACCGATGTGTACTAGGTTTTTATGGTTGTATTTAATGCATGAGCAAATTCTAGTGATCCCATGTTATGAGCTTCTTAGCCGGCTCGACATAGGAGTGAAGTAGGAGCTTATAGGATTGGGGAAGTAAGTACGCCACCCCATGATTGGTATTAAGGAATACAACCCGTCAATTAAAACAAGGTGTAACAATTCAATAGGTAGAATTGGATAGCTAGCAAGGAGTAACATATCATAGGTAGACATGCTTCACATCCCTTGTAGAACCTTAGTTTACTTTTCTTGTTTATTAGTTTAATTAGTAGTTTTTGGGTTAGTTGATTAGCAACTAATTCCGCCCTTCCTTCCAATACCCGAGATTTTTACTTGCTTTTCATAAAATATAAAAATACAAACAGAATCGTCCTTCACCTTTAGACCTAGTTAGATTAATTTCAATCCTAACGACACTATTCCTGAGTTGAACGATCAATCCCCCGGTACTTGTCACTATACTATACTACAACGATCAGGTACACTGCCTGGTGGGGGTTGTAAGCTTCTCGAGATCCCTCGAGAGGTAAAGCCTGGTGTAATTCCCACGCATCAGGTATCAACCCAATAGATGTATTGATAACATCTGCGCTTACGAGTAATTAATGGTTCATGATAAATAGGGACCTTATGGTTAATGTGGTAACTTAGGCAATAAGTAAATGTTTTTATGCACTTGTGTCCGTATGTAAAAGTAAGCAAAGTATTCTCACCCCGAGTATTTCAAAGTAAGTATAAACATGTAAAACCGGGGCTATGAAACTTACCTCAAGTGCTCAAAGTATGAGGAATAGTATAACGTAGAGTAACAACGGGGAATCCTAAACGCGACCTAGAAAAATAAGTCGTTTTAGGAAAAATGCAACATGTACTAAATGCGCATGAGTTTTACAAAGTTTTATCACCCTTATATATAGTTAGTGAGGTTTTATAAAGTTACATAAGTCGATCATTTAAGAAAAATAGTTAAAACGCATTTTTTAACTCTAAAACCCCTAGAAATAAAGTGTGTTAATTATTAAGTAAATCCCAACTTCAATTGAACATATCTAATTTGTTTAAGTCCGTTTTTCTTTTGAAACTCTCTAAACGTACGTAAACATGTCTACTTTCATTATTTCAAGGCCTCAATTTGTAGAAATATGATGTGGGTGTCGGTTTATACTAAATCAAACTTGGACTTACTATTACATATTTTCCTAAAATTTCTGACTTAATTGTGCTATTTCTCACTCACTTTTTAATGAAACCAGTTGGTTCAAAAGTGTAGGTTCGTTGTTTTTAAGTCTACTTTCCAAAAATATAAGCCTCTTGTCTCAGTTCTACAACAATTATTTTATAAAATCAAAAATACACAAGTATGTCAAAGTAGTCCAAAATCAGAAAACTTAACCTATCTTGTCGGGGTCATATCTCCTTCGTTACTTAACTTTACGACACCATCCAAATTGTTGTGGTTAGTTCTAGGTGTCCTATACAATAGTTATTACCATTTTTACTCATCTAGTGTTTAAAGTGGTTGTTTTGACAAATTACAAACGGAACTCAGTTTCTTGTCGGTTTTGACTAACAGTTGCATATTATTTATTAATAGTAAAATCAACTCTAAAAATTAAGAAATTCGACGTGGAACATCCTAAGACATATATTTAAGTATGTGTAAATTGGCTTCGTACAGAAAAATGTTTAAGATAGATTTCTTTAATGAAGAACACGACTGAAAATTTTGGGCAGAAAGTGTGTTTACTAACTTTTGTTTAGTTCAAATTTCAACACAAACAAGTATACATAGGTGATATAAATGAACATGACGTGCTATATAAGTGTAAAATAAGTATGTAAATGAGTTTTAGATTCTTATAATTAGTTGGTGGTGATTAGTGCCAGGGACGGAGCCAAGAATAAATATGACCGGGTGCATATTAAACCATAATATAATAGAGTTAAAAAGTAAAATAAAAGGAAGATTTCATTAAAACGATAAATAAATAAACATATTACCTTCTAATTAGTGATTCTACGATCTCCCATAGCGAAAAGATGCTTGCATACACCCTCATTTTTAACATTAATAAGTTCTTCTTTCTCTATAGCACAAATTAAAGCGCCGTTAAAATAATCATCACCCATTTGATTACGCAAATCTATTTTAATGAGCTTCATTTTAGAAACACATCTTTCAACCGTAGCAGTAGCAACAGGCAAGACTAAAGCCAACTTCAACAACCGATAAACCAAAGGATGAGACGTATGCTTTTTCTTATCCACCATCTTCTCAGCAAGTTTGGCAATACTATCCAAGTTAGCAAAATCTTTATCATTACGCATAATCTGATAATAGACTCCAAGTTCCGTAGGAAGACTTAACCTTTCCTTGTAAGTATCACGCGGATACATCTCACCAAGTTTCACTAACTTTGATACACTAAATTCTGAAAATGAATCATGTGGACTCAACGCCGCCATACAATCAAGTAAATCGGTGCTTCCCTCACTAAAACGATCTCCAAACTCTTGAATTTGCATATCCATAATAGTGTTTCATATATCAACCTCGAAATGATGTTGATTTGTAATTCTATCCCTTCGGCCTCTCGAATAAAAGTCACCTATATTCACCATCTCAATATCATGTTTACCACAAAACAAAGTTACATTCTTCAAAAGTGAAGCAAAACCTGTTGCCCTATATTCTTGCAATGCTCTTTTGGTTCCTTTTACCAATGAAACGGCTTTTAAGATAGTTTGATCGCTCTTCTGAAGATGTCGTGACAATGTATTAGTGAGCCCCAAGATATGCAACAACAAGTACAATAAAAACACAAAATCAAGTGTTTTGAAATACTTTATAAGACCAGAAGTTGTTCCACGGTTAGAGATAGTATCACCTTCTTCCTCAACATAGTGAAGCACTATAAGAACCTCCGGAAACATTTTTATCAAACTAGTGATGGTTCTATGATGAGAACCCCATCTTGTGTCTACAGCTCGTGCAAGAGTAACTTCTTGATTTTTCCCTCTCCCTGATTCAGTTTCACCTTTCTCAATTTCTTTAAGTAGTCTTTCATTGTGACGTTCTCGCAATATATCTTTTCGTTTACAAGAGACACAAACAACATTCGTTACCATGGATAGAACATCAAAGAAGTCTCTAACACCTTTATGGTTTTTTGCAACAGCCACAACTACCAACTGGAGTTGGTGAGCAAAACAATGTACATAATACGCTGAGTCATTTTCTTTTAGGATCAAAGCTTTCAAACCATTGAACTCACCGCGCATATTGCTTGTTCCATCATAACCTTGTCCTCGTAACTGTTTCAAATATTTAATTAAAATGTTACATGTAAGACAAAAAATAACTTGTTAAAAATATAAGATATTTAACACTTAAGATCTCTTACCTGTTGCAGACTCAATTTGTGATCATTAAATAAAGAATCAATGGCAGCTTTTAGAGTTGAAGAAGATGTATTCTCCACATGAATAATACCGATAAATCTATCCTTTAAAAGTCCAAATTTGTCAACATACCTCAAAACCACAGCCATTTGTTCCTTCTTAACCACGTCACTAGACTCGTCAACTAACAAAGAAAATACGTCATCACCAATCTCTGAACAAATAGAGTTAACTATTTCTTTTGTAAAACACTCAACTATATCTTTTTGAATCATAGGCGATGTCAAGATACAATTCTTTGGAGCATTCTCTAATGTAACCGCACGAATTTCCTCATTATGATCTCTAAGAAATTGGTATGCTTCAAGATACATCCCTTTATTTAATGAATTTACGCTTTCATCACGACCACGCATTGGATTCTCTATTTTCATACATAATTTAACACAATCAGTTGAAGCATTTAATCTAATTAGATAGTTCGTCTTCTCGTTTTCACTTTTCTTATTAAAGGCATCGACAATGGATTGATGTTGTTTAAGAAGATTTTCACTTTTTTGAAGTGCTCGATTGTGATAGCTATCAACATTACCAACATGTAGATATAATCTGTCCTTTTTATTCCAGCTATCAAAACTATTAACCACAAATGCATCATTCCCACCTTACTTCTCAACATTATCTCTAAATAAGTAACAACACAAACAAAATGCTTTGTTCACCTTTATACTATACTCCAGCCAACGAAATTCCTTAAACCATGTTACAACAAAACGTCTTACCTTTCCCGCTATAGTTCTGGATGGAAATATATGACCACTTGGTTGACAAGGTCCTCTATCCCAATATAGTCGCCTTATTTCTTCTCTTTGGTTTGGATCATAATCAAAGATTCTAGTTGACTTTTAGCATGTTTTCTCAAGTGTTTAAGTATGTATTTGATGAAGGCAAGGGCATAGCAACGGTCATAACTACCAGAAGTATTTTTACACATGAAATAAACTCTGATTGGGACAATTATGTTAAATGGGACTTATTTTATTTAAATTGAACTTGATGTATGACATTTAAATTTGAAAATGTAAACTATTTTTAAAAAGGATTTTAAATCCGTTCTCTATATCTTTGTGTTATGATTACCAACTTAGTAGCACCCAAACATGTATGCTTCCGCAAATCCAGATGTTTTGGGGGTGTCACAGTTACTTACATTTTATAAAATACATGTTACTTGTAAAAATAAACTAAGAAAGACTTGGACTATCCATAACCCAAAACCAAGTCCATAACCCATAACCCATGGAGCTTGATCCATAACCCACAACCCATTTGCATGACATCATGCATGACTCCATAATGGGTAAAACCTATGATCCATGACCCAAATTCCATAACCCATAATCCATGACCCATGACCCAAGATTTTTGAGAAATAAGTTTTCTAACAATGTTTGAGAAACAAGAGAGACAATTGTAATTGGTTACAAAGTCTTGGGAAGGTTTCGTAAATCATAAAATGTACGAGTAGGTACATGATCGGGAAAATGTGGTTGTGCCGAAATGCCCTGGAATAGGCATACACAGATATGTTTAGTCCATTGTTTTGTATAAAATGATCGAAAGTATGTCGAGTGTGTACACATTAATATACATGTATATACGTGTAGCATAAAATGCCTAAAAGTCACATAATCGTTCAGATGGTGTAAGGTACGGAGAGTGTAAAGCTATAAAATGTTTTAGTGTAAAAGTGGTTATAGTTTAGGTCTAAATTCGACCCGTTTCTCTATAACTATAGCTCTGATACCAATATGTAACACCCACAATTTCATGATAGCAGCAAAATTTAAACTGGGTGTTATTTCATGGTATAACAATTATAATAACATAAAACGAACTCTAATTGAGTCGTTTTAAAACATTTATTATTCGAATATCAGAGTTTACAAAAAGAGAATAAAAAGTAAAATTGCAATTGAGTTCTAAATAAGATATTTACTAGTTAGATGACTAGTATAGAGATTAGTGTAAATTCTAGTATTAGTTAGGTATATTGTGTAGTTTGATCTTGATAATTGAAAACATCAAGCTTTAAAATGTGAGATGCAAAATGTGAAAAGTTTACGTAAGAAATGGGAAACTAAAAAAAATGTGATATATAAAATATGTAGACTAAGCATAGTCTAGGGTTGGTTCAAGTTAGATGTATGTAATTGAACTTATTAAATTACTCGTAAAAGTAAACTTACGAAATGAAATATTTAAATGACATAATAATTTAAATAATGACATCATAATTTGAGAAAAGTTACAAATAACACAACCTCAACTTCCAATGTTTCCCAATCCTATCCTCCAACAATCTATTGCAATAAAAATAAAACAAAATTAATGAAGAAGAGTGCGAGAGGTGTTATAGACTTACAGTGTACGCAATAATCCAAGAAGCAACGGAATCAAACCCAGGCTTATGTTCTTGATTCACTTAGTCAAGAACACAACCCACCAAATGATCAATTAACCCAGAACCAATCAACTGCCAAACCCTAACTTCAAGAATTAGTGAAAAATACTAGAACACCTCAAGATCCACCAATTAATCGATTAAACCGTCTTAATCAACCCAAAACACCTTATAAGATCAAATCCCCAAAAAGTACCCAATCCCTAATTTTTCAAAATTAGGCATTTTACAAAAATCTATTAGATCTGAACAATTAGACAATAGATCAATCAAATAACCAAGGTTAATTGACGAAAACAAATCAATTTTAGAAAACCCCAAAAATATATCGAAACCCTAATTTTCCAGAAAATCAATTTAAAGTAAGATTATGAAGCCTTGCTTTGATACTATGTAGAAAAACACAATATGACTCACAAAAACCTTTCATTATTAAAGTAAATAACCAAAGTACAATACTGATCTCAATTAGCGATCAACCAAGAAACAACACAATCTGATCTTAATCAGATAACCAAGAATCAACTACAAAGAGTACTCCAGTTACTCTGCCGTACTCTTAATATCTAAAGTGATATTAGTTCTATTACATATAAGAATCAACACTATAATGAACAGTCTGACCAAGATGATCAGAAACAAAGTGAAGGTTTTTGTGAGAAAGCTCTTGAGAGAGTTATCAGTTGTTGAGAGAGAAAAAGATGATGAATAATGAAACCCTAGAGCAAAATCCAAGCTTATATACTCCAACCACCGACTTAACTCTAACTTGTCACAATCAGTCCTCTATCTTCTCAGGTTATGTCAAATAGCTCCCAAAGTATCAAATCAATATAACTGAGAATGAAAACATGACATAATTAGTCTTTGTAATATTTGCAGGCAAGATTACCGTTTTAACAAATGACATCGATTTTTTCCAAAGTTAAACCCAAACATGAAATGGTGTCGTTCCGAGCCAAAGAAATAATAATAAAAAAAAAAAAAAAAAAAAAAAGGTCATTTTGAAAGCTCTCTAAACCACGTCGTTCCCCATGATTAGTGTGTAATAGAGTAATGATTAAAAATTTTATAAAAGAAAATTACATAAAAGGTTGTTTTTAAGAAAAGGGATAAAATAGTCAAAAAGTATGAGAATGTCTAAAAAGATAAGGAATGTAGTTTGCATAGCTAATTTAGACCAACTAAAATTTTGACATGTGTCAATGCCTAGTCAATGTTTTTAAAAATCTCTAAACTAATAACTACGTATATAGATTGCATGGCTAATGATATTGCCTACTAAGGTGAACACTTCATTTTCCACGACTCGCTCAAGTATATTGATTAAACAATCCTACTTTTGCACGACCATATTTGTTAAACAACCATAGCTTTGTACGATCCTAAGATATTTATTTTAAATGGTGTTGATTTTTAAATGGGTCAAACAATAGTGCAATTAGGTGCACATAATTCATTAGCTTTTTATTATTACATGAAAATATTTTTTCGCTAATAACTCATCCAAAAACACCCTTTTTTGTTTTTTTCTCCTTTTACGATAAAGAGTTGATGAGTAAGTAATTATTGGGTGATTATAAATACACATACCCAATCTCTTATATAAACATCTTTATTTATGGAGTATAAAAGTACAAGTCGCATGATTGAGCAAATATATCATATTATTTTATTTCTTTGTTTGATCGATAAATGTGTTAGAACCTATTTAATTCTTTTGTACTTACATATTTAAATATTTTATTAATTACAAAATTTTCTCTTGATCCCATTTATTTATATATTTTATTAAAGTGGGACTGATAAAATATTTAGTAATTAATAAAATATTTAAATATATAGTTCCAAGAAAATAAAATAGGGCCAATTACATATATACCAACTAAAACTTGTATATTTGCATATAAACCCAAAACATGCTTAAATATCATTGTACATTGTGCATTAAAAACTTGTGTTTTGGGGAAATATGCAAATATTCATGTTTTAGTGGGTATATATGCAATTCCCCCAATAAAATAAGTTGTCATTTACTTTTTGATCGCACAAATATAGTAAAATTATATTATATATTTGTTTGATCACGCGATTGAGGTGTTTGTATAGGAGATTATGTACCTTGGAAAGTGTTACTATGGGAGAACCCGTAATTATTTTGGCTTTGGGTATTTAGTACTTTACCAAATAAATTTACTCAAAAAGTTAGCATCCAATTATTAAAAAAGAAAAAAAAGTTAGTCGCCAAAAACATTTTGGCAAAAACCGAATTTATTGTTCAAAGAAAAAAAATTATTTGAATTTGAATCACAAAATATATTTTGTGGCAACAATTTAAAAACATTTATAAAACTAGTCATTAGAAGAAAAAACACCCGTTACAAAATATTAGTATTATGTCTTCCAAGAGAAATGAGGTAATAACAAAAAACAAAGAAAAGGGTTTTTGTCTCTTGTCACACCCGCGCAAATTCATCACTAATAATAAGATCTGCTAATTGTAAGCACTCTTACTATTTATATTTATATCAATTTGAATTCATTTCATTCCAATATGAAGAAATGCCTTTTATTATGCTACTTGATCATGTGCAATATTGTTTGGTTCTTTATATAATTGTATTAATTGGATCTAGGGTTTTGTTAGAATTAATAAAGATATGGTTTTTATGAATTGGATTAAGGTTTAGAGCTAACCCTTTTGAGATTAGAGCTTAATTTGATGATTAGTAATAGTAATTATGATGTTTTGGTATAATCCTAATAAAACTTCCTTAAATTGGGGGTCAATGTTTAAAGAAATCGTTGTAGTTTAGTCTCGAAGATGTTTACTTGCTGACATGAGCGCGCAAAATAAAGTTACCTTTGTTTTTATCTACATTAATGAGGGTTGGTTTTTTTGTTGGTGCTGTGAATTTTTGTAATATAAAGAGGCAATTGGTTACAAAAGCTAATTGATGATGCTCTAGTTACTTGTACTAATTTAGTGAAAGTTGTAAGTATTATCTGCATTTAGATACAGCATGGAAAACCAACTAGCTTGAAATTGTTTGTAATCGAAAAGTTTTGTAGTTTTCTAGCTTCTACATATCTTAATTTTATTGCATTCTTAGTTTTTCTTCAGTTAAAAACATATTTCACACTAGCTTCTATTCCATGTAAAATCTAAATGCAGAAATACGTACATTTTCACTACATTAGTAAAAATAACTAGAGTAACATCAATTGGTGTTTCTAACTAATTAACTCTTCTATTCTCAGAATCTCAGTACCATTAGAGAATAGAGATGCCAATCCTTGCGTTATTGTAGATGAAAACAAAACTTTCTTATATGTTTAAAGAAATCGTCATACTTTAGTCCCGAAACTATTTACTCACACCCGTGCACGCGTGGGCGGATCAAAGTTATCTTTGTTTTCACTAACATTAATGGAGGGATTTGCTTTTGGTTGGTTCGGTAAATTTTTTAAAATAAGAGCTGTTTTGTTACAAAAATCAAATGATGATACTCTAGTTGTACTAATGTTGCGTAAGTTTTTTTTTCCATGCAGATTTTAGCATGTAAAAGAGGTTAGCTTTAATTAGTTCTTGATGAAAAAATCAAGGTCGCCTTGAATTTTGGATGTTTGAACAGAAATTCGGAAACTTAAGGTTTTGCAGTTTAGTAACTCCATTGCTTTATGTTTTAAATTCAGTGACTGATAAAATAAAGAACTTTCGTTTGAATCAAAAGGACATAACATTACAAAGCAACTTGTTCACCTTCACATTGTCTTAAGCTTTTAGGATGATGTATCTACTTGTCCATAACCATTTACATACTTCTTTCTTCATGGAAAACGTTACAATAATCTTTCGTGTGTCATGCCTTGTATAATTGCAACCTTTCCGTTGAAGAAGTAACTTTAACAAGCATCTTAACTAATTTACTTTTATCACTGTGAATATATGATTTTGATATCACGAGAGACTTATGATATGAGGTTAAAGAGATGTAGAAATTCCATGAAATATATTTCTGTGTTTATTTAAAGTTGATTTAGGACTAGTGTGCAATGGTTATTTAAGGAGTCTAAGCAAGTAAATTTAATGAGGACTTCAAAGGGATAGTATTATTAGGCAATTATCAATTATGTTGAACCGAAATGTTATTTATTGGCCCCAAGTTCTTACTTTTCAACCGCTTATAACTTTTCGTTCACGACTCTTCCAAAAATGCAATGTTCGTCCCGTTTATTACGATTACTAAATTACCCTTTTATTCCCATCTTTCTTTGTTGTTATTGTATCACAATTTATTCATTGTTTCAGAATAATTAAGGATCTTGAGAAAAGCTCAATCATCGGTTGAAATTGGAGAAGTATGTCCTCGCCGGACGTTGCAGGAATTTTAGATCAATCAAAGGAGCTTGATCGTTTACGGAAAGATCAGGAAGAGATACTCCTTGAAATCAATAAAATGCACAAAAAGTTGCAAACAAGTGAGTCTCGATCTAACTTTAGATCTAAATCACAAATTTACCTTTTTCTTTATTTCAATAATGATTGTTGGTAGTTTATGTGGTAATCGTAATTTTGTGACTTCAATAGTTTAGGGAAAATAACAAAATCATGTGTTTTGGGTTCGCTGACTTCTGCTATATTATCATATTCTCATTAGGTACATCAGGGTTCTGATATCTGTGATGGATATAGTTGATCAAGTAGGATCTTTTGCTTATTCAAGTTTGTTCATGCTGTATGAACTTGCCCGAGTTATATATATATTTGAGTTTGTTGACTTAAAATTAATAGGTTACTAGCTATGTTGCTCATATTTCTCCTTTTAGATGTTAAGAATTTTCAAAATTCTATGTGATGGTATTTGCAAAGCCAGTATGTATTTTGGATTATTGGCGGAGATTTTGATGAGGGAAATTGGTTATTTGAACATTTTTGGAATCACTTATGGATTATTTGATAAAAAGAAAAATAGAAGCATGTAGGTGCTTGTAAGTTGGTAGTAAAGCTTAGAAAGAAATGATGTTTGTGAAGGATTGAACTGCAACCCTAGTCCTTGGGTATTGTTTTCGCAACAGGGAGAATATATTATTCTTTATCAGTAATGTTTGTAATACACATCATATTTATGACTGATAAATCACCTTCTTAACTAGGAAAACATAGCACCAGATTTGGTGACCGCTTGTTGCTACTTTATTATCCTTAAGTTTGTAAATTGGAGTCAGTTTCAAGTTTATACGATTTTCTTTCTATTCTGAAGTTTGTTTTAATTAGCAAGATTCGTTTGTATGCTGCTGCGCATTTATATGAATGACACTGTTTAAACAGGTTTTAAGGTTAAATGCACATCATTAAAGGGTTTTTAACAATATATAGACTCAAAATGTGACATTTCATTTTCACTCTTTAAACTGGTGACTCTGTTCCTATAACAAGGACTATTTTCTACTCATAAAAAGTTAGCATGATAACATATGACTAAAGATGTCAGATGCTACATTTTCGTATATTGAGCTCACTTGAACTGAACCTATTAAATATCCTAGTCTAGGGGAACAGCTAACGTAGCAATACACAAAACCGAGATGAAAACAGAGCATAAAACAATCTTTACCTTTTTCCCTGCATTTACCCAAATACCCAGTGAGCACTGGCATGAGCATGCTCATGTAAAAAAATATATACAAGTTATGCTATTTTGGATGGGCTATATTTGTCCGTCCACCTAGTATTAATCTGTATTCTTGGATTATATTATTGGTCGAATATTGTATTAACTTAGAGTATTTTTTACTCGTGCAGCTCCTGAGGTGGTTGAGAAGCCCGGAGATAATTCACTTTCAAGGCTTAAGATGCTTTATATTCAAGCTAAGGAACTTTCAGAAAGTGAAGTAGCGTACGTAGATACTTGCATTCTATACTGCCTTACCATAAGTGTTTGAAGTGCTTGCTATGTAGTTATTTCTTATTAGTGTGCTATCATTCAGCATCAATATTTAACTATTTCTTTTAATTGGGTGCAGTGTTTCCAGTCAATTGTTGACTCAATTGGATGCGTTGATACCTTCTGGACCTCCTGGGCAACAACGAAGAAGGATGGGTGGGTGCTTCACATTGGTTCCATGGATGCAATCTAATTGTCAGGACATCAGTCTTGTATACTGTGCATCTGTGTCTAAATTTATCTAAAAATATCATTCATCATATATGTTTAATAGCTGTTACTGTTGTAAAGTCCATTATGCTTGAGGAAATATGCATGATAAAACCCTTCTCTGTATCAACTATTATATTGTTTTTTAACTGCTTTCTAACACAATTGTCAGTTTAATCATTTCATTGGCCTAACATCTAAGTTTTTTTACAATGGTATTCGTAATCATCATTTGCGACATGCTTAATGTTAATATTTCATTTATCAAAAGCTCTATGAGGTTTTTTATATTGCAGAAGGTAATGAACAGAAGAAGAAAAGAATGAAAGCTGATCCAGATGTGCCACGCCTTTCTCCTTCTCTTCGTAACCACCTTGATAATCTTGCAAGCTTAAAGGGGGAACAAGTATGTACCATACTCTTCACAATTCATCTTTTCCAGTTTGTTTGTTTCTACTGATTGACCATTTGCCTTTTTAACTGTTTCTCTCTTTTTTTTTTTTTTTTTTTTTTTAAATAAAAAATATTATGCTTAATGTAAGATGACTATAACATGTAAATTCAACTTTGCCAGGTTGCTGCTAGGGTAACGCTGGAGGATGCTGACAAAGATGAGTGGTTCATTGTTAAAGTAATTCACTTTGATAGGGAAACCCGAGAGTAAGTACATCTCAGAATCCATTTTATTCAGTCTGCAGTAATTCTATGCTATTTGTTGATAAAATCGTGTATCGGCATAAGGTGGAAGCAGTATGTTGATTGTGGAACTTTCTGTCTGCTATCATGATATTGGTTAATCTGTTAATCATATCTTTTGTGTTGACGATAACTTTAGAATTCCAATTTTGTAATTTAGGTACTCTGCTTGTTTTATCATGATCTGTTTATGTTATGAAATAATCAAAACCAAAAATAGAAAATAAAACTGCATGATTTTCACTGACCGGTGGTATCGTTGAACGCATTACATATTCTGAAAGAACTGAGTGCCTACATGCCAATTTGGTTTATGGTTTTTATTGTTTATGTTAAGTATATGTTTGTATAATTCATTATCCTATGCAGATTTGAAGTTCTTGATGAAGAACCAGGTGATGATGAAGAACCAGCTGGCCAGAGGTATATGTTGCTTATGATTATATATTTTAACAGATCATATTGGCTTTAAGTCCAAGTTGTTTTTCTTGCTTGACACGTCCCAGTGATAATGTTAACACTTAGTAGCCATTTATCTAGATATGGGTTAATTTGTGTTTTACTTACATTCAGCTATTTATCTGGAGAATGGGTAAATTATTATGTTTATAGCCAAAAAGTAGACAGGGCTAATGAGTCAAATGGTTTACTAGCTGCATGTATCTGAGTATCTGCAGGCTACAATCTTTTAGATTGCTATAGTCAAGTATTATTACTTCAATAGCAGTTTTTGTAATCATTTAATGCAGTAGTTATTTATGAGCCGTTAAGTCTTGGCAGGGCAACCTGGCCCAAAGCAATTTGATATACACCAAGAAGTTAGTGACTTTTAACCTGAGCCATTTATATCTGCTACCCAACTTGCTTGCCCTTACATTTCATAGCTTAAGTCCACTTTTAATTCAGAAAGTTTACTGTTAAAAAGTTAGTATCCATGCTTCTAGTTTTTCGCTAAAATGTGTTTTTGTTTGTATTTTAGAAAGTACAAGCTGCCTATGTCACATATCATACCCTTCCCAAAGCGAAATGATCCATCTGCTGCTCAAGATTTCCAACCTGGAAAACATGTATTGGCAGTTTATCCTGGAACCACAGCTCTGTACAAAGCAACTGTGGTGAATACTCGAAAGGTACTTCCATTCCACTGACCTTTGTGATGAGATACTTTATATTTGAACTTCATTAATGATCCCAATAGCATGTAACTAATGTTTTCTTATTTGTCTGCTGCTGTTGTTTCTGGCCGCAATGCAAAAATCTACAGAGGAAAACTGATGAGTAAGTCTAAGCTTGTAACTTTATTTCCTATGAATGTTTTAACTTTCGACTTGCCAAACAGTGCTAAGTAGAATGTATGACTATTGTTTGATATCTAGAAACCCCTTCTATAAAAACAAATAGGTTGATCTTATAGATCCTGATGAATACCATTAGTTTACATTAGCTGTGGCAATTTCAAGTCTTTCACTTATGAATGGGTTTATCTCAAACAGCTGAAAATACAAGTCTAGGTGTAAGCTAAACATTAAACGTGTTAAAAGTTATCGAAAGTCTACTATAAAAGGCCTTAAAGCTCCTTAATTTTTTTAATTTAGGTAGTAGATATTTGCTGTAACAATATTGTCTTTGTAATCATAAATAACATAGTATTTATAAAAAAAGTTGGTAAAAGCTATCTGTGGATCAACCTACCCAAACCTGCCCGTTTCGACCTGTGTAAAGAAGACCTGTTTTGACCCGTTTTACAAACCCTTTATCTTGTCATTTCTAGTTTACATGTAATGATAACTTTGGGCAGATAGATAATAACTTTCAATCATTAAAAAAGTAATGTTAACTTTCAATCATTAAAAAAGTAATGTTAACTTTGGCACCACTATAAGATTATTTTTGCATTTATCATATGGTAGGAAGGGGTATTGCACATTTTATTCTGGAGGGGATGTGTATTTTTATAGAGAGAAGAATATCAGCAGTCTCTCATTGACTTCTGTACAAAATTTGTGCAACAAGAACTTAAATGGCAAATGATGCTTTTAAAATCGCCCTTTTTGGTGGCTGGAGACTAAGTTTTTTTGGTGCCCATGAGGGTCGTGGAGGTTATTTAAGTCCAAATAACTATATAGTTTTTTGACTTCTATGGCCAAAAAAGTGGATTTTGGGATGGTGATTGATACCAGTCTTGATGTACTCTAATTAATTATAACAAACAAACAAAAAAATCTACTTAAATATTAAAAATATATAATTAACAATTTTGATTTGGATAATGATCGTTTGACAACAAAAGTCAAGGCATGCCTTGTTATTATTGTTTACTCAACTCTTAAATTGTTTGTTTCTGTTTCATTGGTCAAACAGTTATCTTCTTGAATTTGATGATGATGAGGAAGATGGTTCCTTACCGCAGAGGAACGTTCCCTTCCACAAGGTAGTTACTCTTCCCGAAGGTCATCGCCAGTGAATTGCAAGATTAGTTTCATAAACTTCTAATCATGAAGTTATCAAGGTATCAAGAAGTTACTCTTCCCGAAGGTCATCCCAGTGAATTGCGTAATGGAACTTGTTTATGATGTGCGTCATGTAATATAACAGTTTCTCTCTTTTTTAGTCAATAATTAATGAGTATGTAGCCTGTTGTATAAAGTGAGAAACTAGTCACAGTAAACCTTATTGTCTGCTATTCTGGATCTTATAATGTGGTTATGAAAGTTATGTATTTAGCTGTCGGATATCTTGCACTTATGCATTGCTGAAAAGGTAACGGTTTTCTGTTCCATTTTGTTTTTTAACGATATAATTTTGTTAAGGGTGCTTGGCTAAGCTTATTTTCAATAAGCAACTTATATCTTGTGATAAATAAACTCATTAGCTGTTACTGCGAGTTTGGATTAGCTTATGATGACAAGCTGAGGAGCTAAGGTATTTGAATTACCGTATGGTAGAAAATGACCAGAAAGGAGTCTATCAGAGAAAATAAGCTTAAACACTCCAAACTTCTAATTAAACTAATTAGTTGGCAAGCTCACAACATAAGCAACCCCTATATATGTGTAATCTAGTGCTACTTCTGAAGATGGCGCCTGAAGAGAATTATAAACACAGGTGTGCGGAAACTGGTTAGATAAACCTAAATCGATGAATGATTGGGATTACCTAAGATCATTATATTTAAGTTTGGTTCTCACCTTAATACTCCTATTCATTTGTTAACGAGTTGTTGGTCAGAAAACATGTCTACTTTCTTCAACAGATTCTGAATTTCTGATGATGAACACCATCACATATATACTAGGCTTTTTTTTTTTTTTTTTTTTTTTTTTTTTTTTTTTTTTTTTTTTTTTTTTCACATGGTAATAACGTATCAAGGGAAGTTGGTATATCATCAACAATCTTTTAGAAACCATTATTACTGCATTCTGGTAACAGTACAAAGTGGGTTATTTTGTTTCAAAAATTATGTATATGTAGCAGATTAGTTGTTTAGTGTTACGCGTGTTTACTAGTTAGGGAAAAAAAGGCAAATAACTTAGTTTATACTTTATACCACACTAAACAGCAGACATGTGTCCTTGATCTTCAAATCACATTAGAAACTAGGATTTTGTCAAATGTTTGTAATTTACTAATCAGAAAGAACTTGAAGTAGACCCTTTTGATTAACAAAAAACCAATCTAGGCGATTTTTATTTTGTATTTACTTGTAATCGTTGAAGAATCGTCAATTTAAACAACAGAATCTAGACTCACATCTAAGAAGGCAATACACTACATTAATTTCAAGTCATTCTAGAACAATCGAATAACATTCAGTAATACACAAAATTCCCATGGATATATATAAAACTGTTGATTACATGGAAGGACCAAATCTCAAGACTGGCTGCTTAAAAATATGTCTATCTATGTTACTGTTTGTACTCTCTTCTTTACTCAAATTGGCAGATAGATTTTTCATCACGCTGCGATCGAAAATTTTCTAAAGCAAATATGTCCAATATACGTTCCGCAATCTGCATCGTCTCCCATTCCTAAAGCTACAATCCCCATCTTCTTCAACTGGATCCAAAATTCTTAATGCAAATCCATAATGTGTTTGGAATCACTAGGTGAACTCTATAACTCAAGTTACCTGATTCAAAATCTTGCAGCCTCCTCTTCATCATCATCTCCCCATAGTTGTTTTCTAGCAATTACAACTCTTTCTTCATTAAGGGAGAGAGCATCGGTTTTTGGTTCCACCTCTAACGAATATCCATCCCATCTTAAGGCAGCCAAGAACTTTCGTATGTGGTCAACAATAGATGACTTGTCTCGTATAATAACAAACCCTTCGGGCCTTAACATACGATCCATCTCAATAAGCAAGTCTTCCACACTGCAGCCACGCTCCTCAATCTCTGAGAAGACCCTCCACGCATGTAGTAGGTCATAGGTGCGTGGATATGTTGAAAAAGATTCACACCTGCAAGACAAATTCCTATCAAGATTGGGTTGGTTGAAAAAATGTAACTTCTAGTGCAGGTTGATATGGGTCAGGTGAACGCGCTACTTTTCGATACTTTTAGTCCAAGTTTTGACTTTTTTTTTTAGAAATAATCAATGCATCTAAAGTGACAGCAGAGCTATATAGATACATTTACGTTTGGGAAGATTGTATAGAAGATAACATCAATTTATTAATTGAAGATATCTTTTTCAACTACACATCAATTTATTATGAGCATTTTTTACAAGAAAACATGTGGTATGCTGGTATACCAAAGATTAAACAGATTTGTGATGATTTGTCACCTGTCGCATATACACAACATGCTGACTTAACTACTTTAACGGTTTCTATGCAATTTTTTTACACATTCAAACATTTGTTACACTTGATGAGAAGAAAGTGAAGTCTATGCCCCTAAATGAACTTTATCTAGTAGGTTTTATGCAGTTTTCCCTTGAGTTTTGAAGCTTATGAATTACGTATAATTTAGGAGGTCGTGTGCATTAAAATAAGCATTTGCGCTTCGCCCATAGATATAACAGAACCTAAATTGAGCAATTCATAAGCAAATGGGTCGAATTTGGCACACTTCTACTTGTGATTGTTGAGATAGAGTTAAATAAAAAAAGTGAGGAAACGAAGTTTGAAGACAAAGTGCATACCAGTCATGAACTGTTCCAATTAATCCCCTATCATAGATAATCTTCAACTTTGAAGAGGCATTGACTGGAGCAACATTCATCACCCAAACGTCTTTGTCCTTCAGAGCAGCAGCAAATCCACCTAGGTTTGAGTTCATATCCATGACATTTCTGATGGAATCCTTCTGTATAACAGATCTCATCTGCTTCCAATACTCGACGACTCTATGATACCATGTGTCCTGTATCACAATTATGAGCAATTAAGCATAATAGACCATTTTCCACTTGATTATCAGCAAGACAGCAATAACTTGTGACTATTTGTTTCTTGCAACAAGATACTTACAGTGTCTTCTTGAAACTGGTCCGGACTGACTCCAATTTCATCTAGGCGAGGAGAAGGCCCTGTAAGCCTACTTGGCCATGGTTGAAGTCCGCTCCCTTTTGCCTTGTGCATCTCTGTATTATCAGAAAAATCAATTGAAAAATACAGGATATACGAGATTATGCTTCTCAATCATAAAGGAGGTTGAAAAGGCACAGGCAGTTAAGATCAGTGCATGCTACTATGAAATGACCATCTAACTTATGGTTTTTTCAGTTACATACCCGTACTAAGTTCTTTATCAGTATCATACTTAGATTCTCACAACCATATCAATCACGTCATTTACATTAAATAAACAAATAAACACTAAAAACCATGATTAAGGTAGTTCTTGTGACTAACATCTTTTAGGCACTTGATTTATTAGAATTCACTTCAATTTAAAGAGAATGATGTAATTTAGATGATTACTCTAATATCATATATTAGGATACCACTTACTTGTTGAGTATGGAGTAATGCATGCCTTCATCTCCACATCCCAACTTACATCTGGATCACTATCTGGGCTGCAAAGAGGAGGGTTAGTTCCTGGCGCTCTCTTACGGTAACAGCTATTACTTAAAGACTTGGCCCATACAACCGTCTGATCTCTCCTTGATACAACTCTCCAACACATCCTTCCCAGTAAATCGTGCATAGCATTCCAAATTCTTCGATTTTCAACATCATGTGCATATGCTTCTGGTGAGGAGTAGACAAAATAACCTCCTGGTCTAAGCAATCTATCCAATTCCAAAAGTAGAATCCCATCTCTCTGAAGCCAATCTATCCTACAACGCGAACAATGAGCCATTTCAAATGATCTACTTGGGTAAGGAAGTCTTTTGGTACCTAACACCCCTAACGCTGAAGGAATCCCACGCTCAAGTGCAAACTGAATCTGATTCTGATGCACATCATTAGGTGCGAGAGACATGGCAATAATTCCTAGAGGCAAAAGATAAGCCCCAAAACTCGCAACCCCACAACCCACATCAAGTACAGTTCGGATATTTCCTCCATTGTTGAGTTTATCACCAGGAAACTTAAGCATCTAAATGATCATAATCATTAGTTAATAAAAAGAAAAGTATCATAATTTCACAAACCCTTAACTCAAAAAAGTCATAAACAAAATAAAATTTTACCCACCGATGCAATCGAAGCAATATACTTGTCAGCACCAGAATGAAAGTGAGTCCCCCCACCCGGAAACCGTATTCTTTCTCCAACCACATTCATCCAATTTTGATCCGATTTCTCTTGTGCGAGATGCGTATGAGGTATATTCGCCTTCCAAACCTCATCCCTGCTCTCCGGCCACCTTATCGGGATCTATAATCATAACACCAATCTCAACAAACACTTCACAACAACATTTAACCTAATCATATATAACTCATATCTACTTCCTATATACTTGATTATCAGGGTGTGGGAGCTTATTATCAAGCAAAAGTTTTGTGTTATCCAAACTCTGCTTATATTCTTATTTTGAGGTGAAAAACAGTTTCTGATAAGCAGGAGCTGCTTAATATGTGAGATGAAATATAAATTAAAGTACCCTTTTAGCATCATAAAAAGCTATTATTATAATTTTCAACAAATTACTAGTTTTTCGAGTATTATTTGCATTTTATACAAAATAAGCAAACCCAAACACTATTTCCTAGAAATAAAAACAAGCAATCCCAAACAACCCCACGACAAAAACGAGACAAAACATAACTAACCTTATATCCAATAGGAGGCGGAATAAGACAATTAAAGCGTCTTTGGGGAGGGGGACAATGGCGCTCATAATGCTCCATTAAACTCAAATTAAGCTTCATCTTCATCTGATAAATTAAATGCCTGTCCAAACAAGGTATCAACTCCGAATACCTCATATCACACACCTTCACCAAATCAATTCACAAACAAACATATCAACCACCTTTAACAACAAAACATTAACAAACCAACTTCAACATACCTAACAAGCTTCATAAAATTTAACCAACATTGACAAACTTAACAAACAAGTTTAATGTGTTGTTTGTTTATTAAGAGGCTTTGAGTCTGAATCTAATTCACACATCTGAATCTGAATGTGACTCAAATAAAACCGTTTGTTTTTGTAAAAACGTCTTGAAATTAGCTACCTTCAACAAAGTTAACAAACTTTTAACACTCAATTAATTAATAAACTCGCTAAAATTATATTTTTCGCACGTCCCATTCAGAGGTGTCTCGGAAAGGTGTGCAATAGGTGACATCCCACATGCCTCCTCTTAAAAGGGGCCACATTTTTATTAGTTTGGCATATAATATTAAAAATATACGAGTCATATAATTCAAGTTATTGACGCCACTGAAAACCACGAGACGGCCCTTGTTTAATTAATCAATTTCTCTTTAGTTTCGACTGGACTTAACAAACTTAACTAACTTTTTTACAAATGTAACAAACTTAACAAACTTTTAAGTAACAAAATAGTAACAAACAAACATACCGGCAAGCTTTTAGGAAGCTCATTATCACGATCATTATCATCATCATCATCAAACAGCTGATCAAAATAATCACGCTTCCGTACAAATTTACCAGTCACAGGATCCGTACCGTCGTCTATCGCAATCACCTCTTCCGATCTCGGCAACGCAGGTGCGAAAGTTGAGCCATTGTATAAACAAATAAGAAATAGTATTAAAATTAGAAAGAGTAATGTGTGTTTAAGTGTCTTTTTGCGACGGGTTAGCTCCCCGGCCGTTGATTTCATTTTTTTTTTTAACCCGGTGGATTGGTTTTAGGGTTTCATGTTTTTGTGATGGATGAAGGATGGAAGGAAGGAATATGTTTGACAGTAGTGTTATCTGTGAGTTGAGTTTGTTTGTAGTTATTATGTGTTATGGCAAGTTGTGAGTGATAATAAAAAATAAAAGAAGAAAGATGTGACTCTGTGTGTGTGGGGTGGGGGTTGGTGTATGGACAGCCAATGTCTGACGCGGATGGGGGTGTGTGAGATTTGAGTTGGAATTTGTAACTAAAGTAATGGGTAAAATGTATAAATATGTTATTAAGTTTTTTAAAAATTATACTTTGGAATTTGTAACTAAAGTAACGGGTAAAATGTATAAATATGTTATTAAGTTTTTTAAAAATTATACTAGTATATGATAACGAGATTTTATTTTGCTTATTTGAGTTTCGAACTGTGAAACTTGACATTTTAAGATCATTAAACTTATAAAAATATACGTAAATATCACTAAACTTTTTTAATAAAATATAGTTATATTATTTACCTATTTAAAAATATGCTCTCAGTAATCTGAAATTTTGAAAAGTAATCTAAAATTGTAAGTTCAATGACCAAAATGAATAAAATAAAAAATCGTTACACTAGAACTGTCGCCATATCAACATTTACTCATAAACAAAATAAACAAAAATTAGTCCAGTGAAGTAGATGACTAAACCACGTACCATCAAAAGTGACTGACCACGTGTCAAACGGAGGAGGTGTAAGAGGCAAACAAGCATCAAGTTGGAGCCATGTAAGCAACTACACGTGACCATGGTGCCTTATTCAATTTACTTTTGAGTAATTAATAAGTTACGTCTAATTGGACTAATAACGTAATGCATTACATATCTTATACACTAATTATTTCAACTAGGCTTTTATTATTATTATTATTATTATTTTTTTTTTTTTTTTTTTTTTTTTTTTATATAAACCATCACTTTTATTAACAATAAATAGGATTTTACAAGAAATTGGTGGGGAGCCGAGAAACCAACTGGGCCCCCACACCTCTAGCAATAGCGAAACCAATCCTATTAAAAATATGAACGGCAGCCCGCGCTCCAATGTCTTGAGTCGTAGAGAAACGTCGAATACGTTTTAGAAGAGTTACCGCGTCTTTCTCAAGTTCTCCAAAAGAGGAGAAAGAGAAGGGGAGGAACCCATATCCGATATCCACACATTTGGCCTCATACTTGATACGTTTACGTTGAGCAGCATCAATAACCGCACGACCTTTAATAATATTATTATTATTATTATTATTATTATTATTATTATTATTATTATTATTATTATTATTATTATTATTATTATTATTATTATTTGTAACACCCCAATTTCGTGATAGGCAGCGGAATTCAAACTGTGTGTTACTCGACGGCACAACAGTCATATTAATAGAAAACGATCTCTAATTGAGTCATTTTAAAAAATTTATCATTCAAATTATATAAATATCAGAGATTTCAAAATGAGGTCCCAACTGGTTCCATGTTTACAAATTACATTAAATGAGTTTTCGAATGATAATAAGATTTATAGCCCTCTTGAATATCCGTGCTCCTCCGAGCCAGCCTTGTTCATTATGAACCTGAAAATACATGCTAAAGTGTAAACACGAGGTTGGTGAGTTCATAGAGTTTAGTGACAAAAATGTAATGTAAAACATTTGAATGATGATTTCCCAGCAAAGGCATCGTAAATTCACTCAGTTCCAAGCCCCGCCCATACAAGACTTGCAACCTGTGTGTTTACAACCCACTGCCAAATATGATCTGGTTTATGTGAAAAAAGGTAATACTTGTATCTAGATTCAAAGATAAATGTAGCAATACCGCTATATAAACAATTTTGACAATGATGACATATAAATAATGATGACAATTAAGTGAAAGCCATAATACTACGTTTTTGAATACTAGTGCAATGGGAAGATAATGAAGTATGTAACATGTAAACACATAAAGCATTTGAGTAAACCACAAACATTGAGTAAGGCAATTGGTGTTTAAGTAAACAAGTAGCATGTTCAAGTAAAACAAGTATTGCGTTTATGTAAAAATGAGCATGTATTCTCCCCCAAAGAGTTGACAAAACAATTAAAAGAATATGGGCTATGACTCACCTTAAGTTATGTAGTGAGAAATGAAAATGGTAGTCGAATCGCGAAAGTCTCTAAGAGCAACCTATAATAGAATGTTGCTACTTATGTTTGGAGTAATGTCAAAGAATAGGAAGAATTGCCTATATATGTCTTGCATTTAGTTCATGATGTAATACTTAGTATATAGTGTAAGTTTTTGAATAAAAATGGTTTATGAAACATGTATAGTTTGTATATCGCTTACTACCGTTCGGGCTGACATAATTCAGAGGCCACGTAGTAAACGTTCGAGGAGCTAGGACACTTTAATTCGTAAATCCAGCAACTCGTCGATCCGTTTACCCAAATGAATTTAAACTCAAGAGGATCACCAAAACTTGCAAGGAATTTGATGTAGCTTACTTATAGCTTGAATTCTCTTGGATAACTTGAAATAAAACTTGAATAAAGAGTGTTTGTGTTTTTTTTGTGTTATGAATGACTACAAGAGGATGAGGAAGCTTATTTATAGTGCCTTAAGGAGGTTAGGAAGGTGTTAAGAAGGTGTAGTGAGGAGGTGCAAGAGTTGGGATATTTTCAAGACTTGGTAAGTAAGTTTCAAGACTTAGTAAGTAAGTTTCAACACATGGACTTCTCTTAAGTGATCAAGGCTTATCACGAGCCAACAAGGCTTGTGACTTAGCATAAAAATTTCGTCCAAGGTCTATCTTGGATGACTAGATATGAGTTTTGATAATATCTTGCTTTTACAGAGTCAGTTTTGGTCCCATTAATTGTTAACTGTAAGTATTTAAATCATGAAACGTAAAACCGGGTATCGTAAAAATACGAAACTTATAGGAATGATTAAACTCGTCAATATACTCATTATTATCTTATAAAAATGAGTGATAAGTTTAATGGATCATGAAAACGCTGATAACGCTGGAAACGTAGATTTAAAACGCGTAATACGTAAAATGTACCAAAGTTGCGTAAAATGGAGAAAAGTAAAATGTAACTTTTCTAATATGATGATAATGAATTAAAATAGTCTATAATGTCTAGACTGGGCTCAGTCTAGCATCGGTTGGTATTTAATGTCTTTTATACATAAAACCGTAAGCCTAAAAATCAAAGAATGATTTTTGGTCAAAGGAGGAGGGAAAATATGTTGACTTTTCCAAATTATGAAAGTTTCTAATCGTCTCAGAAATGCGGTGCAGGTATTGGCTAAGGTTAGGGATAAGTAAAAGTGCTTAAAACGTAAATTTCTGTTTCTCACGACCCAGGGCTTATTTGGTAACATTTTTCTTAATCAACAAAAATTCTCTAATTAATCATGAGTGTACCAAACATTTATCAGATGCGGGGAAAATTGACGCGGTTGGTTTTCGTTGTGCGTAGGATTTTTAAACGACGTTTAAGCCAAACATATAGTTTCTTAATAACTTTCGCAAAAATGATCTGATAAGTGTCAAACTTTTATTTTATCATGGAAATGATTTATCACATGAGAATATGAAATAAAATTTAAATTTTGGAAATGAATAGTAAAAATTCGGGATTGGATGGTAACTTGAAAATGCGAATTGTTACAGTTTCTACCCCTTAAAGGAACTTTGTCCCGAAGTTCTGTGTGTGTTATATGTTGAAGTAGTGTCGATGAAGAGGTGTGATTACTTATGAGGACTAGAGTCTGGAATTACCAGTGATGTAGTTTGATTGTCTCAGAATACGGTGTGTCAATAGAAATTGATAACATAGTTGAATATCAATAGAGATTCATATAATAGTCGAATATCAAAGGAAATTGATATAGTAGTCGAATATTAATAGAAATTGATATAGTTGTCAAGTATCAATAGCAATTGATATGGTAGTTGAACAACAATGGAAATTGGGATAGTAGTTGAATATCACTAGCAATTCATATGGTAGTCGAATAGAAATTGGTATAGTAGTTGCATTTCAATAGGAATCGTAACTGGATCTAGTTCTTCGAATCGTGGGTTACTTTGTTATACCCCAAAAGTGTTGAACATGTGGTTGGAACAAGTCATGTTTGAATTGTACGGCTGCCCATGCATTTGGCTACATGGCCCCGTAATGAGTTTTGTACGGCTGCCCATGCATATGGCTACATGGCCTCGCAATGAGTTCTGTACGACTGCCCATGCATATGGCTACATGGCCCCGTATTGAGTTCTGTACGGCTGCCCATGCATATGGCTACATGGCCTCGCAATGAGTTCTGTACGGCTGCCCATGCATATGGCTACATGGCCTCGCAATGAGTTCTGTACGACTGCCCATGCATATGGCTACATGGCCCCGTAATGAGTTTTGTACGACTGCCCATGCATATGGCTACATGGCCTCGCAATGAGTTGTGTTTGTTATTGCACTATCATTATGAAAACCAAAATGTAAATCTCGTACTAATGGAAATTGGGATAGTTGTTGCAATCATAGCCTAGTTGGAAATCTGTTGTTGTATCTAGTGTTTATTGACTTCATACTTATGTTATTTCGGATACAAATAAGCCCACTTGTTTATAATTCTTTATTTACATAGAGAGGCATCCCAAACAATGTAAATAAAGGAATATAAACTTATGTTTTGGTGATTTACAATTTCTTTATTTAAATGAAAAGGCATCCCAATCCATTCAAATAAGGACATTATAAATCATCCTACTTAAGAATTCCCGACACAACATTCATACTTAGCCGGTGAGTTACAAGGTAGTGTATTACGAGATGATACTGGTGTTCCAAAAGTACGAAATGAATATTCATACTCATCTTCGGAGATGGAGAGTAAGATAATCGGGGGAAATTGACGTAGTGTTCAAAATAGTTGGTGAGTAGAGAGTTGTGAAATAAGCATGATTTTTTTTATGGGGAAATGATAGAATAATAACGTTGAAGGTTTGAATCATAACACATGATAGCATAAAGTAAGAGTTTTATTCATAAAACGTTGATTGATTACAAGATTGAAACTTGTTACAAGTTTCTTCAAAATCTACTAACTGATACTTTCAGTTTAGTAATTACAACGTTTTACAACTACTGCTAGCTATTACATGGATTCTATAGAGTTTACTAACTGAGTCTATTCAGTTTAGTAGTACAAAGGATAACTAGTATCATTACACTAGTCTATTGCGGGTTAGAAGGTCCTAGCAGCTCTGATTGATTGGCAACTTCTTGGTTTAGTGTGTCATGAAGGTACGAGTAGATGAAGTTTGAGAGGCTATAGTGTCCATGCTGACTTTCTTGTTGGATCAATGGTGGTCGTGATACGATCCATAATGAGTGATCCAACTCATCACATGTAGGGATATAAAAGTGAAGTGATAGTGGTGGTGATAATGGTGCTAGTACATATTCGTATTCATCATCCTCCTTGAAGTCTGACTCAACCCAATTTTGTTCAAAATAATTAGAAGTATTCGACGCAAAATTAGTTGGCATTGGTTCCTCCTCTTCTTCGTTGGTTAAATCTTCGAAAGGTTCTTCTTCGTCATCAGAAGCGAAGGCATTTACGAAGTCAAATCCGAAATCGGGTGAGGGTGGTAAGACTTGGAAGTTATTAGGTAGAGTGGGAACATAATCAGGAGAAGTGGGTACGCACATGATTTCTATGAGAAGAATTACTATGTTAAAACAATTCTAAAACTTACGGGGAAATGCTCAATTATGCTAAGGGTACATATATCCATATGCTAAAATGTTTGCGTTGTATAAGATGTCTAAAATGTCCATAATCGTCTGGAGGATGGAAGGCACAGAGAGCGGAAGGCTATAAAATGTTTTTGCTTGTAAGTGTGGTTATAGTTTAGGTCTCAATTAGACCTGTGTCTCTATAACCATGGCTCTGGTACCAATCTGTAACACCCCCAATTTCGTGATAGGCAGCGGAATTCAAACTGGGTTTTACTCGACGACACAACAGTCATATTAATAGAAAACGATCTCTAATTGAGTCGTTTTAAAAGATTTATCATTCAAATTATATAAATATCAGATATTTCAAAATGAGGTCCCAGCTGGTTCCATGTTTACAAATTACATTAAATGAGTTTTCGAATGATAATAAGATTTATAACCCTCTTGAATATCCGTGCTCCTCAGTGCCAGTCTTGTTTATTATGAACCTGAAAATACATGCTAAAGTGTAAACACGAGGTTGGTGAGTTCATAGAGTTTAGTGACAAAAATGTAATGTAAAACATTTGAATGATAATTTCCCAGCAAAGGCATCGTAAATCCACTCAGTTCCAAGCCCTGCCCATACAAGACTTGCAATCTGTGTGTTTACAAACCACTGCCAAATATGATCTGGTTTATGTGAAAAAAAAGTAATACTTGTATCTAGATTCAAAGATAAATGTACCAATACCGCTATATAAACAATTTTGACAATGATGACATATAAATAATGATGACAATGAAGTGGAAGCCATAATACTACGTTTTTGAATACTAGTGCAATGGGAAGATAATGAAGTATGTAACATGTAAACACATAAAGCATTTGAGTAAACCACAAACATTGAGTAAGGCAATTGGTGTTTAAGTAAACAAGTAGCATGTTCAAGTAAAACAAGTATTGCGTTTATGTAAAAACGAGCATGTATTCTCCCCCAAAGAGTTGACAAAACAATTAAAAGAGTAGGGGCTATGACTCACCTTAAGTTATGTAGTGAGAAATGAAAATGGTAGTAGAATTGCGAAAGTCTCTAAGAGGAACCTATAATAGAACGTTGCTACTTAGGTTTGGAGTAATGTCAAAGAATAGGAAGAATTGCCTATATATGTCTTGCATTTAGTTCATGATGTAGTACTTAGTATATAGTGTAAGTCTTTGAATTAAAATGGTTTATGAAACATGTATAGTTTGTATATCGCTTACTACCGTTCGGGCCGACATAATTCAGAGGCCACGCAGTAAACGTTCGAGGAGCTAGGACACTTTAATTCGTAAATCCGGCAACTCGTCGATCCGTTTACCCAAATGAATTTAAACTCAAGAGGATCACCAAAACTTGCAAGGAAGTTAATGTAGCTTACTTATAGCTTGAATTCTCTTGGATAACTTGAAATAAAACTTGAATAAAGAGTGTTTGTGTTAATTCTGTGTTATGAATGACTACAAGAGGATGAGGAAGCTTATTTATAGTGCCTTAAGGAGGTTAGAAAGGTGTTAAGAAGGTGTAGTGAGGAGGTGCAAGAGTTGGGATATTTTCAAGACTTGGTAAGTAAGTTTCAAGACTTAGTAAGTAAGTTTCAACACATGGACTTATCTTAAGTAATCAAGGCTTATCACAAGCCAACAAGGCTTGTGACTTAGCATAAAAATTTCGTCCAAGGTCTATCTTATGCAGCTGAAAATGGTTGAGATATTGTAATTTACTCATTGTTGGTGTATTAATAGACCAAAGCTCTTTGGTTATGTAGCATTTTGATAAAACGATATCAAATTGTGTAGTAGTTCATTAGAAGCTAAAAGTGCATTGAGTTGGAAAAACTAATTTTCCATTGTTTCTTTTCAGTTTTGTTAAAAATAACTAAATAATTGGATTTAATTTTTCATAAAACATAGAACACGGTTTATATGTTATTGTTTTTTGTTTTGAAAAACACAATGAGGAGGGATTTTGGTTTAAAGGAAACAAATAAAAAAAATAAAAATAAAAATAAAAAATAAATAAAAAGTGGTTCGTAATTTCTTTTGTCAAATTGGGTAATGCAAATATTTTATTTTGTGGAAAATTTATTATAAAAAAACATTTAATTTAAACGCAATTTAGATTTTACTTATTTTATAGTAAAACACTTGATAAAACACTTCATGTAAAACGAATATGTTTCCTTATACACTTTAAAGTGTAATGTAAATTGTAGCGTACTCTAATCTTAGAGATAATAATAATTTCTTGTAAATTCCCACCACTGATATAAAGTTATAAACACACCCTGATGTAAATTGCAGTTGCAAGCTTGAGAGCTTAGTCCCAAAAGGATTTTGTCTTTACGTTGTTAACATGTGTTTCGTATGAGTATTTGTAATTTGTCATATATGGATTTTGTTCCATAGGATAGTGCCAAAATATTATAAACACCTTTGTTTCAACATAATTTTGTTTCATCGGAAAAAACAATTTAAAATTAATATTCAAGATGCACAAGGCAAGGTTTTTGAAATATCGTCTTCTGAAGCAGAGCTTATAAATTGGTCAGGGTTGTCGACCGTCGACATTTATCAATGTACAAGATATACATGTGAAAAAGTGACGCATTACACGAAAACGAGTTTTAATAAACATTAATTCAATGATAGAGGGAATAAAATCCAAACAAAAGATAAAATTCTAATAATAATAATAATAATAATAATAATAATAATAATAATAATAATAAAAGAAAAAAAAAAGAAAAAAAAGAAAGAAACTGGTTCTAGTAAAAAAGTGAATTAAATAAATAAAAGAAGGTTTGGGATACGATGTCTTTACGATGTAGAGTGGTGTTTGTCTCTAAGTCGTAGAGACGTTAAGCCTCAAATAAAATACTATTCGAGGGGTCTACGACGTAGAGAGGAAAATACATCTACGCCATAGTCACTCCCTCTCACTTGAAAAAAAACTCGCCCTCGAGTTCTCACTATCTTTATTCAACGAGCAAATAAACAGCGTCTTTTAAATCCGTTGGTCGTGTACCATTGGGGATAATAACTATTTTATTTTCATACCAATTAAACAAATAAAGATTATTCTTACCCTATGTATTGCATTGACATCATGTTACCATGGTTTTCCTAGTAACATATGACTAGCACCTAAATCTACCACATCACACGACACCACATCACGATAAGAACTTTCAATAGCAATTGGAATGTTGCAAACTTCATTCACTTTCACCTCGAAACCCTTCTTAATCTAACCAAACTTATACAAATTAAGATGTTGTTCGGTTGTTAACTTCAAAGCCTTTACTAACTCTTTGGAAACAAGATTTTCACAACTTCCTCAATCAATGATTAATGGACAAACATTGTCTTCAATCAAACACTTAGTTTCAAAATTCTTGTTCCTTTGTAAAAAATCTTCAATCTTCATTGAACACAAAGTACGTTGTATCATCAAATTCACAACCTCTCATTCAATTTGAGCAAATTCATCAATGTTTTCCAAATCTTCAATATTTTATGACTCACTCTTCATTTATGAAGAAAAATAATAATAAACTCATGATGGATTCAGATAGCTTTGTGCATAAAAAAATTCTCTTAAATTTTGTCAAAATTGTATGAAGTAGAAAAGATGAATAAGCATGTGAAGTATTGTTAAAATAGATATCACTTTTATATCAAATATATTAAGTTTTGGATCTCAATAAACTGTTGAGACTAATATATTATCCATGTACAACAGTAACAGGAAATATTATGATTTGTTCTGCCACTCATATGTTGATACACAAAAGGCTTTTAGGTTATGTAGCATTTTGATCAACGATAACCAAATTTGTTAATTTTTGTGAAGTGTAGATTGCAGTGTACTCTAATTATATGGATAACACAACAACATACCCAATCTCGTTGGGGCGGGATATAGATGTAGACATATCCTACCCCTACCTTAGGATAAATCCGAAAGTAAGAAGACTGCTTTCAGAAAGACCTTCGGCAATAGTGTGCGGTGAGAGTGCTAAAAAATAAGTGTATGTGTGAAAGTGAGCAATAACATGGATAAGCAGACAAAAGACAAAAGGATAAAAATAAACATACAAGCATACAGAGCAGATAGCCAGAAAACCATAAAAAAAATAATAATAAAAATAAAATAAAAGAAAAGAAAATGATATAAACATAAATAAGCACACGCTGCAAGAAACACATAAAATAAAAAAGATAAAGCGATAAATTTCCAACTCATTTAGTTGCAAGCTTGGGAGCTGATTCGTTTGAAAATCAAGTTATATTATAAGTATAGTATACTCAAGAGATCCGCAAAGAAATACGGATAACCCGAGGTCGTAGTCCGTGTGAAGGATGAATGGAATTTCGAATTCCCGATTCGTGAAAACGTGTCGTGAAAGTGGTAAAAAGTGATTTGAATGAGATTATACTAATGAAATAGAAAATGAAGCACAAATAATCAACTAAACACATAATTCAAGTAAGGCAACTAGAAACGTAACGTAGAAACGAAAACCGTAAGCTAAAACGGAAATTAAACGTTAACGTACGAAATAAAACGCGACTTTTAAGCTACGCTACTCCTACGGATTTGGAAATAATTTTCAAAAATTAAAAATGATAAAAGAAAATTTTGAGAAAAAGAAAAATATTTTTTTTGACTTTTTATTTATTTATTATGAATTAAAAACTAATTAAACTAATTAAAAATTAAAAGAAAATGCAAATAAATTGAGAAAAATGCAAAATAAATTTCTAAAATAACTAAAAATAATTTTCTAATATTTTTTTGGATTTTTCTGTGGTTTTTCTGATTTTTGTTTTTGTATTTTTTAGTAATTAAAAATGATTAAAAATGAAATTCAAATAGAAAAAATAGCAAATGAGCTTAGAAAAATATGAAAATTTCAGGGAAAATCTAAAATAATATTTAAAAGCTAGGAAAAATATAAAATTTGAAGAATAAGCACTGGAAGTGCTTAATGACCCAAATCAGCTTATTGAAAAGTGCTTATTTATAAGCACTGTTTGACTAATTGACCTGAAACTTTGACCAAGTGATTTTATGACCCTAAGAAGCTTGATAGAACAATTTGAAAACCAAAATGACACCCAGATTCACAGAATGGAACACAATCAGTCAAATAAGCACTTATCGAATAGGCAATAAGCAAAGCAGTGAAGCAATAAGCCAAAACTCAACTAAAATAGATGCTAGCAGCTATATGGAGCTCAGATGAACAATCAATCTCAATGGATGCACAACCAAAAGCAATTGCAGCCCTATGTGTGAAAACAGATTCTAGCTCAAACCAACTAACTTAATAGGACTAAAAAGCTGGGCAAATAAGCTGTGAGGTAAAAGCAAATGGGGCTAAAGTCTCACTACCAACCTGAGAACACAGATCAATCAAGAGAACTGAATCTAGATCCACTTTGCTAGCCTAAGAGCCACCTAGAAAGTTGGACCAAAGCTGATGTGCAGGGGATTAATGTGACCAAACAATTAACTTCCAACAGCTTTTTCAATTAGCAAATGCTTTTCAAAACTCAAATTTCTTTTTGGTACTTGTAAAACCCCTGTCAATATTCACAAAACAACTTTCCAAACTGATTTTGAAAACAAAATGATTATTGTGCACCTCCCTGAAGGTCTGACCAAAACAGAAAACCAATAACTCTTTTGACTTTTGATTGAGCACAAAACTTTGACCAAATCAGATTTTTAATCCTTAAATCTCACTGAAATTATATTATTATGCTAATAAATGATTAAAATAAGCTGAACTTTGAACTTATGCAACTGTGAAGATGACTATGCAACCTATTTATACTAACTGTGAAGCAGAAATATGAGTAACAAAAAGATTTTTGACTTTAAGTATTATCTAACTGGTATTATGATCTACCTAGCTTGTATGCAACTTAGAATATTAGTCGAAACTATCCCTACCCTCTATATTATTAATAACCTCAGCAAACAACTCAGATCCAAACACCCCTAGTACCAACTGTTATAACCAAATCACCACCACAGTTATGTCAAACTTAATCCAATCCAAACCTAATATACTCTATATGATCCAATAGTATGAATTAACACAGAAAAACAAATCTAGGAAGCACCACTACTCAGAAACAAAAATCAAATAGGTATGACAGTAGATGTTAATGAAACAGTGGTACTAGTAGATAGCAAATTCAAATCAACCAATTATTACTAAACCACAAATACTAAGCAATATTAAGGACAAAATAAAAGCAATAAACAATACTAAACCAAAAAATTCAGATCTAATTGATGAAATAGTAAACAAAATAGATTGAACTTACAACAAAAATCTCCCTCAGCTCAAATAGAGGGGGTTCACTTAGCTAGTCTGTCTCTTAGACAGGCCTTTGTACACCTTAAGGCTGCCTCAAACTCCAAAATAAGCTGGCTTATGAAATAAGCTGATGTTGACCTTGGTTGACTATTTGTAGTTTTGAGAGATTTGAGTATTTGGTGCCAAACAAAGCTTCACAAAAGCTATTATAAGCTAGTATGAAACTGATTAAACAATAACTCAAGCTTAATTTTATATTATTTATTTATTTATTTATTTATTTTTAAAATTTTAAACTTTAAATGACAATAAGTAAATAAAGCTGAAAAGTATAACTGAATTAAAAGCAATAATGAAAGAGAAACAAATAGCTTAAACAACTTATTCTAAATGAGCAGTAAAGTAAAGTAAATAAAATTCAGACAAGTAATTAGAAAAACTAAATAAAACTTTTCATTAATAAAAGGAAATTTAATACAAAGTGAAATTAACAACATAACAATACATAAAATTGGCACCACCAATGACTAAGGGGAGGGGGTATTTATACACGAATGGGGAAGGTGCTAGGGTTGAGTCTTTAGAATCCAGCTCATCAATCCGTGTCTATCTGTGTTTGTTTGATCCCTCCTGAGCCGTTTGATTTCCTTCCAGATGATTCCAATCATTTGAGACCCTTGATTGATTGATGTGATTGAGACCCATCCTCCGTGTGGCCTGTGATTGGTCCACGCGTCAAAAACATTCCCTGACATCCCCTGCTCCTTCTAGAAACACAATGAGTGGGTAATTATTACTATGATGAGGTAATTTGGGCGTGGTGAATATTAGGGTTCTAGGGGAACAGTTATTTTTCTGGGTAAGTTATTATTTGGGGGGCGGGAAATGAAATGGGGGGTTTTTATTGTTTTTCGTTGACCGTGTATTAAGGGGTTGACCGGGTTTAAATGGTGGGCTGGGTAGGGGATATTAGGTGGTGGGCTTATGGAGATGTTTGGGCTTGCAAGGTTTATGGATCTGGTTTAGTGTTTATTATTAGGATTAGTAGTAGTAAAATCACAAGGACCAATTGTGTAACTCTGGAAAACCTTAGGGACCAAATCTGTAAATCATTGAAACTTTCTCCCAAGGGTATTTCTTGCCATACTCTAAATAATGGAGGACCACATATGTCTTTTCTTCAAATTTTGCTCAAAGGACCAATTTTGTATTTATCTGAAACTTGAGGGACTAAATTTGCCATTTCTTTCAAACTTTATCTAGGGACCTTTCTTGTAACTTTAAGAATCTGTGAGGTTGAATTTGACTTTTTGAGCTTAGACTTTGACCATTTGACTTCCCCGGCTCCGGCTTTTGACACTTTCCATTCTCGTGCTCGTTTTTGTCGGTTTTGGTGTCGATTTTGTTCATTTTTCTCATATCCGTACCTGCACATACAAAAATACAAAAACAAGCATTCTCTTGGCATTTTTTGTTAGTATTTTGTGTTTTTGGTCTGAAATAAGGCCTAAAAAGGATGAGTGATTAAGCACTCATCAAAATCCCCCAGACTAAGGTATTGACGTGCCCTCACGCAATGTCATCACCTCACGCTTAAGAGATAAATAATTTCAAAACCTCTCTTTACTGACGTTGTAAAGTACCAATGATGTTCAAAAGAGATAGTAAAATTATTTATTCTAAAAAACGCTCCGTTTTCCGATTTTTATGAATAACAACTACAACTACTATTTTTGTACTTTTTCATTTTTATATAGGTGACGGTTTTCCGTGACTTTCATTATCAATTCTTATCTGTTGATAACTTTCAGGGTCAACGAGTAGAAACACTTCTCACAGAGAAGAGACCGTACGGATAAAAATCGTCATCCTTGATTTTTCACAAGCTCCCAAACTAAGCGTAAAATCGAGATCATTGTTTATCAGAAGTTAGATGCTAACACTGCCCACAAAAGTTACTTGTGTATTACCTCTTGTCCCCAGGTCCTAAGTTTTGTATCTAAAGATTTTAATTTGTGAGAAATGAATTGCTTCATATTTTCTCGTTTCGATATTTGTAGTCCGATAAGAGCACAAAATTTGAACGCTAAGTAGTTTCCAAACTTTCCCTCGAAAACCCCTGCATACAGAAATCGGGTCCACATGAAGGTCTCTGATTTAACACGATTTGTGGAGGTCCCCCTTTTTATTTACGACCGAGACATACCATGTTTGATACCCGAAACGGAAGCTTTTTATTAGGGAAACCCCCGGAGTCGAAGCTTGGCATTTTTGCATAATCATAAGCACTTTAATAATACTTTGGTCTTTAGTCCTTTATTCTTTTACAGTCAACGGTTTATGAGCCACCAAGATGTAAGAGCTTTATTATGACTTTGGATTTCTATCCGCTGCTTTTTTATAGCTTTGGATTCCTCTGCCTTTTTATTTGGCTTTGGACTATTATTATTGATATTCATAATCATATGCCAAACCCCGAGTCCTACGGCCTTTACTAAGATCACAACATCGGCTGCGAACCGGCAAGATGCAATAGTCTATTTCACCGTAACACTGCAGTACCCCTATGTGTACCAAACCCCCATATGCAGAGATTTTGTTGAGAACGAGAAAAAAACTAAGTATTGCCCAAACCGTATACCCTTAATTAATCCTAGACATCTATTATATATTGGTGTGCAAGCTTGTGGGAACAAGGAGGCCACAAGTACCTCTCGTGGGCTTTTTAAATCCCAGTAATGCGATCCGTGTATAGCACGAAACTTCTAAATAAACTCTATCATTCCTCGATCTCCGCAAATTTAAAATCCCAAATAATGAGATCCGCGGATGCTTAGCCATAATCTTTTTCATTATTTTGGTTAAGGGAAACAAGCTAGGGCTCAACACGCCCGGTCAAGTCGGAACATTTATTTCTACTCTCGCCGGTAGGAAAGTCAAAACAAGGTGTCAAAACTTATTATTCATATCATATATATTTTTTTCATTCATTTTTTTTTTTTTTTTTTTTTTTTTTTTTTTTTTTTTTTTGCATAATAAAGCGGTGACAAAAATTAAAATTTTGATGGAAAACGGAGTTGCGTAAGTTAACAGCTCAGACGATTGTACAGGTCAAATCGAATCGAAGATTCACCCCCCCAGACTAAAGTGAAACATTGTCCTCAATGTTTTAAGGGTAAAGGTAATCCTACGTAAAATCTAAGGCCGTTTATTAAGTATGCCAAGAGATAAACGTTAGTCGATAAGATTTTGGATATGGTGAATTTCCAAAAGAGCAGCGAAGAATGAGACTCGAGTGGAGAGAACGATAAACCACAAGCACGAGAGTCCTCAAACTTCGGGGAAATTCCTAAACATTCATAAACAACAACCACGAAAACACGAGTTTGGAAGGGGTCGCCCCCCTCACAGTCACGTTATTTAAGAAAATAGAAAATAGAAAATGAAAATGGATAAGCATGGGGTGCCTCCCACGAAGCGCTTGTTTTTGTTCACCGAGTCACATGAGCTTGACTCGATCCCCGAATTTAATCGTCCTTGGGGAAAGTCTGGAGATCCGGGACAACCATGGGTGGTATGTCCCCTCCGAAGTAATGTTTAACACGATGACCATTCACCTTAAAATTGGGACCATTAGGTTGAGAAAGCTCAACGGTTCCATAAGGAAATACTTGGGTAATAGTGAATGGTCCAGACCAACAGGTTTTTAGTTTGCCCGAGAAAATCTTCAATCGAGAATTGAAAAGAAGGACTCGGTCACCAACATTGAAGACGCGATCTTTAATTTTAGCATCGTGAATCCTCTTTGTCTTCTCTTTGTAGATCAAAGAATTCTCATAGGCCTGATCACGAAGCTCGACTAATTCATTCAATTGAACTTTACGGTGATCACCCGCGGTTTGAAGGTCAAAATTAGCATGTTTCAAGGCCCAGTAGGCCTTGTGCTCAAGTTCAAAGGGCAAATGGCAGGCCTTCCCGTAAACCAGCTTGTAAGGAGTGCACCCAATGAGTGTTTTGTAAGCTGTACGGAAGGCCCAAAGTGCATCATCTAATTTATCGGCCCATGAAGCACGATGTTCACCTACGGTCCTTTCTAAAATACGTTTCAAGCCACGATTGGAGACCTCAACTTGAGCACTCGTCTGTGGATGATATGCCGTAGAAAGACGATGTGTGACACCATATTTGAGCATAACTTTAGCAAATTGGTCGTTACAGAAATGGGTCCCACGATCGCTTATAATAGCACGAGGTGCACCAAATCGGGCGAAGAGACTTTTAAGAAATTTCACTACAACTCGGGCGTCATTGGTGGGTAGCACCTTGGCTTCGACCCATTTAGACAAGTAGTCGACGGCCACGAGTATATATTTGTTACCACGAGAGGATGGGAATGGACCCATGAAATCGATGCCCCAGACGTCAAAAATCTCACAGACTTGGATGGCATTTTGAGGCATCTCATCCTTCTGAGTAATTTTTCCTTTACGCTGGCAAGAATCGCATGATTTAACCAACTCATGAGCATCCCGGTAAATCGTCGGCCAGTAGAAGCCGGAATCAAAAACTTTCTTAGCGGTGAAGTTGGCACCATGATGTCCCCCCGTGGGTCCATTGTGGCATGCCATAAGAATTTCAGTGGCTTCTTTGCCGTGAACGCAACGCCGGATCACTTGATCCGCACATATCTTAAACAAGTAGGGATCGTCCCAGAAATAATGCTTAACATCTTTGAAGAATTTTTTCTTCTGCTGGAACGACATCCCTTTCCGGATAAAATTCCCCGCATGGTAATTCGCAAAGTCGGCGAACCATGGGGTACTAGAATCACAATGTGATAAACTCCCCAGTGTCTCGAGAGGAAATGCTTCGTTAATCTCCTTTTTCTCGAAAACACTTTGGTGGGGATTCTCTAAACGTGACAAGTGATCAGCAGCAAGGTTCTCAGCTCCCTTTTTATCTCGAATTTCAACATTGAATTCTTGAAGGAGAAGAACCCACCACATCAAGCGTGGCTTAGCATCTTGCTTTGCCATAAGGTACTTAATAGCCGAATGATCAGTATACACTATGCATTTCTTTAAAAGCAAATAACGTCGAAACTTTTCAAAAGCGTAAATGACGGCTAACATTTCTTTCTCAGTAGTCGTATAATGGTATTGAGCGTCGGTCATTGTTTTACTAGCATAGTGTATCGGCTGAAAATGCTTAGACTTGCGTTGCCCCAGAACTGCACCAATGGCATAATCGCTAGCATCGCACATTAGCTCGAAGGGCAAGTCCCAATCGGGGGCAACTAAGATGGGAGCCTCCGTTAACTTCTTTTTAAGAATATTGAATGCTTCGATGCATTCATTTGAGAAGATAAACGGAGCATCTTTTTCAAGCAAGTGGGTCAGAAGCCGGGCTATCTTAGAAAAGTCTTGAATGAAACGTCGGTAAAAACCGGCATGACCGAGAAAACTTCTAATTCCTTTAAAGGCCGTGGGATGAGGTAATTTTGCAATCACGTCGACTTTAGCTCTATCGACCTCAATCCCGGATTTTGATATCTTATGGCCGAGGACAATGCCCTCTTTGACCATGAAATGGCATTTCTCCCAATTTAGAACCAAGTTGGTGTCTTCACATCGTTTCAGCATATTTTCTAAATGGGAGAGACACGAAATGAAAAAATCTCCATAAACCGAGAAATCATCCATGAAAACTTCCATGGTTTTCTCGATCATATCCGAGAATATCGACATCATACACCTTTGGAACGTGCCTGGAGCATTGCATAAGCCGAAAGGCATACGACGATAGGCAAACGTACCATAAGGGCAAGTAAAGGTAGTCTTTTCCTGGTCCGGAGGGTCAATAGGTATTTGAAAATAGCCGGAAAATCCATCAAGAAAACAATAGAACTCATTTCCCGCTAGGCGTTCTAGCATTTGATCCATAAATGGAAGTGGGAAATGGTCCTTTCGAGTCGCATCATTCAATTTACGATAATCAATACAAACTCTCCATCCAGTAACAAGACGTGTCGGAATCAATTCATTATCTTCATTTGTTACGACGGTCATTCCACCTTTCTTTGGTACGTAGTGGACCGGGCTAACCCAAGAGCTATCCGAGATTGGATAAATCATTCCGGCATCGAGGAGTTTGATAACTTCCTTTTTGATAACCTCATGAATTTTCGGGTTAACCCGTCGTTGTTGCTGAACGGACGACTTGTAATTGTCTTCAAGTAAGATCTTATGCGCGCAAAAACGAGGGTCGATACCCTTAATATCATAAATTTGCCAAGCGATGGCACTCTTATGCTTCCTGAGTACATCTAAGAGACGTTTCTTCTCCTCATCTTTAAGATCTTTAGAAATTATGACGGGAAGTTTGTCGGTTCCTTCCAAAAATGCGTATTCGAGATGAGGAGGTAAATCCTTGAGCTCGGGCTCCGAAGGATTCTCAGTAGACGGCTTAACTTCTTTAACGTCGGCCATTTTAAGGTCAAGCGGAGGGAGGGACGGGTTGGGATCTTCATTTAATAATTTCTCAATCAAAAGTACATCCCCCTCCGGGTCACAATCAGAATGATCAATTTCTGGTGAAATTGAATCATTAATAAGAAAGGCCTCGATCTCTTCCAAAATGAAATCACTTCCCTCAAACGGAGTAAGGGAAGGGGAAGGATCGGAAATTATCGGTTCAGAAGAATGAGTGGGATTGCCACTCGAAGCATGTTCGGTAAAACCAAGTAACTCTTGAGCGTACTCCTCCGTAACTTTGTCGATAACGTCGATTCGGTTAACAATATATTTGTCAAACTCGGAGGAGTACCTCGCGGTTTGATCCAAGTTAAAAGTTACGGCTTCGGTACCAACGTCTAGGGTAATTTCTTCATCGAAAACGTCAATTAAAGCACGGCCAGTCCTTAGGAAACCTCTCCCGAGAATGAGAGGTACCCGCGGATCAGCATCAAAATCAACAACGACAAAATCGGCAGGGAAATGGAATTTTCCCACATTAACGAAGACATCCTCGGCTATTCCCATCGGGCGGGAAGTAGTTCGGTCGGCTAGCTCGAGGTTCATACAAGTCGGAGTCAGATTGGGTAAAGACAACTTTTTCCAAATGGATAACGGCATTAGGTTAATGCTAGCACCAAGATCGGCCAAGGCGAAGTATTGAACCATCCCAGGAAAATTACACGGAATGAGAAATCGACCGGGGTCTTCGAGCTTTTCGGGAAGCTTTTTGAGGATAACTGCCGAACAATTCTCATTCATCTGGGTTCGAGATTTTTCAAACAATTTTTTTTTTGTTATTCAAAAGACCTTTTAGCATAGAAGCAAATTTAGGCATCAAAAGTATAGCATCCGCGAGAGTTATGTCAAAATGTAGCTCTTGAAAAACTTGGTAAAACTTTTCCATCTGAATTTTATCTCTCTCACGGTGCGTTTGTTCGTTTAAGCATGACGGATAAGGTAATTTTGTTTTGACGGGTGTTTCTTTCTCAGATTCGTAAACAACTTTATCTTTTTCTTTGGACGTCGGGACCACCGGAGGTTGGATGTTCTCGGTCCTTCCATTATCAGTAGGAATTCCCGTATCCGTTGTTGCCTCAGTTTCACGGACGACTACCTTGGGAGACGAAGAAGAAGAAGGGGTAGTCGGAGTCGTTGGTCCATCGATTACAACACCACTCCTAGTCGTAATTGCTTTTGCATCACCCCGCGGGTTAGCAATTGTGTTGCTCGGAAGAGAACCAGACGTCGATGCTTGATTCATTTGCATAAAACTGCTCATCATTTGCTTAAGCTCATTCGTTTGTCGAGACATGGTTGTGTCGATCTCCTTCTTAAGTTCAATCCTTATATTGTTGATTTGATTTTGCATTGCTCGAATGTTAACATCGTTCGTTTTCATGTAATTAGCAAGCTCAGGAGAAGGTTGCGGTGGTTGATAAACTTGTTGTGGTGGAGGGACTTGATAATTGGTTCCACGGTTTTGATTGTAACCTTGGTTTTGATAACCTTGGTTAGTTTGAGGATAACGGTTTTGATTAGTTTGCACGGGTGGAAACCCAGGTGGACTTGTTTGGTTAGTACGAAAACCTTGGTTTTGATTGTAGTTCACGGCTGCTATGTTAGCATTATAAACTTGGCCATCGGTGGCTTGACAATCATAATACGGATGCGGTCCACCACAAATCACACATTTTTCATTAATGGCTTTAACGGGCTCGGGTTTTTGGTTCTGCAACTTAAACTCTTTCATCATACAACGGATAGCGTTGGTAAGTTCGGCCAATTCCGATGATTGGACCGACGAAGGTGAAGGAGGAGTAAAAGAAGTCACTTTCGAAACATTCGGTTTGTCACGAGAAGTCGGAACCTTAGATTTGTTCTCAATGATCATCAAAATATCCCTAGGCGTACGATTCAAGATATTGCCACCGGCAGCTGCGTTTAAAGAATCTTGATCGTTTTGCGTCAAAGCGTTATAAAACGTGTCGATTTGGTGTAACTCAGAGAAACCGTGGTGAGGACATTTTCGAAGAAGATCCTTAAAACGTTCCCATGCCTCACCAAAGTTCTCATCAAAACGTTGTTGAAAATTAGTTATATCATTCTTAAGATTAGTCGTTTTGGACGGTGGAAAGAAATGATTAACAAATTTTGAGACGAGTTCTTCCCATGTGTGAATCGAACGAGGGGGTTCTTTTTCGAGCCAAATCCGGGCTGAACCCTCGAGTGAAAATGGGAACAACATCAATTTGATAGCATCGTGAGGGACATCCTAAAATTTCAAAGTCGAAGTTAGCTTATTAAACCATCGGATGTGTGCGTGAGGATCGTCCCTCTCAAAACCGTGAAATTGTTTTGACGTAACAAGTTGAATCAATCCAGTTTTAAGTTCAAAATTATCGGAAAGGATTGGTGGTAAAACAATTGCATCCCCGTATCCCTCGGTGGGACATTGGAGCAATTCTTGCATAGTACGTTGATCGTAAACCGGTTGTGGTCCCATCGGCGGGATCACATTGTCTTGGATACCACCCATCGGCGGGGGTCCCAAGTGTTGTTCGTTCGGGTTCATTTCCTCCGTATTAGGAAATAGAACTCGGTGTGTGTGACGAAACAAACTTTCCGGATTTGAAAGTGGTGAAACAAGTCGTTTAGACGTAGAACGTGCGTTCATGCACCACAAAATTTTTTTTGAAAAATAAAAGGAAAAACAAATTTGAAAAGGAAAATCTTTTTGTATTTTTGTTTTTATAAAGCAAAATTCAAAAACTTATACTTTTATTTTTTTTTCTTTTTATAACGTTACGTTAATTGTAAAACGTTTCCCTTAATCTACTCGCGACGGAACGGGAGAGAAGAATGGATCTCTCTTCAGCTTGCAATTTAATGTCAAAGCTTCCGTATTTTCCGCTTATTCGGTTGTAGAATTAAAGTAATCCGTCTAGCAACTAATTTCACGCGTAGTTATATTGAGAAGCTTATTTGGTTTACAACGCCCTTCCTTTCGGTCGAGTCGAGGCTGTAACTTTATTATTTTTTTGGTGTTTCTGAAAACACTTTAGGAAAAGTGTTTTTTGATTTTTCAATTTTTATAGTTTTTATAGAAAATATATACAAGGAAGGTTTTCAAAACACAATTTCGAAAAACGAAAACGAAAAATTCACTTCAACCTTCCCCGGCAACGACGCCAAAATTTGATTCGTTTGAAAATCAAGTTATATTATAAGTAAAGTATACTCAAGAGATCCGCAAAGAAATACGGATAACCCGAGGTCGTAGTCCGTGTGAAGGATGAATGGAATTTCGAATTCCCGATTCGTGAAACGTGTCGTGAAAGTGGTAAAAAGTGATTTGAATGAGATTATACTAATGAAATAGAAAATGAAGCACAAATAATCAACTAAACACGTAATTCAAGTAAGGCAACTAGAAATGTAACGTAGAAACGAAAACTGTAAGCTAAAACGGAAATTAAACGTTAACGTACGAAATAAAACGCGACTTTTAAGCTACGCTACTCCTACGGATTTGGAAATAATTTTCAAAAATTAAAAATGATAAAAGAAAATTTTGAGAAAAAGAAAAATATTTTTTTTTGACTTTTTATTTATTTATTATGAATTAAAAACTAATTAAACTAATTAAAAATTAAAAGAAAATGCAAATAAATTGAGAAAAATGCAAAATAAATTTCTAAAATTCTAAAATAACTAAAAATAATTTTCTAATATTTTTTTGGATTTTTCTGTGGTTTTTCTGATTTTTGTTTTTGTATTTTTAGTAATTAAAAAGTAATTAAAAATGATTAAAAATGAAATTCAAATAGGAAAAATAGCAAATGAGCTCAGAAAAATATGAAAATTTCAGGGAAAATCTAAAATAATATTTAAAAGCTAGGAAAAATATAAAATTTGAAGAATAAGCACTGGAAGTGCTTAATGACCCAAATCAGCTTATTGAAAAGTGCTTATTTATAAGCACTGTTTGACTAATTGACCTGAAACTTTGACCAAGTGATTTTATGACCCTAAGAAGCTTGATAGAACAATTTGAAAACCAAAATGACACCCAGATTCACAGAATGGAACACAATCAGTCAAATAAGCACTTATCGAATAGGCAATAAGCAAAGCAATGAAGCAATAAGCCAAAACTCAAGCAGCTATATGGAGCTCAGATGAACAATCAATCTCAATGGATGCACAACCAAAAGCAATTGCAGCCCTATGTGTGAAAACAGATTCTAGCTCAAACCAACTAACTTAATAGGACTAAAAAGCTGGGCAAATAAGCTGTGAGGTAAAAGCAAATGGGGCTAAAGTCTCACTACCAACCTGAGAACACAGATCAATCAAGAGAACTGAATCTAGATCCACTTTGCTAGCCTAAGAGCCACCTAGAAAGTTGGACCAAAGCTGATGTGCAGGGGATTAATGTGACCAAATAGTTAACTTCCAACAGCTTTTTCAATTAGCAAATGCTTTTCAAAACTCAAATTTCTTTTTGGTACTTGTAAAACCCCTGTCAATATTCACAAAACAACTTTCCAAACTGATTTTGAAAACAAAATGATTATTGTGCACCTCCCTGAAGGTCTGACCAAAACAGAAAACCAATAACTCTTTTGACTTTTGATTGAGCACAAAACTTTGACCAAATCAGATTTTTAATCCTTAAATCTCACTGAAATTATATTATTATGCTAATAAATGATTAAAATAAGCTGAACTTTGAACTTATGCAACTGTGAAGATGACTATGCAACCTATTTATACTAACTGTGAAGCAGAAATATGAGTAACAAAAAGATTTTTGACTTTGAGTATTATCTAACTGGTATTATGATCTACCTAGCTTGTATGCAACTTAGAATATTAGTCTAAACTATCCCTACCCTCTATATTACTAATAACCTCAGCAAACAACTCATATCCAAACACCCCTAGTACCAACTGTTACAACCAAATAACCACCACAGTTATGTCAAACTTAATCCAATCCAAACCTAATATACTCTATATGATCCAATAGTATGAATTAACACAGAAAAACAAATCTAGGAAGCACCACTACTCAGAAACAAAAATCAAATAGGTATGACAGTAGATGTTAATGAAACAGTGGTACTAGTAGATAGCAAATTCAAATCAACCAATTATTACTAAACCACAAATACTAAGCAATATTAAGGACAAAATAAAAGCAATAAACAATACTAAACCAACAAATTCAGATCTAATTGATGAAACAGTAAACAAAATAGATTGAACTTACAACAAAAATCCCCCTCAGCTCAAATAGAGGGGGTTCACTTAAGAGACAGGCCTTTGGACACCTTAAGGCTGCGTCAAACTCCAAAATAAGCTGATGTTGACCTTGGTTGACTATTTGTAGTTTTGAGAGATTTGAGTATTTGGTGCCAAACAAAGCTTCACAAAAGCTATTATAAGCTAGTATGAAACTGATTAAACAATAACTCAAGCTTAATGAAGCTTGTTGAATTAAGTACTTTATATTTTTTATTTTTTTTAATTTTTTTTTTAAAATTTTAAACTTTAAATGACAATAAGTAAATAAAGCTGAAAAGTATAACTGAATTAAAAGCAATAATGAAAGAGAAACAAATAGCTTAAACAACTTATTCTAAATAAGCAGTAAAGTAAAGTAAATAAAATTCAAACAAGTAATTAGAAAAACTAAATAAAACTTTTCATTAATAAAAGGAAATTTAATACAAAGTGAAATTAACAGCATAACAATACATAAAATTGGCACCACCAATGACTAAGGGGAGGGGGTATTTATACACGAATGGGGAAGGTGCTAGGGTTGAGTCCTTAGAATCCAGCTCATCAATCCGTGTCTATCTGTGTTTGTTTGATCCCTCCTGAGCCGTTTGATTTACTTCCAGATGATTCCAATCATTTGAGACCCTTGATTGATTGATGTGATTGAGACCCATCCTCCGTGTGGCCTGTGATTGGTCCACGCGTCAAAAACATTCCCTGACATCCCCTGCTCCTTCTAGAAGCACAATGAGTGGGTAATTATTACTATGATGAGGTAATTTGGGCGTGGTGAATATTAGGGTTCTAGGGGAACAGTTATTTTTCTGGGTAAGTTATTATTTGGGGGGCGGGAAATGAAATGGGGGGTTTTTATTGTTTTTCGTTGACCGTGTATTAAGGGGTTGACCGGGTTTAAATGGTGGGCTGGGTAGGGGATATTAGGTGGTGGGCTTATGGAGATGTTTGGGCTTGCAAGGTTTATGGATCCGGTTTAGTGTTTATTATTAGGATTAGTAGTAGTAAAATCACAAGGACCAATTGTGTAACTCTGAAAAACCTTAGGGACCAAATCTGTAAATCATTGAAACTTTCTCCCAAGGGTATTTCTTGCCATACTCTAAATAATGGAGGACCACATATGTCTTTTCTTCAAATTTTGCTCAAAGGACCAATTTTGTATTTATCTGAAACTTGAGGGACTAAATTCGCTATTTCTTTCAAACTTTATCTAGGGACCTTTCTTGTAACTTTAAGAATCTGTGAGGTTGAATTTGACTTTTTGAGCTTGGACTTTGACCATTTGACTTCCCCGGCTCCGGCTTTTGACACTTTCCATTCTCGTGCTCGTTTTTGTCGGTTTTGGTGTCGATTTTGTTCATTTTTCTCATATCCGTACCTGCACATACACAAATACAAAAACATGCATTCTCTTGGCATTTTTGGTTAATATTTTGTGTTTTTGGTCTGAAATAAGGCCTAAAAAGGATGAGTGATTAAGCACTCATCATGTGCTTTAGTGGCAACTGTTTTTGTCTTTTGCAGTTAACATGATTATTGATTTTGTTCCATAGAATAGTGCAAAATATTAGAAACACTGTTTTTCTGCAATAGAATGTTGTTTCATCAAAAAAGAAAATTTGAGCGTCAACGTTGTTTTATCAATATACGAGGTGTGGATGATCCGTCCTTTAGGTGGAATTCATGGTTCCTCGGAAGTTTAATGTATGTGCTTGACGTGCTGATTAATCATCTCCCCTCAAATACTAATCTATTGCATCGTGTAATTTATCTTCCTTCGGCTTTATGTGCTTTTTGCGGGTCCAAAGAAGAAACCACGAACCACCTATCTCATCCTAACAAACGCGAAAAGGTTTATGTTTATTCACTTGGTTTGTTTCATTTATTCTTCCATGTGCTTTCTTGCCAATATGTACAATGGTTAGATTTCATTTATTATATGTGACATTTCATTGAAAATGTATAGACTTGATTCCTACGCAAAGCATTCCATATGTGCCAAAATGTACAATGATTCTTTTTGTTTTTGTTATTGTTATTTTTTTAATAAAAAGTAAATGATTCAATAATTACTAATCTAGTCACACTCATAATTCATAGAGATGCTATGGTTTCGGGTCTTGGACCGTGGACTAGTAAGAAAACAAAAGTGTCCTCTAAATTTAACGGGCCCAATAGACCCCCCAATTATCAGCGGCCCACTGGTAATGTTAAGCCGAAGTGTTTAAAATTGATCAAGTTGACACATGAGATATTGAGATGTGTACATATATGAACAATCAATTGTTGACGTCATCTTTTTAAACTTTCCAAATTGATTAAAGAGAGCGTGTTGCAATTATCATTATAGTTGACCAAATAGTTCACCCAACAAAAAAATGAAAGTAAACAACACTTTGTGGTTATGATTTAATTTGTTGTGAAATATGAAGCTAGAAAGAAAGCGTTGACACGATGGTTGTTAGTTGTTGTTGACTTATTTCTAATGATAAAATTTAGCATAAAACATGAACAGGCTGAACAAATTGCGACGAAATTCGCTTCAAATGGTTTCCGTCTTTTCATTTATACATTAGGGTGCACCGTCTAATGCACCTATAGCACGTTATATCTGCCAATTTGCATCATATGGCACCGCGATAATAGTTATACCGGGTGAGCATCGGTCCAGGACTGGACCGGATTGTACCGACAAGATCGATGACCGAATTAGCCAAAAAGTCAAAATCGAGGACCGGACTGAATGTGGTCGGTCTGGTCCAACAAGGCCAAATAGTCGGTTTGTAATCCGGACTGGACCGAGGACCGAATTAGCCAAAAAGCCAAGACCGAGGACCGGGCCGAATGTGGTCGGTCCGGTCCGGTCCGTTCGGGTCGTTTGCTCAGCCCTATACCGCATTTTTTTTTTTTTTTCTACAAGTGGTTGATAATTTGCACAACCATGTTATGAGTGTTTTTTAGTGGGTATGTATATTTTGTGGTGTTATAGGAATGAGTTATGTTATTCGTATCTTTGGCCCGCAAAAAATATACATGTTTTGTACCTTTTACTCTTTTTGACTTTCTGTTTACAGTGCAACACAATTTTTTATCAGTTTCTATTTTAATTTGTTAAACTTTATATTTTTTATTCCACATTTTCTTTTCACAGTTTTATGATTAAAAAAATATAAAAAATTGATATGGTAGCACCTATAGTAGTTATAGGAGCCAACCACACCAACCTCTCATAAGGGGATATAATTAGCACATGTTGTACTTATAAGAAGGCTAGGTCCAATTTGAGTCATCCGCGTGTCACGTTAGCTATTACCATATAACACAAAACTCAAAAAACGTCATCTTTAATAACATTACTATAACACACCACTAAAAAACTTCACTTTACACTAAACAAAAATTAAGAAATCACATACATAAATCTGCTCGTTATCAACATGACGTGGTATAACGCATGAACCGGCGCAGTATGATGCCATTATATGTACTTAAAATTGCCTATAATATTCCTATAATGAGATGCACCGTACACTCATACGCACAAGCATGGTGCATATATATCTAAATTGAAAAGGTTAATATGAAACATTTTTGTAAAGGGGTAAAGCTAAGAATACGCAACATATTTTTTCAAATAAACACAAGTACGCAACGTACTTAGTAAAGTGTCAAACGTACGCAACATATTTTCAAAAAATCGTAGATCTACGCAATATGACCTGCTGGCAGCAGGTTACCAGGTTACCTCACTTTAAAAGTTACGCCTTTGATCCCTAAACTGTCTCATATCTCGCGTACATGATCCTATTTTAGTCCTATTTACCAGCGTTACACCATTAGTCCCCAAACGTTACACAGTTAGTCCTATTTACCAGCGTTACACCGTTAGTCCCCAAACGTTACACCGTTAGTCCTATTTAGTTACACCGTTAGCCCCTAAAAATATATATATAAAAAAAATTCCAGATTATTTAAAAAAAATTCAAGATTTAAAAAACATATATATTAAAAAAATTCCAGATTAAAAAAAAAAAAAAAAAAAAAACCCTTAAAAAAGAAAAAAAAAATCAAGATTTAAAAAACATATATATAAAAAAAATTCCAGATTATTAAAAAAAAAAAAAAAAAAAAAAAAAAAACGTACAAAAAAGTTTATCTTTTTTTTGGGTAAATTACAAAACTGGTCCTTCACGTTCCACAAAATTGCAAAAACGGGACCGAGACAAAACGTAGCGCAAAAAAGCCACCAACGTTCCACATTTTCCGTTAATTTCAGCGTTAAGTGCCACGTATTTGAGGGTAGTATCGTCATTTCACTGTTCATACTTATTAAATTTGCCGCCATAATCACCTCTGTGCTTCGTATCAATGTGATTAGACCTCAATGGCTAAATTTGCAAAGTTATTTTTAAACATCTACCCCCATAAGCCCCCCTACAACCCATATCTTCTCCACCACGACACTCATTGACCGTAGCAGAATCACAACAAGAATGCAATCAACTCAAATGTTAGAAAACACAACCATGATAACCACCACCATAACGACAACGACCACCACCAGCACCAACGCACACCAACAAACTTCAACGTTTGTGACCACAACAACTGTGACACATCCCCCACAACAACTCCAATGCCCACGTTGTCATTCAGAAGACACAAAGTTCTGCTACTACAACAACTACAACACATCGCAGCCGCGTCACTTTTGCCGTAGCTGCCGCAGACACTGGACCCATGGCGGCGTGCTCCGGGACATCCCTGTTGGAGGTGGAAGCCGGAAAAACAGAAAAAGAAAAAACCCCATGAACCCCACCATCACCTCGGCATATCTTACCACGTTTGATCAGCCGGAGTACCAGGACTACCAGAGTGTGATGCCGCCTCCCCAGAGCCTACTGCCGCCTACCCAGGGCCTGCCGCCGCCTGTGGATGATGCCGATGATGAGAATGGGTTTGTGTCGTCGTTGTTTGAGGATGTTTCTTTTGATGAAGGTGTCTGGCCATTTTTTGGCAATTAGTGTAGTTTGTTTGTTGGTTTGTTAGTTTTAGTTGTGTATGTACCCTGATCTTTTGATGGTAAATGGTATGCTTGTGAATGGTAAACGAATGGTAATTCAGTAGTTATATTTACACCCAGACTTGCCCATTTTGACAATCATGTTTGACTTTTGCACATGATTGTACATGCACCAAAAGACCCAGAATTGCCCAAAAATGGATCTAATTGACTATCCGTGTAACCATTGACTATTCGTGTAACGACATTCAAGGTAATGCGCAGGCACCAAAATACCCAAAATTACCCAAATTGGCAATCAAGTTTGACTTTTGCAAATAACATTATGGTTGACTTTTGCAAAAATGCCCAATGGTTGACAAGCAAACCATAATAAATCAACATAACAAACACATAACATGACATTAACATTCATTCAAATTGATAACAGAAACATAACAAAACATAATATATCATTAAAATTCATTAAAGTTCAAACATAACATTGATAAAAAGGTGGGAAACATTAAAGGAACATTCAAAACATAGATGACCATGAAAGAAACTCTAAAGTCCCTTGACAAATGCATGCTTGTTGAAGAGCTTGAGCTTCGCTTCTGCTATCTTCTTCTTCAACTCCAAAAGCTCGATAACATCTGACTTTTGAAGCTTCTTCAAGAACTCCAAGCATTTGAACATCTGCACCGAGGGACGCACAAGTTCCATTTCAGCCATCATCTTGTTCCTTTGAACAGCAATATCAAGCAACTCTTGATATGCCACAAACAGATCTTTGGCATACTTGATATCACGCTCCGTCTCCCTAGCAAAAAAGACCGTCATCTGGTATGGTAACTCGGTTGAGTTAGCAGCCCTAGCAAGTTCCTCAAGAAGGACAAATTGAGACATTCTTTTGCAAATTTGATTCAAAAAAGTTTTACTGTGTTTGTTAACTGGATGAATGAGGAAGTTACTCGGGGTATAGGCTATAAATAGGCATGGTAAGTACATGGGAAAATGTGTTTTAGGCGTGTTTTGGGTAATAAATGATAAACGTTTGGGTTACCAACATACACATCCCAAAATTGCCTAGTTTTTTGGCTTCCATTAGATTTGATAACATGTTATGCAACCATTGAACCTAGTTAAGATTACATAACCGATACATAAACATTAATAAAGTAAACATTGTTATAAATGATCTACTAAAAGACCATAGCAGAATCACAACAACTTATTGACCTAAACATAAAAGCATAACCATTATTTAGCATCATCCTTGGGATTCTTGTCAGCATCGTCCTTGGGTTTATTGTCACCATCAACCTTGGGTCTTTTGTCAGCCATCAGTCTTCGCCTCTTGATTGATCTTCCTTGGTCTTCAAACTTGTCCTCTGCGATCACTCCATCTTGACCAACTCCATTTTTTCCATCTGGTATCACAGCCACATCAGAAACTCTTTGTTCACCATTTCCAATTATTACAGCACACTGATCATCTGGTATCACAGCCACATCACAAACTCTTTGTTCACCATCTCCAACTACTGCATCACACTGCTCATCTAGAATCACATCCTCATCACGAACTCTTTGTTCACCATCATCACCATCAACACCATCAACATCCACAAGTGGAAGCAAACTGAAACTAATTGGTTCAGCATAAAGAGCATACACCTCTGTTCCTTCTCCAGCTGCAACAACGTCATCAAGTTCATCCAATGCTTGATCTATTTCAGCAAACATGTCACTAATCTCTTGAGGCTCTTCAATCGCATGCAACTCTTCAGGTTCAGGTACATCAACTAAATGGTATGGATCACCATGCCATTCTTGTTCAACCTCTTCATCACTTGCGTCAGCATAATACGCATCATCAAAATCGAGATCATAAAAATCGAGCAAACCTGTAGACTCCTCACTTGAATCCTCCACAGTCAAGTCTTGGTCAATCTCTCCCAATAACCTTCTGAATTGAAACTCATCACTCATCCTTTTTGTATGACCTGCAATCATTTTTTGGGCACAAAATGTTGGTGGGAAGTCACTGTCAGAATCAGTATCAAAAACAGGTCCAGCCTTCTCAGGTTGTCTTGTCTTATGCCACTCTTTATGCCACTCTAACAATAGTAATTTCCCACTGTTTCCAGTCTCACCATCAACACCCTTTCCAGCAGCCTCATTCATATCATCATCCACTATTTCTTCTATCACCACACCCTTGCCCTTAGTCATCATTCGATCCATCATCTCACACTCAACAATTGAAACACCGGTTTCAATATAAAATCCAATTGTGTAAATATAGGAACATACTCCAGAAGTGTCTTCACATCTTCGTCAGACTTTAGTGGTAGCAAACCATCATCCAGTGACTCCCCAGGTATCCTAAAGTGAGTAAACATAAGGGTACTATCCGAGTAACCTAAATCCTCTAACATTTCGCCCAATAATTCCATGGAGAAAACGTCAGAGTGAATTCCGTCAAACCAATCTGTATCTCCAAAGAGATATCTTCTTCCTGGTTTTGAGGTGAATTCACCATTGTGATGGATTTGCAAAGAAAACACCTTTTCATTCAAATCTGTGGAACACATAAAACATCAATTACTTCCGACAACAATAACAAGTTTAAATGGAAAACATTAAAATGGAACAGAGTATTCTTACTATAAAGGATTCCTAAATCAGGTATCGGGGTACTGCGTGCACGATTTTGCCAAAGCTTAACCATTCTCAAGATCTTTACCTGTGAAATTAATGTTCTCCTTGGAAGAAATTGATACCCGTATATAAAGTATTGCTCTAAAGGACTAAATTTGTAAAACAAAACACTGGAAACTTAAGTTATTGGCGGGAAATGGTTAAAATGACGATACTACCCTCAAATACGTGGCACTTAACGCTGAAATTAACGGAAAATGGCTCTCAGTGGCGATTTTGCGAAAATGTGGAACGTTGGTGGCTTTTTTGCGCTACTTTTTGTCTCGGTCCCGTTTTTACAATTTTGTGGAACGTGAAGGACCATTTTTGCAATTTACCCTTCTTTTTAAGTGTTTTTTTTTTTTGAAAAAATTTAAATCTGAAAAAAAACACTTATTGTAGATTTTTTTTTTTGAAAAAATTTAAATCTGAAAAAAAACACTTATTGTAGATTTTTTTTTTTAATTATCTGGAATTTTTTTTATATATATGTTATTTAAATATTGATTTTTTTTTTAAATAATCTGGAATTTTTTTTATATATATATTTTTGGGGACTAACGGTGTAACTAAATAGGACTAACGGTGTAACGTTTGGGGACTAACGGTGTAACTAAATAGGACTAACGGTGTAACGTTTGGGGACTAACGGTGTAACTAAATAGGACTAACGGTGTAACGTTTGGGGACTAACGGTGTAACGCTGGTGAATAGGACTAATGGTGTAACGTTTGGGGACTAACGGTGTAACGCTGGTAAATAGGACTAAAATAGGATCATGTACGCGAGATATGAGACAGTTTAGGGATCAAAGGTGTAACTTTTAAAGTGAGGTAACCTGGTACGTTGCGTACTTGTATTTATTTGAAGAAATATGTTGCGTATCCTTAGCTTTACCCCTTTTGTAAAAGGTACATTTGTTGTAGATAAGTTACGTGAAGTGATATTTTCATATATAGAGTTAGGATCAAATGGGAAGAATAATTAAAATATGAATGATAAGAAGTAAAAACAATCACACATTTGAGATGCACCTATAAAAGTTGATGCATCTTCTTTCAAATTTTCTCTTATAATTTGAAATGTGTGCTATAATTAGGGGTGTAATCGAGTCAAGCCGAGCTCGAGCTTGACAGGGCTTGAGCTTGGCTTGAAATGTATAAGGTGGGCTTGAGCTTGGCTTGATAGCTTGACAAGCTTTAATCAACCAGGCTTGAGCTCGGCTCGTGTAAGGCTCGAGTAGGCTTGAGCTCGGCTCGAAAAGCTTGAATTTACATATAAACATTAAATTTGATAGCCAAACTCTTCAATAAATTCAAAAAAACTATGCGATGAACTTGAGAGGAAAGAATTTTTGCAAAACATTTAGGAGAATCAGGGTTTAAATAGTCCTCCTACAAGTATTTAATTATTATACTAATGTTCACATTAGTTTTAAGTTGTTTATTTAAATATGTATACTAAAAATATATATGTTCTTGAAAGCTTGAAAAGCTTGATAAAAGCTCGAGCTCGAGCTATTAAAAGCTTGAGCTCGGCTCGTTATGTATTTCGAGCTTGTTTATTAGGCTCGAGCTCGGGCTTGAGCTCGATAAAAGCTCGACTCGATCGAGTCAAGCTCAAGCTCGAGCTCGAGTTGCTTGATAAAAGCTTGGATTGATTACACCCCTAGCTATAATTACTTCTTACCATTTTTATTTTAATTATTCTTCTTACGTATCCCTTCACTTCATATATATTATAAAACATACTGACATCTTATGCCACTTATCTTATAATGTTTCCAACAAAATTTAAACGCACAATTTGACGGATACACTTATACATCCACATAACACCTTTATTTTTTTATTATTTTTTATTTTATTTTTTTGAACTAGATCCACATAACACTTGACCAAAGACATTAACTTGTTCAAAAATATATATAGATAATACATCTATGACTGGTCAATAGTTTCGTATTTATTTTACTACAATAAAAATATAAAAGTTGTTTGACTTTACAAAATAAAAACACAAAGATGATTGAAACTGAAATTTTCAACATCAAATGCATATATGCTAATGATCGCAAACATACTACGGAGTATAAAATAAATTAAAATATACTGATTTTTATGATTTTGTTCTAAACTGCTAAACTTGTAAGTAAAAGTTAATATTCAGGTCACTTTCAATAATCATTGTTAAACGAGAAAAAAAAAAAAAAAAAAAAAAAAAAAAAAAACAATTAAGTTGTGTGTATTCAAAATAAAATAAAATAAATGCAGTTCACACTTAAAAAATTCAACATTGTAGGTATTGTTTGATGATTTTACACAGTGAACAAATTCAATTTGATTTTGATAGTTTGTTACAATTCTTCTTTTGCCTTCCATTCAAACCAAACTTTCATTCAAACCAATGTTTTACTAATGCGCAAAGGGCTTATAGAGCTTTGAGGCGAAGCGTAAATTAAGGCGCGGGCTTCATGAACATGAGACGTATTAAATTGAATAAAATTTAAAAATTTTGGGCCACGATTTATGTATTAATGATGACTTAAATAACACTAAAATACTTAATTTATCGAAACAAAGATCAAATTCAATCCAAAATACAACCAATGTATCAAGATAAGGGCATGATGACATTTCATTATCTCATGCTTGAAATTGAAGGAGAGGTTTGTATGCATAGACACTTGATTTGAAGAATAAAACTCTCAAATTATCAGATTTAGTTAGATGTTGTTTATTTGTTAATAGGCTCGTAATCTAAATTTGAATATGTGGTAGAAAATTCTGAATCTGATTTCAATCTTAATTTAAATAAATGGTTGAGAAATCTGAATCTGACTCAAATAAAGCTGTTTGTTTTTGTAAAAATGTTTAGATGTGTGCAGGCGCAAGGCTCTAAAGCCACGCCTTTTGTTAGCCTTGTGTATGTGTCAAGCGTCAATCCGAAAAAATCTTAGAGGTTGAGCCTTCCGTCAAGACGCGACTTTTAAAGCGTTAACTCAAACTATATATTACTACGTATATATTATCCATAATATAATAGAAGTATAAGTGGCCTACAACTCTCTTAGCATACACTCAACAATTCAAATGATTTCACACAATACACCGAAAAGAAAAACAAAAGGAATATAAGCAACAACAAAGACTTTCTCATCTCACAAAGACTTTCTTCATCCCACCATGTGCTAAAATACTTTAAAAACAAAGACTTCATCAAAAAACCAATCAATTTATCAAAAAATATATTCACTCCAAAAAAGTTAAAGCACAATCACTTTTAAGAAACATTTGGAATCCTTCACTTTTTAAACCACAAATTATACACTGTTGTTGTTTCACTTAATTTAAATCCAGGTTTGTTTGTTTGTTTGTTTTGTATTTATCTGAATTATTCATCTTAGATTCATTTTATCACTTTCATAATCATCATATTTAATTATTTGCAGATCTGGGTTAGTAATCATATCTATATTCAACTTATATTTGTTGTAAATATTTTTCTAAATATAGATAAAAAAAAAATGTTGTGAAAATATATAAATTACGTAACGCTTAAGTTGACGTGCATCTATGGAAATAAAATCAATATATAAAGTCAATAAATTTATAGTCGTGTACGACATAAATGCAATCACAAGATAAGTCCTATAATTGTAATGTCGGAGAAGCTTCTTGGCAACCGCTTGTTTTAATAGGTCGAGATTATTATAAGACGACCAAATACCATGTTCTAGTATAAGACTATAAGTACAAGGTTTTGGTCTTTTCGTGTTTGGTGTTTTTTTTATTAAGGTTGTATTTGTTGAATATTTGCAGAGAGAAGTTTGATTTTTAATAATGGGTGGAAAGAATTCTAGGGAGAGTTTTAGGAATTCGGGGTCGTTTCAGTCGTCTTCGTCTTTCGGTGGAAGTCAGTACGGTGGTGCTCCTCAGCCTTATTCGTATCCGCCGCAGAATATTCCTCAGCAGTCGTATTCGTATCCGCCGCAGGAATATCCTGTTCAGGAGGCGTATCCCGCTTATCCACAACAGTATCCTGCAGCACCACCACCTGCACAAGCGCCTGCTCGACCGCAGAAGAAGTTTGACAGGAGGTACTCGAGGATTGCGGATAATTACAGTTCATTGGAACAGGTAGAATTGGATGTGGTTTTGTTTTTTTGTATGTTGAATGGTTCTATTTATTGCACGTGTTAGGATCATGTGGTTAGTTGTAATACAAATGGATTTTGTTTTTAGTGTTTGGATTAGTTAAGGTTTGTTGATTCTTGGGGAGATATTTTCTTTTTGAAAATACGTCATACTTTTGTAATATTGTGAATTGTGTTTTAGCATGCGTAAGTTAGCGATAATAATTTGTTTCCTTAGGCAGAACTTTTAAGATGCTTACGTTAGTGGAAATTAATGACTTTTTATAATATTTTTTGGTCATTTTAATTGGTGTTTCGGTTATTAGTAAACTAATACATCCACTTTTCGTCCAGGTGACGGAAGCTCTTGCTCGTGCAGGGCTTGAGTCTTCTAACCTTATTGTTGGCATTGACTTCACAAAGAGCAATGAATGGACAGGTAACGCCATTATCTTTGTTATTTTCTTTCTATATTGCAATACTGAAAATTAAACACATTACCTTTTTTTATTGGCAAATAGGTTCGAGGTCTTTCAATAGAAAAAGTCTACATCATATTGGAGCTGGTTTAAATCCATACGAGCAAGCGATAACCATTATTGGGAAAACGTTGGCTGCCTTTGATGAGGATAACTTGATTCCGTGCTATGGTTTTGGAGATGGTATAATATTTAAACTAGTTACGGAGTGTTATAGTTTATAGTGTTAATGCAGTAAAGTAAATATGGGTGATAACTCGTAGATTTTGTTACCAACCTGCAGCATCCACACATGATCAAGATGTCTTCAGTTTTTTTCCAGAAGAAAGATTTTGTAACGGTTTCGAGGAAGTCTTGAGTAGATACAAAGAAATTGTCCCTCATCTAAAGCTTGCAGGTTTGAGATATAATTTACTGTGTTCTGAATATCTCGCCTTCAGTATACACTTTAGCCAGCGGTTCTTCTAAGCACTGTTTTTTTATATCATGTTACTACAGGACCCACATCCTTTGCTCCTGTTATTGAACAGGCAATGACCATTGTTGAACAAAGTGGGGGCCAATATCACGTGTTATTAATAATTGCAGATGGGCAGGTAACTTTCTTTGGTCAATATGGATTCCTTTGTTATTTTATGAATGCTGATAGGAATGCACTGCCATGTTGTAAATTATGGTTGATGTCCGTGTATCATAGTTTTCATAACAAGTAAAATCATTTTTATTTTATGAATGCTGATAGGAATGCACTGCCATGTTGTAAATTATGGTTGATGTCCGTGTCTCATAGTTTTCATAACAAGTAAAATCATTTTTATTTTATGAATGCTGATAGGAATGCACTGCCATGTTGTAAATTATGGTTGATGTCCGTGTCTAATTATTTATGGTTGATGCAATTACAAAATACTTGGAATTTCATCTGCCAACGTAGATATTTGTCTTCAATTGATGGTCTGGTTATTCACACTTATTCCCCAGTCTTGCCCACACAATCAGGGTTCAAAAGTTGATGTTAGTCCACCATGTAATAATTTCTGGTACAATGTTTCACAAATAATCCGGTGACTTAAAAGCTTGAACTTGTCTGTCACCATTTTTATTTTACCTACAAGATATCCTTTATAATAGTCATTCTTGTTAGCATAGTTGTCAATTGCGACGATAGCGGTCGCTATCGCGCGCTACGTAGCGTAGCGGTCATCAGCCGCTATTATCATTTAGCGACCAAATAGCGGTCGGTCAACGCGGTCAACGCCGGTCAACGGTGGTTCAGGTGACGAGGTTTTCAGGGTTTGTTCGGAATTTAATGGTGATTACAGTGGTGTCGGAGGTGAGACCCCACTCGCCGGAAAAATGGCTAGATCTAGCTTTTATTTGAGAACAGTGGTTTTTTTGTGGTGATAAAGAAGAGAAGAAGGTGAAAGGAGGATAGTGGTGGGGGCTGTGTCATACGTACTACTAATATTTATGTAAACCTAATTCATGATCCACTAAAATAATGGGCCTAAAATAATGGGCTGTGTCATACTCTTTAGTGTGCTCTACTAAAAGTAAATCAAAATTTAATTAAAAAAAACACATGTAATGTAAATTTTACAACTTATACATAAGATAAATGGACATTTTAAATATAAATGTGTGGAGTATATATATAAGTATATAAAAAAAATTGCGGCCGGTCAACGCCGGTCGCTAAACACAAATAGCGGTCGCTATTTATCGCTATTCGCTACGTAGCATATAGGTGACTCGTCGCTATTTACCGCTATTCGCTATTGACAACTATGCTTGTTAATATTTCGTTTGCCTGAGCCCCACATTGCTTTAAGGTTCCTTACTTATCCGGCCCGCAAAATCTGATGGTTCTGAACTGTGTAAATCACTGGGAAAATTTCACCGCCTGCTGCATAAAAATGTGAATGAGGAATTGGCTTGCCTAGTTACCTGTACATGTTTGAAGATTATTACGTTATGTTTGAAGATTATTACGTTAGATGATAACTAAATCTGAGAACTGTGAAAACAACAAAACTTGTAGCCCCCAAGAAACAGAAAAAATATAGGAACTAAGAAAACGAATTCATCTTAAGATAGGGTAGAACAAGCTTTTTCGGTTCTAGTTAAGCAGCTGCACTTTGCTTCTACTTTCCTGCAATCATAAATCATTAATAGTTAGAGTGAATCAACATGGACATTTCAATTTTGTGTATCAATTTGGCATTTCACTGATTATACTGTGACAGGTTACAAGAAGTGTTGATACTGAACCTGGTAATTTAAGTCCACAAGAACAAAGAACTGTAAATGCCATAGTTGAAGCAAGGTGAATATCTGATAACATATGTACACATTATATATTACAGATAAATAGTTATCATGTTCTCGTATTGAAATACATTCGCCATCCTCTTTACAGCAAGCTTCCATTATCTATCGTATTAGTTGGAGTTGGAGATGGGCCTTGGGATATGATGAGGGAATTTGATGATAACATCCCTGCTCGCGACTTTGACAATTTCCAGGTAAGCATAATGCTACTTTTCAGGTGTTAAACTGGGTAGTCAGGCCGGTAGGATAATGTGTCCAAATAGGTGACACATATTTTTTTGCCCGTTTTTCTTGAATTTAATAAATAATTAAATTATTAATAATTATTGCTGGAATTACTTGTTTTTTTATAAAACTACTAATTCGATTCTTATTATTAAAGCATCTAAGATTTTGCAAGCATTTACACTGCTATGTCACTTCCGATGCTCTCCAAATTACCAAGTATGTCTGAAGTTCACCAACTTGACCCATTAAAGCTAAAAATATAACCCAAATCAACCCATTGCTATGTAAACGGGTTACATTTACCACCTCTAGCTCTAAGTAAATATTGTTGCTTATGTTTAGAAGTTGCTATATGTTCTGATGTTATTTTATTTTTGCGCGCAGTTCGTGAATTTCACAGAAATCATGTCCAAGAATGTTGCCCCAATCCGAAAAGAAACGGAATTTGCTCTTTCAGCTTTAATGGAAATTCCAACTCAATATAAAGCAACAATCGAACTGAATATATTAGGGTAATCAGCCTATTGCGGTCTATTTCTTTCTTTTGAAATTGGTCACATGTGACATAACTTTGATATTTATATATTTATTTATTAAATTTACAGTAGCCGCAAAGGAGTTTCTCCAAACAGGGTTGCTCTTCCTCCTCCTGTTCATGTTGGCTATTCAAAACCATCATACTCAAAGCCGTCATATTCAAGTAGCTTCCAGAAGGGTTCAGAATCTTATTATGGCCAAAGTAGTCCTGTTCGTGCAGCTCCTTATTATGATCAAACGAGTAGTCCTGTTCGTGCAGCTCCTTATTATGATCAAACAAGTTCCCAGAGCACTGCCCCACCTGTTCCAAGCTCCCCATCTGGTCCAAGCTCCACATACGACAATCAGGTAAATTCTATATCTCTACTCATATATATAGAGATGGGTCAATGGCAATTTGGATTGCGTTTTATTGCTAATTCTAATGGGTAAATTCAATTTTGGCTAAAAAGGCTAATTGGACGATATGTTACAAAGTCCCCTGATTTTAACTTAAGTGTTTGTAACTTTTGTTCTATTCAAAATTTCTGGAATCATTATTTTAGTTGTTGTAATCATGTTATATATATTAGCCATGTATACAACTAAAAAAGAGATAAAAAGTGAAGTATTGTTTAGTCAACCCAACCTGTGTGGATGTGCCCATAAAATTTACACCGTCTGACCTTTTGCTAACCTCCCTGGCCATTTCATGTTTAATATGTGATATCTGCTTTTATATATCTCTTACTTATAACATATATGCATTGACCTCGCATTTTGAAACTGGTTATGAGGTGATATAACGTTGCAATAATGTAATGCTTATCTCTTGTGCAGGTATGCCCCATTTGTCTTACAAACCCAAAAGACATGGCCTTTGGCTGTGGTCATCAGGTAATTTATTATCTTTATCTTTCTTCAGATTCTACTTAATTTGTATCATCGGAATGCTTCTAAATTACTTTTCCTACTTGTGTTATTTGGCAGACATGTTGCGAGTGTGGACAAACTCTTCAGTTATGCCCAATATGCCGGAAATCAATTGAAACAAGAATAAAGCTCTACTAAGTTTGCTTTGTGGGTTATTTGGTATATGAGTTTTAGCTTAAATTCTTTGGTAAGAATGTCACGGGGTTTTGTGTTTTTGTTATTTTATAATGTTTTGGCGAGTTCCTTTGTGGATTTGTAAATGAAAGTCGATACTATTGTACAGTCCTTCGTTTGGTTTCTTTCTTATTCATTTGTTTGTTTCTTTTTTCTTTAAATTCTTTTGCCTTCTGCTGAGGTTTATTTACATGTTAACTTGTCGTCTGTACTCTGTAATAGTTTGATAGTATAGGTCAATATGTGTTTGACCTAATTCGTTTCAATGTAACATCTGGTTGAACTTGCTGGAATAATTGAGATTTATTTATGAACCTGTGAGTTATATTACAGGATTGTTCAGCCGGGTCGGCCAAAACAAAAACTAGAAAAAGGATACCGACAAAAAACAAACAATAAAAATTTAGAGTACAATAAGAGTTTTTCATTTCAACTGTAGCAGACGCTTTTTAACATTATTAAAATCATCTAGAACACTATCTAAACTAAAGGTATCTGCAATAACCTTTTCATTGTAAGTATTAAATTATCCAAAAGATACTCATCACCCATTTTATGTGTTCTTCATGATTTTCGTAGCTGAAAACGCACATTCAACACTTGCAGTAGACACCGGAAGAGTCAACACTAGTCTCAACCTGTCAACTAGATAATAGTGACTTGCCTTCTACCGGAAGAGTCAACACTAGTTGTATCAACCTGTCAACGAGGTAATAGTGACTTGCCTTTCCTGTGTATGCTAAGCCTTGACATAAATCATCTATGGTTGAAGACTTTCCCAACTTTGAATGATCTTTCATATCAAGTTCAAAGTGTTTCAACTAAAATTCCAAGTTATCGAGTTCTTCCTCTGTGAAATCAAGATAATAGATTTTCTTTGTAAGCTTTAGAATCGAATCTGAATTGAAAGATATATATCGTCCCTAGGATCGAAAGCAGAGCTAAGTTCTAAAAGGTCCACAATTTTCTCACTAAACCTTGAGTCAAGTTCTCGCAAAATCTATTGTTTCATTATATATATATATATATATATATATATATATATATATATATATATATATATATATATATATATATATATATCAAAATGATAGTGATGCTCATTAGTAGCGTTATCTTGATTCCTTACGCTTCTCCCTTCGAAATAAGGAGCACTAAAATCAGGAATACGAATACCATGTTTTTTTGCAAAAAGCAATGACATCGTCAAGAAAAGAACCCCATTTGTCATCTCTTAGTTTTTGAATCAGCTTTCTTGTTTGTAAAGCCATTTTAGTTGCACTTATGCCCTCTTGATCTTTTTGTTGTAAAGCCTTGCAAAGAACGTCCGCATGACCCAAGATTGTTTTCATCATATGTAATATGAAAACAAAATCAAAAGAAGTCAACCTCTTTAATGCTAAACTAGCACCACCCCTTCTTTTTAAAGTTGCACACTTGCACCCATCTTTTTTTATCTTCTCCAAAATTGTACATGTTGGATTGTACATCCAAATAAGACTAGTAATTGAAGTAAAATGTGAGCTCCAACGTGTATCACCAGCACGTTTCACAGTACCGATTTGGTTTGCTCCTTTACCACTCAATTTCACCTTCTTCAATTTGAGCAGCTTGTTACTTATCTTATTGTTTGCAAGAGGCACCAACAGTTGTCACAATGTAAGATAAATCTTCAAAGTACATAATCTACCTCTCTAGCTGTTGTAACCAACACAAGTTGCAATCGATGAGCCATACAAAGTATATAATAAGCACATGGATTAACCTTGAGAAGCAGTGCTTGTAATCCATTCCATTCGCATCTCATATTGCTAGCTCTATCATATCCTTGTCCACAAATATTTTCAATAGGAAGCAAATAAGAAGAAAGTGTTGCACAAATTGTTTTGTATAAAGTTGAAGACGATGTATTTACAAGATGGATAACACCAAAAAACCGCTCTTGTATGAATCTCTTATTGTAAAAAAAAACGAAGAATAATTGCCATTTGTTCTTTCTTACTTTCATCACTTGCCTCGTCACCCATTATACAAAAGTTAGAATTTCCAATATATTCAACAATCTTCTTTTGAACTTTCTCAGCAAACAAATATCAATTTCTTTTTGAACATCAGGTGAAGTATATTTTGCATTACCATGAGCGTTTTCTGAGACAACACTTCCAATTTCTTCATTATATGAGCCTACAAGATTAATATATATTGTTTCATTATATATATCAAAATGATAATGATGCTCATTAGTAGCATTATCTTGATTCCTTATGCTTCTCCCTTTGAAATAAGGAGCACTGAAATTAGGAATACGAATACCATGTTTTTGGTAAAAAGTAATGACATTATGTCACTATCCAAAAAAAAAAAAAAAAAAAAAAAAAAAAAAAAACTGTTTGTCAATTTTTAGTGTTTGAATCAACTTTCTTGTTTGTGAAACCATTTTAATTGCACTTATGGCCTTTTAGATCTTTTTGTCGCAATGTCTTACAAAGAACATCAACATGACCCAAGATTGTTTTCATCATATGTAATATGAAAATAATATCAAAAGAAGTCAACTTTTTCAATGTTGAACTAGCACCGCCATTTGTTTTAAACTTGCACCCATCGTTTTTTATCTTCTCTAAAACTGTACATGTACATCCGAATAAGACTAGTATTGAAGTAAAATGTGAGCTGCAATGTGTATCGCCAACACGCTTCACAATACCAATTTGGTTAGCTCCTTTACCGGGCCCAATTTCACATGTCTATAAGATTTCTTCAATTTAAGCAGCTTGAGCAGCTTGTAACTCATCTTGTCGTTTGCAAGAGGCACCAACAGCTGTCACAAGATAAATCTTCAAAAAATTCAGGTACATAATCTTCCTCTCTAGCCGTTGTAACCAACACAAGTTGAAATCGATGATCCATACAATGTATATAATAAGCACATGGATTAACCTTGAGAAGCAGTGGTTGTAATCCATTCCATTCACCTTTTATATTGCTAGCTCCATCATATCCTTGTTCACGAATATTTTCAGTAGGAAGCAAATAAAAAGAAAGTGTTGCACAAATTATTTTGTATAAAGTGGCGGATGATGTATCTACAAGATGCATAACACCAAAAATTGCTCTTGTATGAATCCATTATTGTCAACAAACCGAAGAATACTTGCCATTTGTTCTTTCTTACTTTCATCACTTACCTTGTCTACCATTATACAAAATTTAGAATTTCCAATATCTTCAACAATCTTCTTTCAAACTTTCTCAGCATACAAATTTAAAAATTCTTTTTGAACATCAGGTGAAGCTTATTTTGCATTACTAGGAGCATTTTCTAAGACAATACTTGAAATTTATTCATTATATGAGCCTAGAAATACAAGAACCTCAAAGATGTTACGTCGGTTTTTAGAGCCAACTCTTTCATCACAACCTCTAAAGATAATTCCTTGAAATGAGCACAAATGAACCAAATCAATCGTCGCTTTCACCCTTAGCCTATTCAATCTAACTTCTTCATCCTATAGCCATTGCATAACCTGATAAATATGCCTTTCTTGATTTATCAAAGCATCACAAAATCTTATAGCATTATTATATTGAGAGTTCGTCCATCTCCTACATGTTTCATAAATCAACAATGCTTTCCTTTCACCCTATTCCAGTTTTTGAAACCATTAATTGCAAACATGTCTTGACCTTTATTAGTGCTCGGTTCTTCCAAAAAGAGATAACAATAAAAACAATGTGCTCTATCGGTTGTTCGATAATACTCTAACCAAGGATATTCAGTATACCATTTAGCTTGAAAACGACGTGGATGAATTTTTGATCATGTTAAAGGGTATTGGGGTAGCACTAGTTGATGAGGTCCAGACTTCAAGTAAGCTCGTCGAATCTCGTCTCTCTTATTAACCGGATAATTCCATATAGGTTGACGTAGTCTAAGGTCACGTTGAATAGAAGAAAATGTATCATTCTCGACTACTGAAATCGGTGGAATTCTCGTCTCTTAGTGGTTCTTTATTCTCTTCTTCTAATGTCGTATCCTCTTCAATTCTAGGTTAAATAGTTAGTGAAAAAAATAATCCACCTTTTTTTTGTTTTTTTATGTCATCGATGGGATATCTAGTAAATTCACACAACAAATCAATATTAACTACTCTGTTAGTATGTTTGTGAATAAGAAATTGCCAAATACCCAGTACCATACTCGTTACTCAAGTACTAAAGTAGTAAAATACTAAAGAGTTAACCATTAAAATGTTAAATCCTAACCATACATTTAAGACAAGTAAAACACTATAATTAATGAATGAATTATGGGTGAAGTGTTTGCTAGAAGCTCTTTAGTCTGGATTTTGCTCTTACTTAGACAGTTTCATTGTTTTTGTAAAAGAAGGAAGGAGTGTTTGGGATAAAGATGTTTAAGGATATGGCTAGTATCTTGGTGGGGAAGTCTGTTCTTCTTAGATAACTATATCCGATCTATGTACTTGGGAGTAGCATTAAAGGATTGTAGTGTGTTTGAGGTGAATGGCTAGTATCCATCATAAAGTAGTTTCTTGCTTGGTTTTTATAAACTGGAATGCAATCCAGTACCAGAATAGATCTACGGGTGTATTATCAAGCATTTGTTCCATATTGTAAAGCTTAGGATTTTCTTTGAATGCGTTGTGAAGAAACATTGATTTGTAGTCACCAAGTGCAAAACCTTTATCGGGTCTTCGCTTCAATGTAAATTTCTGAATTGTTGTGACAGAGCCCCCGGTTTTGTAAACAACATTTTGAAATTCCTTTAGTTGGCGTTCAAGATCCACAATTTCACCGAGTAATTTATCTTCTCTTTTCCTCTTTCGCACTTTATGTTCACAAAAATCCTTTTTGCAAGTTGACAACTCTGTTTGTGTTTTTGAAAACTCTTTTTGAAGTTGTTCAACTTGTTGTTTGAGTTCACATTTTTCATTTTCGAGTTTTGAAACCAGTTTTTTGTTCGACTCAATTAATTCACGCATTTTGTGTTGAAGATCTTGTTCTTTATTATAATATTCTTGAAAAGCCATTTCAAAACTTTTTTCATGTTTGACTTTGTTTTCCAGATTTGAAAGTTGTATTTTATAGCACTCAATATCCCTTGTTAGTAACACATTCATTTCTTTTAATGTTTTATTTTGCTCATTCTTTTTCTGAATTAGTAAAATTTGAGCCTGTAGTTGTTTGGCCATCAGAATCTGGTCAGGATCAGGATCAGAGAAAGGTTCATTTTGTTCGACATGATCATGTTTGTCATTCTCAATAGGATCATGGTGTGTATTAATTTACACACCTTTTATTCGACCAAAACCGGACCAAAAAGACCAAAAACTAACTACAAATGCCAAAGATTGTGTGTTTTTATGTTTATGATTGTGCAGGTACGGATATATCGTAAAAAGACGAAAAACAATCGGAAACAAGCTAAAACGAGCACGAGAGTAGAACGTGTGCAGTTCAGTCAATGAAAAGTCAATTCAGAGCCTTAGAAGTCCTCAGAGATATGTGATTTATCAGTTTTGATCCTTGGATGAAATTTCATGAAAGTGTCAGAATTGGTCCTCCAAGATTCAGACTTTGGCAATTTTAGTCCTTGGAAGATACTTATCATATCATGACATCTATGGTCCTTTGAAAATCAGCCCTTGGAAAATATCTTGGAATTATGACAGAAGCAACCTTGAAGTTTCAAAGTATTACAAGTTTGGTCCTTGATTTCTTAATATTACAAATTGTGAAATACTCAAAACATTAGTCCAAAAACCCAAGCTCAAACAATAACTCCAAAAGCCCAAGCAACTTAAAACCTGAGCCCAGTCCAGCCATGGTCAATTAGTCAAATTTCGGTCTAATATTTAATCCCATATCCCAGGGTCAACGAGGTCAAACAATAGTAAAATAAATATACCGCCCCTTTCTCCCCAGTTCACCCAATTACTATTCACACTAAGAACCCTAAAACACCGTACCATAAATTAACAGTGAGTAAGGGTATTTAAGTACAATTGCTTGGTTTCTAGAAGGAATTAGTGATGTCAGAGCATGTCAGATGCGAAGAAAGCACACGAATGGCTAGGTGGCAGCCTCCCATTGGCTCTACCACGTCACAATCAGTGATCCAAGGGTGATTAATCAAAGGGCAATCATGAGGAGAGGATCAAGGGCTTAGAATTAGACTCAAGAAGCACACCACACGGATTGCCAAGCTGGCAATCCGTGGATATTCCTTTCTAGAATCCCCTCATTCTTAGTATAAATAGATGCTTAAGCTGCTTGTATTGGGTGTGGAGTTTTAGAGTAGCTAAACTCTGCCAATTTCATTTCTCAGTCATTTTAGTGTAATTTTAACTTCAGTTGTAATTTTCTACTTTTAATGAAATTCGTTTTTTTATTTTTAATCATTTAGCTTATTGTTTTAGTTTATATTTTTCAGCTTTTATCTCATTAAATTTCAGTAGTGTATCAGTTTTTAAATCAACTTGTTTACTATTTCATTGCAAATCAGTCTTAGTTGTTTACAAAATTTCATAAAAACTCAAAAACATAAAAATAGTTTCTGTAGATTTAGCTTTCACATATGCTGATAAGTAGCTACTCTCATCTTATTTTAGCTTCACAGATATTGTAAAATTGTGGTTTGAGTTTACAATAGTTCCTTGTTCATTTCTTATCAAAAATAAAAAATAGTCAATTGTCCTGATTATGTGATGAACTGTGGTGAATTTTGATAAGCCAAAGTGAGATTTGGAAGCATTTGGCCTGTCTAGAGACAGGCAAGCTCAGTGAGCCCCCTCTGTTCATGCTGAGGGGGATTTACGTGGTAAAATTTCTGATTTAGGATCATAATCATTGCAACTGTTTGATTTTAGAATTATGCTTGTAGTACTGTTTTATTGAATTTGCTTGCTATTATTGCTGTAGTTATTGCTATAGTTGTGCTTGTTATATCTTTTATTAATCTGTTTGGTTTATTAATTAGTTGTAGTTTTCATTTGAGATTTCTGAGATTCTAAATTAGAATTGATTATAGTGATTGATCTGTGCTTTGGTAGTTGATTTAAGAGAATTGTGACTGTACTTGATCATAATATCAGTGGTTAGAGATTTAGAATCAGTAGGCATAGTGTTATTTGATAGTTGCAGGGGTGTTTGGATTAGATTAGGTAATTGTGGAATTGAGGTTTACTTGTTGTTATTTCTGCATCAGTAAGTTACCTTAGGAATATGCAAATTATTTCTAGCATAAAAACCATAGGTACTTAACCAAAAAGTCAGTTTGCTTCATGAACTCCAATTCTGAGTTTAACTTTTGATAATTGCTGCTATATTCTTAGATTTAGAAAGATTAGAGTTATACTTAGCTTGATTAGGTTCTAAATAAGCTTAGTTTCACATTTAGATTAAGTGTAGTTCAGTAGAAATTCATTTAGTTCATAATTATTAAAAATAGAAAAAGTCAAATCTCATTTTCTATTCTTACATACTTGTTTTATGCTATCTGATTCCAGCTTCTTTTAGTCTAGCAAATAATAGTTTCTGGTAAAGTTTTGAGGTTTATAGATACTCAGTAGTGTAGTTAAGTATTTGCCCCCATAATATCTAGGTTTTGAGCTTATTTGGTATAGCTTTTTGGTTCTGCTTATTAGTAGTCTAAGCACTATTTCTGTCTAAATCATAGGGCTGCTTGTGCCCATTTGAGTTTGTGCCTTGGTTTTCTTGATTGTTCTGAGTTCATTAGAGTTACTTGTAGTGGTTTCTTTTGATTTTGTTCTGTTGGCTTATTCTTGAGTGCTTATTGCTTATCATTAGCTTGATTTAACTGCTCATTGCTCATTTTCATTGCTTTTGTGTTTTCTCTTATCATTTCTAAGCATCATTGAAGTGAATTAGAGTCTATTGAATCTGTGTTTCAAGTTCGGTTAAGTTTTGTGGCAAGTGCTTATAAATAAGCACTTGCCATAAGCTGTTTTAGCTCAAATAAGCACTTCTGCCTATCATTTTCATTTCAAAATTTTTCTGCAAGCTTTTTACAATATTCTAGATTTTCTGTGAATTTTTCAGATTTTTCCAAGTTGATTTACTATTTTTCTTAATTTTTCTTCATTAATAACCATTTTTAAATCCTTTTTATTATACAAAAATCAATAAAAAAAAATCAGACAAAGCTTTTAAAAATACAAAAATATTTTAGATAATTCTTTTATAATATTTAGATTTTTCAGATTAGATTTTACATTTTCCTTTATTTTTAATTACTTTTTAATTCAATAAATAGAAAATAAATAAAAAGCCATAAAAATATTTTTCTTTTTCTCAAAATTCTTTTTAATAGTTTAAGATTTTTAGAAATTTGTTTCACATTTGTAGGATCATTTTTAGTATAAAAGTCGCGTTTTATTTCGTATGTTACGTTTAAAAATTGCGTTTGCATTTCTGTTTTCTAATTTTAGACTTTTGTGTATATATAGCTTGTACCTTCTGCATAATTCACTATATCTTTTCATATTTTGAATTTCACAATCACTTCTCACTATTCACTTTTCACTACACGATTCACAATTCGATTATTCGAGATTCCATTCGATTTTCGTTGGGAGAACGACCCGGGAAATACTTTCCTAAGTATTTCTTTGGAAAATAGATATATACTATAATTGAAGCACACCAGATCATCAAATGAAACAACTGTGTCGTCATCAAATATAACAACTGTGTTCATTTGTTCATCTTCTTGAGAAGATAAAGATGAGTCAGATGGAACAACTTGCGCCTTATATGATTTAGAAGCAGAGGTTGATGCTATTTCATGTATTAGACATGTATTAAGATCATGTACCTGAGACAAACCGTCAGTGTCATACACTGGGCCTGAATCATTCAATTGAAGTTCCTGCATGTTGGCCATAAGCATCAGAGCAGCATTAGCTTCCAGATCTTCCATGTCATCATCGTTGTAAGCATTGGCCTAGAAACTGTTTTCTTGCTCAGTGAAAGTTCCGCCAGCTTCATCTTTGAGGGCTAGGAGTAATGCTTGCTTATGAAACTTGACGCCCCGTGTTCTTGGTTTTGGACAAGCAGTAGCAATATGACCTTTTTCATTACGATTGTAGCACCACAGTGCATTCCCAGAGTTTGAGTTCCCAGTTTCAACAATTTCAGCCCTTTTCTGAGGATCACCTGAGTTGTTTCTGAACCCTCCATTGTTGTTAAACCGCTGTCCATTTCCAGAATTTCCCGAATAACCACCTGAGCCTGATCTTCCATAATTTCGATTCTGTATCTCAACCCTTCCATCTTGAATGACAGCTTGATTCCTCGTGTTAGATGAAGAGTGAAGACGGTTGTTTGTCTTGTTTGAGAATTTGCTGAAGGCATGAGCAATAAGTGCAAGTCCTTGATTCAACGTATTGAAGTCTTCATCTTCATCATCATTGGAATTTGAGTAGTACATTGAATCGCTGCTTTCATAAGGAACAAGTTGATTTGTAGCAGATTGCTGTGAAGAATCATATGGGATCATCTGATTTGAAGTTGTAGGTTGTGGGTAACTGAAGTAATTCTGTTCTCGAACATAAGCATGATTTGACATTGGAGGTGGAGCATTGTGAGATTGAGCTACGAGTTGGTGGTGGTGAGTAACCTCCTCGGAGAGCTCAATCTTTTTCCACTTCAGGTTCATGGTGCTTCAGAAAATCATACAACAAGCCATATGGTGCATCATGAAGATTTTTGGTTTGACGAACAAATGTCACATACTTTTGCCAATCAGGACCAAGATTGCTGACAAACTTAGCATTCACTGCGATCCTTGGTATTGTAATTTTATGTCTTTCTAGATCATTAACAACAATAGTGAAACGGTGATAATAGGATTCAAGTGTCTCCCCTGGTTCAATTATGATGTTGGTGTATTCCATATAGAGTTTTGATTCCATATCATCTTTGTTCAATTGAATGCCTTCCATTAGAAGATGAACATGTTCCCACATGGCTTTAGCCATTTTCTGAGCATCAACACTTCGATAAATTGGATTTGGAATTCCTTGAAGTATGTAAATCATGGCATACTCATCTGCTTCGCGATGTAGTTTCTGTTCATCTGTAAGTTGAGATTCTGGAACAGGTTTTTCAACAGGAGCACGTGGAGGATCAGCAGATGGATCACCTCCTTCAAGTCTGGTTGGCCACTCAAATGGTCCTTCAAGTATCACTTGTTTCATAAATTTACCATGGGGTTTCCTGAGTTCAATAAACAGTAAGAATCGACTTGCCCACTGAACATAGTTTCCAGGTGTAAGCATTGGGGGTGTGCCAAGTGATCCTGCCTCATGTCTGGATTGTTGAGTTGTTATTACTTCACACATCCGATCAAACCAGTGAGGTTGTTTGGACGAATACTGAATTGGTTGTTGTGACATTGGATATGGTTGTTGTTGAGGAATGATCTGATGTTGTTGCATCAAAAGATGTTGTTGTTGTGGGTGGAATAGTTGTTGATGAAATTGTGATTGTGATGGTTGTTGATACAATTGTGGCTGATGGTATTGCTGTTGTTGATACTGCTGTTGCTGAGGATGAGAAAAGTTGTAATTTGGTGGTTGAGACATGTTGAACACTTGTGTAATAATGGATCTTGTAGAAGGTATAGTTGTTGAGCCAATTCTCGAAAACTTGCACAAGTGTGTTCTCGAAACTTTGGTTGAGGAAATTCTCAAAAACAATTAAATTCCTTGTGTTTTCGAAAACTTGGGTGTGTTCTCGATAATTTTGTGTGTTCTCGATAAAAGCAGCGTGTTCTCGATAAAAGGAGGATTATCGAGAAAAGATTAGCAAATTATCGAGAATACAACGACTAAGGAGATCAGAGAAGTTCTCGAAAGATTTGAAGGAGATTTCAAAAATTACACAATATATCGAGAACAATTTTCGAGAACTTATGTAAAGTTCTCGAAACTTTTTAAGATTTTGAAAAGTGAAACCCACAATTTTTGAGATTATACAATAACGAAAATATCCAACAAGTCGAAGTGTTTTCTTTCTTATACAAGAGAGAAAAGCACTGACTAATCAATCGGTAACACTTTAGGAGCAACGAAGAGTATTCTCGAAAGTGTGTCTTATGGTGTTCTCGAAACATAGTACATATGTATTCTCGAAACTTGGCAGATTTTTTGTTTTTGAAGAAAGCACACCAAAAACAAGTTTTTAATCAAAGATTCTTGTACAACTATCTTAATAATGATGAAACCTTAAAGAAAGTTGCAAACTTGACAAACTTTTCAAAAATTTGAGTATTTTTGAAAAAATGGTACAAAATATGAATCTTTGTTTTGGATGAAAAAGTTTGAAACTTTTTGTTTGTAAAGATTTGTAACACAAGTTTGTAAGCAAAGATTTGATAGAAACCAAGAAACAAACAAGAAAGTACAAAAGATTAAAAATAACGAGTGAAAAACAATGTTTTGGATCGACTTCAACAAAAACAAGGACTACACCTTCTTCTAGCGAATGATACCACTTGTTAGGTCACCATTTAGTGATTACACAAGATATGTAATGATAGAAATGAGATGAGGAGAAGAGATGGTTGATTATAACAATGAGAGAAATAGAAATGCAAGAGTTTCCTTAATGCAATGAAATAACCAACAAGTTTACATGAGACCTAAGCACTCTATTTATAGGCAAGGAGTAGGGCAACACTCCCCTCCTTCCTATCTCTTCTAAAACGTGGGCTTTAGGCCCATGGATTAGTAATCTTAAGCCTAGTAAACTTAACATACAATGATATAAACAACTAAGCAACCTAATGTTTATTACAAATGACCAAGACTTGATAAATAGAAAAACTACGTTCCCAACAATGGGATTTGTCTAGCTATGCAGAGGCTGAGGTTCAAGTACATTATGCAATTAAAGGATATTATCCTATTTTTGTGATCTTTTTTACTTGAAGATTGGAAATCTCAAAGTTCATCACAACAGATTGGCCTAGTACTTTGGATACTTGAAGCAGAACTCAATTGTTTGCCTACACTATCTCCAATAAGCCTTGGTAAGGTAATTGGATTTTAGGTAGGCAAGTAGCTGGCCTTCTTGTGGATAGTCTATCTGATGTGTACTTATTCACACACCTTTTTCTGGCCAAATTAAGACCAAAACACACAAACTAACCATAAATGCCAAAGATTTTGTACTTTTGTGTTTGTGATCGTGCATGAATGGATATTTCAGAAATTGGCAAAAATCAGGCCAAAAAGGACAAAAACGAGCACGAGTTTGGAAATCATATCAAAAGCCAGAGCCGGGGAAGCAAATTACCACTTTTGAGCTCAGATTGTCAAAACACACCTTGGGGAATCACAAAATGCCAAAAATAGTCCTTGGAGCAAAAGTTTGCAAAATTGGCAAAAATGGTCCCTCAAGTTTGGAATTTGGCAAAAATGGCCCCTGAGCATTGGATTTTGGAAGAAAAAGTCAACAATGGTCCTTTGAGTTCACAAGTTATCAATTTTAGTCCCTGGGTGAAAAGTTTGAGGAGTTTACAAGTTTGGTCCATGCAGTTTCAGTTTTGGCATAATTAGTCCCTGGATATTCAAATATGGAAATTATCAAAATGGTCCTTGTACTACTCAACCTTGGCAAGAAAGAACCCTTTGAGAACTTTGGAAAAGTTACAAGATCAGCCACTCAAACTTTCAGATTTTACATTTGTGGTCCTTGTGATAATTTCTACTACACCAAACGGACCCTTGTATTGTTAAAATCCAATCCAAAGCCAAAGCCTGGTCCAAACCCCTGATCCACCCAAACCACAGGCCCAACACCACTCCATCCCATTCTCTTTTTATTAACAAAACCCCACCCTCGGCCAAACGGTCAAACTTGACCCTGCTTCCCTCCTTCCTCACCTAACTTGCAACCTGCACACCATCACCTCACCACCCCCACCATCCCTGTCACTTCCACTGCCCAACACCCCCTTGCACCTAACAAAACAACAATAATAAATGCAAATCCAATCCCATAAGCAACAGACCCCCAATTGGCTTGATACCAATTTTCCCACCAAAATTATCCAAGGGCCTATATCACTCAAAAATGATCTAAGGGCTCAGAATCATGATGGGATTTGCTCAGACCACCAAGTTGAACCCTAATTAACATGTATAAAAGGAAGAAGAAGGCAGGAGATCAAGGAGTAGATTAATTAGAATAATAACTTGTCGTTTTTACATTTTCTCTGATTTCATTATAACTCTTAGCTTTTAAATTGTAATTTTTATCTTTCCAGTGTATTTGAAACTCATTTCAATCAAGCAATTTCAAGTTTTCTGTTTAATTTTCAAATTTGCATTTCCACTTTGAAATTTCAAATGTGAACTATGTTGTTTACAGTTGTTGTTTAGAGACTCAATAGCTCATATAAGCTCTTTGTATAGCTTCTGAAAGCTATTAGAGACATTAAAATCAATTGTAGTTGTCAAACTTAAAAATTCACAAAAATACCAAAAAAATAGAAGAAGAGAAAAAAATAGGTTTGAAGATGATGATGGCTGGAGCACTGTGAATATTGGATGGCAGTGGGTTAGTGGCTTTGTGGAAAGCCTATAGGATTGGTATTTGGTCCTTGGTTCATGGTGTATTGGCAGGAAAGCTTTTGTAAGGGTTTTCTTAAATTTCTAGTTTTTACTGTTCCATTGCTTATTGTCTGCTTATCTGTGCTTATTTGTGCTTATTAGGTATAATAAAGTTATTCTCTTGCTTAATATTAAGTGTTAGTGCATTGAAACTTATTGTGCTCAAAAAGCTTAAGTCAACTGTCAATTAAGCATAAGTAGGAATCTTAGGTATTAGTACTAGTAATACTTGTTTTTGTGGCCATTCAAGCTTATTAGAAATTAATAAGTCATTAGAAAGCAATTTCATAGTCATAGGTATTCATTTGCTTAAAAGAACAAAAATCAAGTATTATCTCAGGTTGTTTAGATTATCCTGCAACTCTGTGTTCACGGCTTTTATTGTTGTAGTTTTTGGTTTAAACAAGTTACATTAGGTCATAATAACTCAGTTCAATAATAAAAACCAGGTCCTATTTGTTTAAAAGTTAAACTTAGCTTAATAACCTCATAATTTGGTCACTGTTAGGAATTTAAGTGTTAGATCTCATCATATCAGTGTATAACTAGTTAATATAGCTTAGATTAGTTTCTTTTTATCTTATAACAACTTAATCAGCCAGTTAGGATCCTTAGAATCTCATATAAGTTAAACCTAGTGTTCTACATCAAAAAGTCAAATTGCAAGGTTTTTAGAAAATTCAAAATTTCCAAGATTTTTCCTGATTTTAGTGTTACAAATTAAGCTTTGATCTTTTTGGAGGTTAAAATATATCAGCTTAACTTTTGAATTCCACATTTGGATTATTGTTAAGATTTTTTTCTCTGGCTTATTTGAGCTTGCAGGGAGAGAACCTCCCCTGCACCAGGGTAATTGCCACTTTTTCATAAGCTCACGCTGAGCTTACCTGTGGACCCCAGTCCCCAACCCCTAGCTTTTTAGATAGCTTATTGGTCCACTTCAATTAGCCAAGTCTTATTTTGGATCTCTGTAGCCTTGCCCCTAGCTTAATCAACCCCTCAAGTTACCCAGTTCATTCCTGTTGATTCATCAGCAGGAACCTAGGCCAGATTTCATAAGCTTCTCCTAAGCTCATTAGTGAACCATAAGCTCTGCTTATTGGCTTATTTCAAAGCTTACCAAGCCACCATTCTAGACCTCCATTTTATTTGGACCCTTGGTCATCCCTGTGGGCCCCACCAAAGGCTGTAAATAGCCAATTTTGGAATGTTTGGCCTGTTTATAGCTTATTATTCCAAGTGCTTATTCAGTAATTTGAGCTTATTTAGTGTATATCTCTTGTGTTTATAGCTTATTGTTCCTTTTGTAGCTTAATTGTAGCTTATTTCATTAAAAACTCCAACTGTTTAGCTTATTAGGACTTCTGTTAAGCTTTTTGGTTTTCAAACTACTTATTTTTAAGTTTCATAAAAGTTTTTTTTTTCATTAAAGTTACTTATTTTCAGTAGTTAAATAGTTGTGTAAAAGAAAAAAAACAAGAAAAACCAAATTTAAAAATAGTGATAGCTTCTATTTAAGCCATTTGGCTTATTGTTCAGCTTTTTCAAAAAGAAATTTTCCATTTTATATTTTTCTTAAGTTTCTAATATTTTAAAATAGTTTCAAAAAAAATTTCATAATTTTCTGAGTTTATTTAGTATTTATTATAATTAAATTAAGTTTAAATAGTTCTAATTAAAAAACAAAAAATTAATTTTCTTTCTGCTTATTTATAAGCAAAAGTACCTTTTTATATTTTTCCAAACTTTTATAATTAGTAAAGTATTTTTACAAAAATTCTCATAATTTTTACTATTCATTTAGTATTTTTCAAAATTAAATTAGTTAAAATAAATTTTAATTAATAAATTAGTAAAATAGTCTAAAAATAATTTTTATAAACTTTTTATAATTTTTTAGGATTCCTGTAATGGTTAAGTAGTTTTATAAAAATTTTCATAATTTTCTAAGTCACTTTAGCATTTTTCCTAATTTTAAATTATGTTTAAATTAGTTTTAATTAATTATTAAATAGTTTTTAATTAATATTAAATAATAAAATAATCAAAAAAATAATTTTCTTTTTATTAAAATTTTCTTTTAATATTAAGTTTGTAAAAATTTCATTTTCACCCCCTCTAGTTTAAATTTACTTAAAACTCACCTTTTTCTCCGCACGCAATCGTATCTGTTTTAATTTCAGTTTACGTGTGATATATATTCGTTTCCTGTAATTATTAATACTGATAATCCAAATCAATTCCAGTAGTGTAATCAAATCCAAATCATTATTTGTTACTTTCCTCAGTCACTAAATCATTCAAACGTTCCTAAAACACAATTTCAATCTCGCTGGGAGATAACGACCCGGGAAAACACTGTGCTTACACCGGATTATAAATTGATCACTACTCCCACTTAGGCTTGACCTGTTGACCACACCTGGTTGACTGGTTAGTTTGTGAGGAGTTACTATCTGTAATGTAGGTTTCATGTATGTGAAGGTTAGATGAACTTGTAGGGCATTGCAAGTGGTTAGGAATAGAGAGCTGTGCAAGATGAACCTTCTTGGTCCTAACCTTGCAATGCCTTAGGAGGTAAGGCTGGTTTCCCAAAGAAGTGACCTATCTGCATCAATGAAGCATGCTTTCTTTTTGAGTTAAACTATGCTATTGAGGATGTAACTGCTGGTGTGTGTTTTTCTCATAAGGTTATGCAGGAAATGTAGTTAATGTGGCAGTATCCTTCTTTTGGTGAGAATTAGAGAGCTATAATCTTCATGATGATGCCTTTCAGTGGGTTCAAATAAGTTATAGGGTGGTGGCAGTTCTGTAATGGTCTTTTGATTCCACTATTAAGGAAATGTAATCATGAGATTATGGTTTTGGTGAATACGGTCTGCTATATGGGATGTTTGGATAACAGAATTGCAGTTCTATTTTTTAATAGTTTTGTGTATGTTAGTTTAATACATCAGTTTGTTTGTATTGTTTGTGTTCAGAATTAGTTAAAATAAGGAAGTTGGGCATGTCCAACTTTTCCTTCTTTATATGTTATATTGCTTTGAATGATAATATGTATTCATCTTTTGCATAAAAAAAAATTAATGAATGAAAAAAGGTAAAAAAGTTACATACCTGATATTTGAAACCAAATAAATAATAAGGAATTAAAGTCTTGAATTGTGAAGAAATATTGAATATTGAATAAGTAATCCTAAAGTATTAAAGTGGTAACTGTTAAGTGATGAAGAAGACGACCAAACTTCTCCTTTTCAATAATTCAATATGACGACACATGACTTTGACTTTTATAATCTATTTGAGTAATGTGAATATTTTAGTTTGAGTGGGTCAAATGAAACTTTAGGTACAAAGTGAAGAAAACTAGAAGGAGGGTTGAATAATTTTTACCGATTTAAAATTTAGTTTATAAAACTTTAGATCGATAGTATGTGAAACCTTTGGATATTGAGATATGGATAATGCAAGTTGCTTGAAAAGAAATAAATATGATGAAAGTAAAGAGATAGAAGAGTGACACAATGGATGCAACCAAGCGAAGACAAGACAAATCAAACCTTGAAAACGCCTTATACTTCGAAGAAGAGATCTACGAGGAAGAGGTGCAAGATGGTGTAACCAAATTGCTTTCCGATTAAGAAATAATACAAGATGAAGCTGCTAATGAAAATAGGTCCATCGGATCCGATGAAGACATTTACGGGTAGCTTTTCGATGTATTATGTTTATTTATTATGTTTTAAGTTTATGTATTATGTTTGATATATTTCCTTTCAGTTGTATTTCCTATGTGTTAAATTAAAGTTGAAGTTATTTCAGTTTACTTTGTATAAACGACCAATAACGAAAAAAAAAGAAGATAAAACCGGTTGTTTTCACTTGGCGGGCAAAACAAAAAACAAAAAAAGTAAAACAAACCCGGTTAACCGGTTAAAAGCCGGTGGGTTTTTTGAATTTTCAAAGTTTGATTCAAATTTTGAGCGGGGAGGCGGGTAAAATGTGGGGGTCCGAAAATTTGAATTTTTTGGTTTCAAATTTACCATTTTTCCATTATATGTTTAGTATAGATAGAGGAGTTGTGTTTTTGTTTATTTACAACTTTTATACAGCCTAAATATACTCTAAAAAATCAAAACCGAAAGTTTTTCACTAATGGAAAATGCAAATCAAGGACCCGAGGCCGAGGCTGTTGCACCAATTGCACCAGTGATTGTTTCGGTTTTACCATGCAACCGTGCACCAGATCCTTGGGATAACTTCAACTACGTCCTAATGTCGGATAACACGAGAAAGGCTTAATGTAAGCATTGCTTACGTTTAATGAATCCCCTTACCAACTCGGCGTTGAGGGCTCATTTCTACATGAAGTATTGCCCGACACTCGAGCCTCGACGAGTCGATGTTGAGTAACTTTTCGACGTTTATGTTTATGTATTATGTATTATGTTTGATGTATTTCTTTTCAGTTGTATTTCTGTTGTAGTAAATAAAAGTTGAAGTTTATTCAGTTTACTTTGTGTAAAAGACGAAAAAAAAATCAAAACGGGTTACCAACCGGACCCTAACCAATTTCAACCAGTTGGGTTTTTTCCTCCTCAGACCCGATCTGTAACCGAACCAGTTAATCGACCAGATCGGTTTTTTGCCGTTGACTCGAGCCGTTTCGGCTTTGACTGGTTACCAAACGGAACCGGTTAATCGCTTTTGTGCACCTCTATTCAAGTGCGTGATGTAACATGACATATGTTATCCCAAAGTACAAATTGTTTCATCATTTATAAACTAAGGGTCTGTTTGGTTTTTGGGTTTAGGGGCGGGGTTAAGAATCCAATGTGTAATCCGATGTTTGTTTGAACTTTTTACTATTTGGTTTAGGATGTTAGTCAAAATAATTGGTCATCTATAAATCTTAGGGTGCGTTTGGTTTGTCAATCGGATTGGAATTGGATTCGGATTTAGGAAAGGTTTGAAAGAAAAGAAAGAGAGAGAAAATTAATTAAGATTTAAATTATACATTGGTTTAATAAGTTTTATGTATTTGTTTGAAATAAAGAAAAGTAGAAAATCATAAAAAGAATAAATAATATGTGGTTGAAAATATTCTATCAAATAAAAAGAATGTTTTGATTGGGTGGATTCATAAAAACCTACCAACAAAGGGTGGATTGAGATCTATCAAATTTTCATTCTTTCATTCCCAATTGTGGACCTGCAATAACAACCAAACATAGAAATCATTTTTTCTTTTAGTGAACCCACACCAATCCCATAAACCAAACATCACCTTAATGTGGTACCCAACTTTTAGCCTCCTTTTACAAATGTGTGAACCCAATTAATTCTTTCTCACTCTCTTTCTTAAATTATATTATTAAATAATACTTTTTATATTATAATTTTATTATAAAATATATTTTATTAATTTTATAATATATTTTCTCTATTCAAATCTAGATACTAATCTACAACTTTACATTTAAATCCAAATATTAAGACAAAATTTCACTGTTCGTCCCTAAAGTTGTCGCGATTCGCGCGTTTGGTCCTTAAACTATTTTTTTTGGCATTTTCATCCCTAAACTCTGCAAACGACGGCGCATTTGGTCCCTGGGCCCGTGTTTTGGCTAACCATGGTCAATTTACTGATTACACACCTTGTGAAGTTACTAAAATGTCCTTTTTTCCCCTTATTTTACAAACACATATAACACAACACACAAACACTATTAAAAACACACAGGCACAATCCAAAATCCAAAAATAAAAATCAAATTCAATCCAAACACCACCAGACTCCATGTTCAATTTGGATTTCCAACCGCCACCTAATACCATGTTCAATCCAGTGCCAATACATGTGTTTTTAATTTAGGTGATGGCGGTGGGAGTGGGGGAGATAAGGGAGTGGCGATAAGGATGCCGGTGGTTGGGGTGTCGGGGATATTGAGTACCGATAAGAGTTTGCAAGATGCGTTTCAGGATTTGAATGCGCTTATGGTATTGTCATGCTATCAATTCTGTTGTTTATTGTTCGGTTTGCGTATAAATATATGGTTGTGTATTTAGGATTTCCATGTGTTTAGAGTGATTATTTGATTATTAGTTTTGAAATATATACGGTGGTGTGTGCGTTTAGACTAGCTTCAACAAATCCATTATTGAATCTCTGATTGTCTAGAGCCATTTTGTATTAGATCCTTGAGTGATCAGAATTTTTCGGACACTTAAATAGCAGATGGACGCCTAAACTACAACCTTTCTTGTTACTGGTGATTTTCTGATACTGATTCTGGTTATTTTATATCACACAATCACTTCTAAAACTGAATGCCAAACAATCCCCATGGCATGGACTGGAAACCGAGTGGACATCATGTAATTGTGTGCTGCTTCATGAGAATTAGTTAGAGAGGGTGTTTGGGAATGTTTATATAAGGCGCTTACCTGAATATACCTGAGCAAATTACAATTTTAGAGTGTTTGGATAAAACTGCTTATGTGCATTTTAGAGTAAATAAGCACTTTAAAGTAAGCAAGCTTTTTGTAAAACAAATAAGCAGTTTAAAATTAGCAATTTAAAACACCCCATACAAACCAGAAGACAGGGTGCTTCTTGTTGAATCTGACACCCATAACTCAATATCCTTGTAACATAGTTAGTAACTCATGTCTGTGCTGTAGTTTTGTAAGCATGATGAATAATAGTGTTATGTTTGCTCTTGTGTACATATTATTTTGCAACACTTACACTCAGGGGCCGTGGTTGTATGACTTTATATGTCTGTTAAAAATTTCTTGATTCTCAGAGCAAAGCTAAAGAAATGGTGATGTTAGCTGAAAAAATGCAGCAAAAACTACTCTCGGGCTCTAGTTCTCAAGCAGATGCGACAAATGATCAGTTGGGGCCTTGTACCACCAAGAGTTGTCCCGTCAGGTATTACTTAATTACTCCCCTCTTTCAATACTTGAAACTTTATTTTCAATTACTGTATCAAATAATTGCGCATGTGGAAACTACTGAGATTTAACTGAGATTTATAAAAAACTGCTAATTTTATTATGAATTTTCATAATAGTATCCTTAAGTTTGAAAATGCTTTATCTTGTTCATTATAAACTTAGTTGGCTGATTTCGTGAAAATTTCATTAGAGAGAGTTGGTGGAATAATGAATATGATAGATATCTACTGTCTATTCAATCGTACACGTGGAACAGGTTCTTGATCTTATATTTCATAGTTTCAATTTATTTCTACATATTATAGAAGGAACTTCTGATCTCTTGACATAAAGCCGTTTTATATTAGATGTGTTCTAATGTCATGTTGCGTGGGCATTTGGTTTATGAATGCTTTTGGTAAATTGTGGAAAACTACAAAAATTGGCATAAAGATACTTCAAGAAACTTTGACTAGTTTTAATGAGTTCATGTGAATTACAGGAACTATTTGATATATATGAAAAGAGTAAATTACACGGATGGTCCCTGTGGTTTGTCAAAAATTTCATGCATAGTCCCTCAAAGTTTAAAGTTGCATGTATCGTCCCTCTGACTGCAAAAGAATAACATCTATGGTCCCTCAGACTAACTGTCGTCAGTTTTTCCGTTAGTCCATTTGCACCGTTAGTCCTTTAACCACCGTTTGCAATAAACATTTGCATTGTTAGTCCTTTTTTGTTAAATATCGTTTGCACCGTTAGTCCTTTTATACGTTTTCGCCCACCACCTCCACCCACCACCGCCACCACCACCACCACCACCCACCACCGCCACCACCACCCACCACCACCACCCACCACCGCCACCACCACCACCCACCGCCACCTACCAACACCTCCACCCACCACTGCTACCACCACCCACCGCCACCACCACCACCCACCAATGCCACCACCTCTACCACCAACGCCACCACCCACCACCACTACCGCCTCCACCCACCACCGCCACCACCCACCACCGCCACCGCCACCACCACCACCACAAAAAAAAATTTTGAAAAATTTTTTTCAAAATTTTTTTTCTAAAAAATTAAAAAAAAAATAGAAAAAAAAATCAAAAAAATTTTATAAAAAAATCAAAAAAAAAATTTTGATTTTATTTTCAATTTTTTCAAAAAAAAAATATTTTTTTTCGAATTTTTTTAAAAAAAAAATTCTAAAAATTTTTTTTGTTCGAAATTTCTAAAAAAAAATCAAATTTCAAAAAAAAATATTTTTTTGTTCGAATTTTTTTTTTCAATTTTTTCAAAATTTTTTTCCAATTTTTTCAAAAAATTTTTTTTCTAAAAAATAAAAAAAAAAAAATTAGAAAAAAAATTTTTTGTTTGAAATTTCTAAAAAAAATATCAAATTTCAAAAAATATTTTTTTATTTTTTAGAAAAAAAAAATTTGAAAAAAAATCAAAAATATTTTTTAGAATATTTACTCAAAATAAAATCAAAAATATTTTTTTTTGATTTTTTTTTCTAATTTTTTTTTTTATTTTTTAGAAAAAAAAAATTTGAAAAAATTGAAAAAATTTTTTGAAAAAATTGAAAAAAAAAATTCGAACAAAAAAATTTTTTTTTTTTGAAATTTGAATTTTTTTAGAAATTTCGAACAAAAAATTTTTAGAATTTTTTTTAAAAAAAAATTCGAAAAAAAATATTTTTTTTAAAAAAAATTGAAAATAAAATCAAAAATTTTTTTTTTTGGTTTTTTTATAAAATTTTTTTGATTTTTTTTTTAATTTTTTAGAAAAAATATTTTGAAAAAAAATTTTCAAAATTTTTTTTTGTGGTGGTGGTGGTGGCGGTGGTGGGTGGTGGCGGTAGGTGGTGGTGGCGGTGGTGGGTGGTGGTGGGTGGAGGCGGTGGTGGTGGTGGGTGGTGGTGTTGGTGGTGGAGGTGGTGGCATTGGTGGGTGGTGGTGGTGGCGGTGGGTGGTGGTAGCAGTGGTGGGTGGAGGTGTTGGTAGGTGGCGGTGGGTGGTGGTGGTGGCGGTGGTGGGTGGTGGTGGTGGGTGGTGGTGGTGGCGGTGGTGGTGGGTGGTGGTGGTGGTGGTGATGGCGGTGGTGGGTGGAGGTGGTGGGCGAAAACGTATAAAAGGACTAACGGTGCAAACGATATTTAACAAAAAAGGACTAACAATGCAAATATTTATTGCAAACGGTGGTTAAAGGACTAACGGTGCAAATGGACTAACGGAAAAACTGACGACAGTTAGTCTGAGGGACTATAGATGTTATTCTTTTGCAGTCAGAGGGACGATACATGCAACTTTAAACTTTGAGGGACTATGCATGAAATTTTTGACAAACCACAGGGACCATCCGTGTAATTTACTCATATGAAAATAAATAATGTAGATAAATGATGAATTATGGTCTTGGTGTTCAAGCTTAATTCTAATATGAATTCAGTTTAACCTAGTGAACTAAGGTCTGATCATTAGTGTTTTGGTTATGTGCTAAAATGGTTCCAGATTATGTCAAGTGATCTGTCCACTGGTGGCCATTTATTTGATGCGTCTAATGTTTAGTGACTTTGTCTTGTCTTTTAGCAAGTGGTCCCAACTTTCTTTATAATGAGTTTTTGTTTGGTCAGGTGTATGGGATAGGCTAGTTTCATGTACTTTTTAATTTGTATATTATTGTTTTTGTTTGTTGTTAATATGTTGCTTCCTTCCAAAAAAATGTATCATGTGATCGAAGTGATGGCTCCTAATAATTAAGTTTGCTAGAAGTTGTTAATAGCGGGCGAATAGTAATCTACTTTGATAGTGCATCAGTCATTTTTTTGCATCTAATATAAAACGGCTTTATATCAAGGTAAGGCACATATATACGTACACACCTGTATAGCTGTATCCCTTGATAGTGCATCAGTAATTTTTTTGCTGCGGCCGTGTTCGCTATGGGAGAAGTTTAATGTGTATGTTCAGTACAGTCCTGCATTTCTTTATGTGTTACTAGTGGATTATTTGTGCTTAGAATTGTGAAAATTGCTGATACTTTTTAATCTTTATTTCAGTATTTAGTTTGCCTTTACACGGTTTTAGCTGATTCCCTTATTTTACCTGTTATATTGCAGACCAGTAATGCTTAAGAAGTTTCAAGGCTTTTAAGAGAAAGGGTTGCAAGTTAAAAGTTTCAAGGCTTTTAAGGCTTTTAAGAGAAAGGGTTGCAAGTTATATCCATTATTGACTGAAGTCTTCGGTGATCCAACTTTTGCCTCTCGAACTTCAAAAGAACATAGGGTTGAGTCAGCTGGGGGTGAGGCTGGTGAGAGTGAGGGTACTCAGAGTGATAATAAAAAGCGTAAGTCGGGAGGAGATATGCTTGAAATGAGAAGAATGAAAACGAGTTCTGGAAATGACAAATACGAGGCCTTCTTGGATGTTTGGAAACAATCAATGATGGCCTTCTAGAAATGACATTCTTGTACATATTTTATATTTGACTGATTTCTTGTTTATTTTAGTTTCATACATTCTTGTACATGTTTTATATTTCACATCAAACACAAAATCTAAGTGCACATTCAGTACATGATCCGGTTTCTTATATTAGTTCCATACCCAAATTTTAGCATGACAAGTATCATACTTGTGCTTTAAACCAAAAAGTATAATTCAACACCCCATGAGCTGCATCAAACAAGTCCAAAATACACAATCTGGTTGGGTTTTTTTTACACAAAAAGACAACGAAATATAAGTCCAAAACACACAATCTTTTGGCATGATAGTATGATCCATCCAAAAAGTGAAAGCAAAATGCTAAGCAACTTATATCCAAGCCTTCATGACTTTTTTATTAATGAATGTGGTGTAAATGAGAACCCTCCTTCAAATGTAGTAAGAATAAATGTACCAGTACTAACTTGCAAGAACTAGCAGTACGATTAAATGTAGCAGTACTAACCCCACAAGCCTTCATGGGGAAAAAAGAAAGAAATGCAAGCTAGTGAACTGGCCAAAAAATTCATGTAGACCTCTTGAGTAACAAAGATTCATGATGACAAAATAACAAAAAGGTTAAAAATATCATGACAGTATTACTTTGATTTTTCATGATGTACATTAAAACACTTATCTTTTCCTAAATATATTAATGATAAACTTAAAAACTCATCCATACAATTTCTAGTGTTTGAGTGGGGCTTAACTTGTTAAGTGAGCCACAAGTGGGAGTAGTACCGGGTGGGTGACCACCCGGGAAGTCCTCACTTGTGGTCCACTTGTAGACCATATTGTTCCGGAGATATATTGCAATGATGGATTTGAACCATTGAAGCCACTCGTTGCGGAGGTTCGAATCTTGAGCATGGCCCGGTTTTCATCCGGCTGTTTCTCCAGCAAGGTAAACTTGTGTGGAGGCAGTACGGTTTCCGGGGGAAACCCGTTACCACCTGAGATCAGCGTGGACCCGGTTCAGACAACATAGTCTGGCGGGGTGGCGATGGGGCCTTCGCTGTCCGCGAAGGTGGTCGATTCTAAGTTGAAATTCACCTTTAAAAAAAAAAGTACATAAACCATGCATATCTAGATGCCCAAACTTAATAACTTCACCCATTACAATAAAATGAATGAGGACATGTACTAAATGATCCTATTAAATAAAGCAAACTAGATTTCTAAGTGGCCAACACTACATCAGCAATAATACACACATCAGAAAAATTAGTAGTATGACTGCTAAATGGATAGTCGTAGCAGATTTTGTGTTAGTTTTCAAAAACCCATGTTGGATACATTGAATTATATGAGTTTGTAAATTAAGAGAAGAATAAAGGGTATTTTAGTAACTTCACAAGGTGTTGAACCAGCAAATTGACCATGGTTAGCCAAAATGAGAGTTTAGGGACCAACCATGCCAAAAATGGAGAGTTCAAGGACGAAAATGCCAAAAAAATAGTTTAAGGATGATATGCACGAATCACGACAACTTTAGAGACGAAAGGTGAAATTTTGTCAAATATTAATCTAAAACAATCTACATACCAAACGGCCCTAAACTTTGATTAAATAAAAGAGGGTTTATTTCTTCCAAAACAAAACCCCAATTCAATTCAATGAAGTTACTCCGTTCAATCTCCGGTAAGTCTCCGACCAACATCATTTCCACATTCATTTTCATCCAATCTTATACTAACTAACATTCTTTTATTCTTGTATCAGCAAATCACCGGTCACTTCTTGGAGGATTCGGCCGCCGAAACTTTGCAGTTTCCGCAGACGATTACGCGAAACGCAACTACGCCAACAATGTCTCTGAATACAATACTGTTATTGGATCCATCACTTCTCAAAGAAGGTTTGTATAGTTTTAACATCATTTTGTTGAAATGGGTTTTTTGTGATTAGGGTTTAGGGTTTAAGGGAATTATATATCATTTTGTTAACGGGTTTTCGGGTTTAGGGAATTATTGATATGGGTGTTTTGAAATAAATGTATCCAGCTCGACACAGAATTCTTTAGCGCGTTAAATTATACAAGCTATTTAATCTTAATATTAAGTGTACTAAACGACTAAGATAGTAAGTGACACTGACATTTAGTACTCACAGTAGGAAGATCGGACAGTTTGGTGTATTTGATTATTAGTATTGTTTCTTAATGAGTTTTTATGATAAGGGTTTAGGGTTTAAGGGAGGGATAATTAGTTAAAAAGTATCCAACTTGACACAAAAAATTTAGCGCCTTACGAAACCTGTTTTTCCCTAAAAATTACAAAAACTTTCTAATCTTTCTATTGTGTTGTGTGTACTAAATGACTGGAGTAGTAGGTGACACTAACGTGTCACTGGTCTTTTAGTACACCAACAGGAAGATTAAAAAGATAGCATATAATTTAAGAGCGAAAAAAGTTTGATAGGTGCAAAGACTTTTGTGTTGAGTTGGATACATTCTAACTAATTATCCTTTTAGTAAGGGAATTATTGATGTGGATTTTTTGAAATGTGATAGGAATTGGTTGCTGAGAGACGTGTATGATGATATGATGTTGGATGGAGTTAAACCTGAGAGAGATACATTTCGTGGGTTGATTGCTGGTAGTATGAAAGGTGTTCGTTTGCAGGATTGTTTCTTCTTTCGTGATCAGATGAAGTCTATGGGTTATATCCCTGATGTACGCTAACGTTTACCAGATTATTTGTATTTATTCTGTTGTTTCGAATGTTAATGAAGCTGGCAACATATAGTATTAGCTGAATGTAGCTCATATAACATAATGGCTGTATAATATACTGACTTAGAGAGTATTTAGGATTTGCTTATCTATGAATAGTAGGTAACAGCTAAAAAAATAATCAGTTTAGGAAATAGTGTTTGGATTTTCTTATGCTGTAAGCTAATGTAATGCCAGGAAAAAAAAATGTTTAAAAAAACTGTTAATCGAATCCATTTGAATCTAGGTTTGGTGTTCAAATGTGGCCTTCGATTTATCTTTTGCAGTTTAGGTTATCTAGTTGTCATCATTAATTCATTGCTAGTTGCTGGTCATACTGGTTTTTGGTAGGTTACTTTAATTCTCTTTGATTGGTTTTTAACAATTATTTGTTATCTGACATTGTTCATTTCTGTTATAGGTTGTTCTATACAACTTCATGATCGCAACGTGTGGAAAGTGTAAGAACTCTGTTGAGGCTACACGGGTATGTATTCTCAGTGTCATAACTTGGTATACAATAGTATCTGATAGTGTGCATATGATCTTATACACTCCTAAGTCCTAACCATTTGTTGTCTCTGTATATGAAGCTTTTTGAAGAAATGAAGAGGCTTGAAGTAAAGCCTACTGGACAGACATTCATCTGCTTGATTAATGCATGTGCAGCCGCTGGCCGAGTGGATCAAGTGTATGTATTTTGTGTTTTTCCAAAAATATATAACCCATTTGTTGCCAATTCTGAACTATCACATTGCACAAATAGTTATGACTTGTGACATGTGACATGTGACAGTTCTCAAAATTGTTGATTACTTAAGATCTTGCCCAGAATGGGTATATTCACAAGTTATGTCATTTTGATAGGCCGTTCTCATAAAATCATGACATATTACTTTATTTCCATTCACTTCATTGGAGATTTATTTCAATTGTTAGATAATACTGGTTTAACATTTCAGACAGGCAATCGTTCGTGATATGACTGCTGCTGGTCTTGGATTAAACAAATACTGCTACGCTGGGCTGATATCCGCACATAAAAACAAGCGACCATTAGCTGAGGACACTTCTGCTAAGGTAAACCTAGAAACTATCTTGTAAGATGTCGTATACTTTGTTTTTATCCCGCTCCAGGAATTCAATTTTTTCGTTTGCATGAAAAAGATTTTGGAGCTTGTTGAAAACTCCAAAGGGTGGTCTTCGGTAGAACAGCCAAGGGACAGTGCTGAAAATGTCATGATGGGAATTCCCGAGGAAGAGTTATACAACATTCCAACTGCTAACTATATTAACAGGAGGTTTGGATTTGTGCAAAGGTTCCTCACAGTATATCATGCTGCCTTTCATGCTTGCGCCGACCTCAAAGATGTTCAGGTACTTAAAGCTTTAAGCTATTATAAATGACTATCCAAACTCATATTCATATCATGAAGTGCATTAAGTTTTCTTTTCGATTACTGAAATGACAATTCCACAGCTTTACCTGTAGCAATACTGTTATTTACCTTATCTTTTGACGGAGTTGTGTTAGATCCACCAAATCTATTGCACCAATTTGTTGCTTATAAGATTTTGATTTTACGATAGGGTTAGTTCGTTGAGCATGTGGCAAAATCCTGTTAGTCAATTAGTATGCAAAGGGCATCATATTAGTTGTATCAGGGAACTCCATCTTGATACGAACAAAAACCTTTAGGTTCAATGAGTAACTGTTGCAGAATGATTATAGACTTGCAAATGCTGATCCTTTGGTTCAGCTTTCTTTTTTCTTCTGTTAATTCCCTTTGATGCCTGACAAGGATAGTTATAGAGGTCGCATGTGCTGCTCCATTGTTCTAGGATTACTATTTTTTACTTCTCACAGTTCAGTGGGGCCATGGCTATTGACCCCATATATCATTGATCCCTTGGGAATCCATTAGTAGATGCATTAAACCCTTTTGTAATTAACTATTTAGTAGTTTAGAATCTCAAAACTCAATGACTGCTGAACAACTTGCATGTGCTTTGCAATATATTCATTGTTAAATCATTATTGAACCTCTCACATCCATGTTCATTGTTGCAGGCAGTGGATACTCTTCAAGAGATGCTAAAGAATGATAATAAAACTCCTGATATCTTTATATTGATACAAATTTTGAGGTAATAATTAATTAGATCTGTTAACGTTAATCTTATCTATGGCGAAAAGGAAAAAAGTTTCTGCCATTTATGACTTATTCATTAGCTGGCTATTTTTTTTTTTTTTTTTTTTTTTTTTTTTTTTTTTTCTATGATTATTGACATTTAGGTGCTACCTGAATTCTGGAGACATTGATCGTGGGCTTAAAGTTTTTGAAGACTACATGAGCACAGGCAGCCCACCTATACCAGAGCTATATTCTGTAAGTTTGGGATTATTTTATTTGGTGTTTGAACTACAATAACTATTATTGTGCTGCTAGAAATTTCTTTTGTGCTTATATGAATCAATTAATAATTAAAACTAGATGTTTTGCTGATATTGCAATCCAGTTGCCAACTTCTTTAATAGCATTAATTACTTCAATACGATTATAGTTCTTGAACTTGATTCATATCAAGTTGTCATATCTGAAAAAGTTTGTCCATATATTGCACTTTATATCTTTGAAACTAAATGTTTATAATCGAGTACCTTGTTTTTGTAGACTCTTATAGAGGGGGCCATGGTTGGTCATACACCCAAGGGTATGGAGATTGCTCTAGAGAAACTGGTAAAACTACTGACGTATTTTAATTCCATACATGACTTATACACCCAAGGGTAAGGAGGTATCTCTAATTGCTGAATTTTTGGTTGATTCAGACAGAGATGACTAATAGGGGCATTAACCTGCTTCCCGTAACGGGTAATGCTCTTCTCCTTGCAGCATCTGGAGAAAAGGTAAACAAAGCTTCTAGTGTTATTGTCATTATGATCCATCTTGTCTGCAGTTGTTTTGCTTGTGTGATGTTTTTTAGGCTGTGGTCAAGTGTTATTTTGTTTATACGAACCTTTTGTTTGCAGACTGGAGGATATACCCTTGCTAATATGATATGGGATCTGATGCAAGCTCGTAATAATACTCCATCTCTTCCTGCTGTTCAAGCATATTACAATGGCTTAAAGGTGAAACTCGTTTTTTATCCTAGTGATGTTTCTTTTGAAAGAAAAGGTGGCAAATTGGGCGAGTTGGGTGGGTAAACGGGTCAAAACTGGGTTGGGTGAAAATAATTTGCTTAAAAAATAAAAATTGTTAAATCAATATTAGTGTGAAGAATCAGTTCACATCTTTTGTTATATTAATACTAATCTTTTTTTAGTATATGTTTGGAGGTTTTATGCATCAAAATAACACTTTGAAGGATGCCTCGCATGTGTGACCTGTCAAACCCAGCTTATTTTTTACTAATTTGTATAACTTTACCCACTTGACCCGTTTCTTTTGTAGCTATTTTATTAAAAGTTTGTTTTACCCAATAGACTTGTCAGCGATAAAAATAAACTGTAATGACCCATTCTTGAGTAAATGGATCATAATTGCCGCCGCTACTTGTAAACGTGGTTTTGTGTGTATGTTCTCATGTGAATGCTTTTTGCATTGAAAATAGGACCGAGAGATACCTGAAGACGATCCTAGACTGTTGTTAGTGTCTCGCACTCTTGACAATTTGCGCGCAAGATTTGGAAGGAACCCTGGACAATTTGGAGACAGAAGATGAAGAACATCTGCTTTATGAAGTTTCCCCTTTTGTTGTATCCTAGGCAGAAGTTTTGATATTCAATTTTGGATGATTATTTTTTGTTCACATCTATAGTTTGCAGTATCAATGCTGACAAAATTTACTGTTTTCACTAGAACTTTCACGTTGCTAATAAAAGGTAACTTAGTTTGTTATTGCACAGTCGAAGGTTTTGTAATGGAAGGTGACACTAGACATTACAGTGCCACGGCGGCCATAAACAAAAAGCTAGTGTTAAGGAGTATTTGGCAACTGTTATTCAAAATCTGTGTATATCTAAGCATACCATCATTTTCATGTGGTCTTTGCGTCATGTCTTTTGATAAAGCTAGTTTACCATGCATATATTGAGGATACGGAATAGGCTAGTCGGGCAGATTAGGTGAGACGTCATTACCTAGTCTTGAAATGCTTTGTACGGGTGGATATAATTTTTTACGAATAGTTACTATTGATTTTTTTTTTTTTTTTTTTTTTTTGGTTTGCAAAAGTTTTGCCTGAGATACTTGGGTGGCTTGTAAACTTGTCTCAGTAGGTTCGCAAAAAGTTGAATACATACACTATTTTGGATGACTGACCAAACATAATATATACGTTACTTGGCTTATGATTCTGACTCTTTGTAGTGTCAGGTCAGCCTGTCAGCTGGACCAAACGACAACAACTTTTATGTATTGTATGTTCCTTTATGGGTGGTTACACGGCTTGACCAAACAAAACGGGTTTCTGGCTGGTTTGGCCAGAATTTGGCCGATATGCTTGCGCAAGTGTCAAACCCTTGTAGCAGGTTTGGCCCAAATCTTACACCTAATGCTGGAAATGTGGTGGAACGTTAACATCAATGTTTTTAAACTTGAATAAGTTTGGTATAATATAAAGCTCTTCATCCCATATTGAAAAGTTATCTTCTGTAGTTCATTCTTACAAGCAACACATGCTTGCATCTTCTTTCATGTTCAGCCTATGAAATGTCGGGTAAAGTAGTATAATACTTAATCCTGTTAAGCGGCATAAAGTAAACACTTGGTGATGTCAAGCAACACAATTAGTAGGCCAACAAACCTTATATACACATGACTAAAAAATTCAAGTTACACATGGTGTGATGACCGAGTCGATTCAAAGGAGAAAAGAAGACAGTTAATATTATGTATGTTTCATGATTCTGAAATAATGATATGTACTACTGAGATCAGCTGCAGCATCCACCACTCTGAGCAACTGCTCCATCCCTCGGTCCTGTGCCTTGAGTACGTGCATATCCAACCTTGATCCCAGATGACTATTTATTTAACATCACCCAAAACAAATTAACAGCAAGTCAAACAATAAGTCTTGATGCAATCATAATTTAAAGCAGAAAACTAGAGCACAAGTTACCTCATTGGACACGTCAAACACACCCTCCTGGATCTTCTCAAGTATCTTTCCAGCAGTCTTTAGAAAAGCCTGTATATATAATCAAATTACTTCATTAGACTAGTTTAACTTCAGCATCCCCTTTTTCCATGTCATTTATATGATGTTTTGGTGAATGAAAAATCGAAATCTCTATAAAGTACCTCCTCAACATGTTGTGATGTTCTTGCAGATGCCTCCAAGAACAAGAGCCCGTTTTCCTTGGCAAACTGCTCTCCTTCCTCTTTACTGACAGCCCTTCGGTGGGAAAGATCACTTTTATTTCCTACAAGCATGATCGTCATGTTGGGGTTGGCATGCTGTCGAGCATCTTCAAGCCACCCAGCTAGATGATTGAATGTTTCTCTCCTAAAAACGATAAAAAACAACAAAAAACTGATTATGAATTACAGCTAACCTAAAATAAACAAGTCTTTAACCAAAAGTAGTCACAAAATCAGGGATAAATGGATAAGGGTTGGTAAAGGCCAAAGCATCTGGCGGGTCAGCTGAGTTTTATAAATGCCTCAAAACAGGTAAATCTTTGACTCTGGTTGGACTGACCCAAAACGTTCGTCCCAAACTTCAATATTCTCAGAAATAAGTTATGCATAGAACACGATTACAAAAGTTTGATTATTTCCCAAATACTATAAATAAAATAATTTAAGAGTTAGTACCCAAAACATTTAAGTTTTAACCCAATGGAGATAAAACATACACTGAATTGAACCATTCATAACCGGGTCGAAATTTCAAACTCCCGCCCCAAATAGATAAAAACAATTTTGTGAGATTAACAAAGTTCCTCGTGATCTACGATTAATATATCGAAAGTAAACTATTCCTCGATAACTAAAACCACCTAGAAAGTTAAAAAACTACCCGTTCGCATCAGGTGACTAGGGGAGAAGCAATCTCAAGGAGTCATGAATGACTTTCACATCTAAATCTATCTGTCTTCAATTAGAACTTAGCAGAAAAGGTTCTCTAAGCAGAATGGAACTTATAGGGAACAAGAAATACTCATGAAACATAATAACATAGATCAGGAAAACAGCTTGTGTAGCTGAAAATGCTTGTGAGAGGAGAATTTCTGACACAAAACATACATATAATAACATGTACCTAGTAATGTCATAAACCAGAAGTGCCCCAGCTGCTCCTCTGTAGTACGACCTGGTGATTGATCTGAATGATTCTTGTCCAGCCTGAATCAAAATATAAGGTTCTTGGTCAGGACTCTTTTGGTTCACATTTTGAATAGTCAAAAACAATAACTTACTATGTCCACAAAAAACAAATTAAGCAGCGATTACATTTCCTGTAAGTAAATACATGGTCATTACACGACATGCAGATGTGTCACATGTCATACCCACATAGGATGATATATCTTTCGATCTAAGGGTCAAACACAGATCACATTGGAAACCAGTAATAGTTGTGAAAAATGATGACAGAGAACGGTGGAAGGGGTTGATGCCATTGACGTATTAAGTAATACATATACAAACATAGGAATTCTCTTACTGTCGTCTTTCCCTACACTTGTCACACCTCACTCTACAATGGTTCAACTTAGCTTAAAACTTACTATGGATAACTTACCATTTTTTTCTTTCAAATTACTAAGCTTGAAAGACACTAATTTGTAGTTAGAAGTCCTGCTACAAACCAGTGAAACGAAGATAAATATATGATTTTACCTTATCATTGACAGATATGCACCATATTAAAAAGCTTACAGATATTAGTATTAACCGTTTAGCATCATTCATCAAAACATTTTGTTTGCATATTATTCCCTTTCTCATCACTATGACAGGATCTGTCACACCATCATTAATTCGCCTAAGATTCATCATCAAGTAACTTGGTTCCATATGTCTCTACCTGGCCTCTACCTGGCCTTACATGTTCCCTAGTCAATAAACTCTGTTTATGTAATCCAATCATCTTAATCTTGAGGATCTCTTGAAACGAATCACAGACTTGACCCATTCAGAACAAGTAAGGACATACTCAATACATGGTTCCATAACTATTGTATTGTCATAAGTACGCGCATTTCAAATAATTCATGAATTCAAATTTCATTGTTCCATTATATCATGAACATTTTGCCTACCCTGAACCTCCATTTTCTTTGTTATACTTTAGCATATGACATACAGAAAGGAAAGAAAAAAAAAAAAAAAAAAAGGATTTTATAAGAACATTTGGTCTTTAAATAGATGTATCAAGGATAAAGCGATACTGATTTTTTTTCAAAAAAACTTCTACAACAACTACAAATGTATGGAACACACCAATTTAGGCTCGGTCATCCACGCTAACCAATTTAAATGAATATTTTTACTTCTATAAGTAACCTAAGGATAAAGAGATCCTTGATTCATCAATACAAACCACACAACTAGAAAATTACATGACTTGTAAAAGTTAGTAGCAAACAGAACCACCAAGGCAAGGTAGCCTTTTACTAATGACCAAGTCTAGAACAAAACAATCTTATTCCAAGGTATTTTTAATCAAATATAATATTGTCATATATGCAAATGGAGCTATTACCAAAGTAACACATTTTAAAATTCCTCAATATCATCAAAACTCAACAAAAATACCAATTGTCCCCGCAATGGTCAAAACGACGGTCATGGGTTCAAATCCTATCCTCGCGTCTCTTTAATAGTTACGCGATTTACCTCCATATATATGTTGTATGTGCGACCGGTCAGTGGGGCCGCCAAACGGTCGGTTACCCTTTTTTAATAGTAAAGCACTAACCATAACTATTATGCATAAAAAATCCTTATCTATGATCATAAAAATACACAAAAACCATTAAAAAAAAAAAAAAAAAAAAAAAAAAAAAAAAAAAAAAAAAAAAAAAAACCCTTATCTATGATGAACAAGAAATAACACAAAAAAAGAAAAGAGTAAGAAGAGATACAGTGTCCCAAATCTGAAGCTTAATAGGCCTGGAATTAACAGTAACCATACGAGCACCAAACTCAACACCAATAGTCAAATCATGAACTGGTTGAAACCTTTTGTCCGTAAACTGCAACAACAAACATGATTTCCCAACACCTGTTCCAAACCAACACACCTTTATAAATTACTTTTTTTTTTCTTTTATAAACATGTTTAGGGTTTTATTAACATGATCATATAAAAAAAAAAAAAAAAAAAAAAAAAAAAAGTTTAGGAAAGAAGACCTGTGTCACCGATGATGATGTACTTGAAAAGATAATCGTACGACATTGTTTTACAACAAAGATATTGATTGTTGTGATGATTAAGGAGGAAGAACTTGCACAAGTCAAATTGGTTTCTTTCTTTCTTTTATGTGTGTGTGTGTTTTGGTTTGGGTTTATTATATGTTGCTTTTTGCCGTTTTATTATTATTATTATTATAACAAAGAAAAGAACCGAACAGAAAAACATGACTTGTCACATACGTAATTTGGATCACGTTTTCAATTCCTTAATCGAGTTATCAAACATATGTCTCCTTTTTTTTATTCATATTTTTTTTTTTTGAAAGGTATATTTCATTAGAAACTCACCAACCCACAAACCGGGGCGGCACAAAACAACAAAACCAAACTACATAATAACAAATTTACACCAATTGTCCCAAGACAAAGACGCCAATTTAGCTCTATTCTTGGCCCAAAGAAAACCCAACACCTTCACTTCACCGAAAATGTCTTCCATTTTAACCTTCTTCTGTTGAAACTTGAGGTTATTCCTCGCCTTCCAAATGCTCCAGCACCCAATGATTATGATGCCATAGAATATATCTTTAGCTTTTCCTGATAGCCCGACGTAGTTGTGTGCTTCCAAGAGATCTTTGAATGAGAAAGCAAACAAGCTTTGAATTTTACACCACGAAGAGATATGTTGCCAAAGCACCGAAGCGACAATGCAACCCGAGAAGAGATGATCCACCGTTTCTTCAGCATCTCCACAAAGCGGGCACGAAACATCCAGGACATGAATGTTCCTATGACTCAAAGCAACGGCCGTTGGGATCCTTCCCATCTCGGCCCTCCACCCAAAGATGTTGCATTTTTTCGGAATCCATTTACACCACTGGAAGACAGTAGAATGACTAAAGTCCGGATCAGATTGCAACCACTTCCTAATAGCGCCAACTGAAAAGCTCCCATTACCAATACCAACCCATATCCAATTGTCCATGGAATCAGAGAGAACGACAGTCCTTAACAACGAGTTAAGGAACTGCCATTCTGCATACTCCTCACCAGAGAACTCCGTCCTTTTCCACTTCCAAACACGATGAAATCCAGAGACCGTTTTGATAAGCCTATCACTAACCTTACTTCTTTTATAAGCTTCTAACCTGAAAAGCCGAGGACAGACATCCTTCAGAGGCATGTTAAGAACCCATGGGTCGATCCAAAAAGAGATACAATTCCCGTTTCCAACTTTCCCTTTGAAACATCTTCTAAGAGGCAACCCCAAAACCATCGTTCTAGACATGACTTTAGAAATATTACTCCAGACGCCATTCAAAGCTTTATGTGATGGAAGAAAATCCCAGCTCCGACTAGTAATGTGAAAAGCTTCAATGACTCTACACCAAAGACTATCTCTATCTTTTTTAAAACGCCATCCCCACTTAGCTAACAAAGCCACGTTACTGATCCTCAACTTACACAAACCAAGACCCCCATACTTTATCGGCCTACAAACACGATCCCATGCGACCCAATGTAACTTCGCTACCTCCCTCGTTCCTCCCCAAAGAAATCTACTCATAAGAGACTCCAAGTCTTTAATGACTTGGCATGGTGCTTTATAGATAGAAAAGTAATATAAAGGGAGGCTTTCCAAGACCGATTTGATAAGAATCACTCTTCCACCAATAGATAAACAACTAGCCTTCCATTTCGATAACCGCTCCTCAAACACGTCAAAAACAGGCTTCCAATTGTTGATGCGATTCATGTTAGCCCCGACAGTAATACCTAAGTACTTGAAGGGTAACAACCCAGCTTTACATCCCACAATACTCGCTTTGTCTAACACTTCCGCCTCACTCACACCAATCCCATACAAGCTAGACTTTGATAGGTTGATTTTTAAACCGGAACACAAGTAAAAACAACGAAGAATTCTGACCACGTTTCCAATGAACTCCTCCGACCATTCGCCAATGATTATAGCGTCATCCGCGAAGAGGAGATGTGATATAACCGGACCACCGTTGGGAGTTTTAATACCGTTAATCAAGCCATCCTCCTGCGCCTTATTAAGAACACACGACAATGCTTCCATAACAATCAGGAAAAGAAATGGAGAGATCGGGTCCCCTTGACGCATTCCTTTCCCAAATTGAAATTCAAAGGTTGGTGAGCCGTTCACCAACACCGAAGAACGCGCCGAACTAAGCACACCTCTGATCCATTTGCACCACAACTGAGAAAAACCCATCTGAGATAATATGTCAATGACAAAGTTCCAGTTAACATTGTCGAAAGCCTTCTCGAAATCAATCTTGAGAATAAATGCTCGCTTCTTATTCTTTTTACACCATGTGATAGTTTCGTTGATGATCATAGGCCCGTCGAGAATGAATTTATCCCTCAGAAAAGCCGATTGAGAGGAGGATATCACCTTGCCCAACACAATCTTTAATCGGTTAGCTAAAATTTTAGATATCGTCTTGCTAATAATCCCCACAAGACAAATGGGCCTATAATTATTTAACTCCACCGAATCACAGCCTTTAGGAATCAAGGTAATGAACGACGATCCACACCCCACGCTAATTTCCCCATAACAGTAAAATGAATCCATAATGCTCGCAAAATCTTGAACGAAAAGGTGCCAATATTTCTTGATAAACCTCATATTGAACCCGTCTGGACCAGGGGCTTTATCCTCCCCACAACCAAAGACCGCCTCTTTGATTTCCGAAGCAGAAAACCTTTCAGTCAAAACCTCCAAATCTGCTTCAGACAATCTCTTAATATTCCAACATTGCAACTTAGGCCTAATTGGGTAATCCTCCACAAAACGCTTTCTGAAAAAGTTAAAAACCTCCTTCTTAACCAAAGAAGGTTTAGTCACCCACAACCCATCGATCAATAAGCCCGGAATGTTGTTACTCGCCTTTCTACAATTCACAATACCATGAAAAAACCTTGAGTTCTCATCCCCATCAAGAGCCCATCTAACCCGAGACCTTTGTCTAATATCCGAGCGTTTGTCAGCTTCCAACTCTTTAAGAATCTTTTTACTCTCCACATAAATCCACTCTTCTTCCTCCGAGAGACCTCTAGATTCCATAAGAAGTTCAAGACTCTCAATGTCTGCATTGGCAGCCACTTCCGATTCGTTACCATCTTTAATCATCTCAACTTTCCACTTTTTTATATTGTTCCTGATTTGAGCGAACTTTTTTGTTAATAGAACATCCGGAGGGACCCCTCCGTCTTCGACACATATAGCCGAACACACCGCTTCCTCAAAACCACCCTTAGAAAGCCACGAATTGAAAACTCTAAAGGGTTTAGGACCAAAATTACGAGAGGTCGTAGTAAGCAAGAGGGGACAGTGATCCGAATGAGGACTCGCCAAAGCTCTCAAACAAGCCTCCGGCCATTTGTTAAAGAAACTGTCGCAAACCAGAAATCTATCAATTTTACTCAACTTCTTCCCATAGTCCCGGATGCAAGTGAACTTCCTCCCATTCATAGAAAATTCCTTCAGCCCGCAATTGTAAATAAAAGAGTTAAAGTTCCTAGCACAAGAGCTTTTGAACACCGATCCCAACCTTTCCTCCGGAGTACGAACCGCATTGAAATCCCCCAAAAGAATCCACATACCGGCTGTAGATAAAACGAGAGACTCAATGGACAACCAAAGTTCCTGTTTCGCAGCAACACCTTGGGGCGCATACACATTCATAATATTGACAATATCATTACTACCCTTCAATTTCCCAGAAACAAGAAGGAAGTAACGGTTCTTGATCGACGTGAAATGTGTGAACAAATCCTTATCCCACAAACACAACAATCCCCCTGAGTTACCAACAGAACCCACAAACTCCTTGACATAATTATTATTATCCCAAATTCTTTTCCCATCAAAATGAGATAAATCCCCGACCATAGTTTCTTGCACGGCCAAAAAATCCACACCATGATTATACTTCATCTTACTAAGCCAAGGAACCTTCTCCGAGCCCCCTAACCCCCTAATGTTGATAGATAAGAAATTCATAATTCAACAACATTGTTACCTTCAACCACAATGGAGTTCTTCACCAAGTCCTTGTGATCTGCCAACTCCATGCCCAACGCCACACCAATTTTGACCGTCTCTTCAACCTCCTTATCCAAAGCTGCAACCTGCTCGACACCATTATCAACCACATCCAATCCACCATACTGGTTCACACTAGAGTTAACCAAAGGCACCGGAGCAAGAACTGGATTATTAAGATCAAGATCCCCAACATCAGTGTTATTGCAATTAGACTCCACAGAAGGACCTTCAGCCGACTCTTCAACCTGGATAATGCCAATGAATCTATCCAAGTCAAAAGGATCGTCCACTGCTTGTCTATTCCTTTTCCTGGGCCTGCTAGAGTCCACTGGGCTAATGTTGAAACCATGCACTCTATGGGTTCTTTTCCTAATTTTAGGCTTATTGGGCCTATGGTTGGTTTTGGGTCCATTACATACAGCTGAGAAGATTAGAGGGTTATCAACAGATTTATTAAATAAATCCACATTGGCAATATTCTCAAGGTTCTTTTCAATAAAGCCAACCCCCACCCCGAGGTTCAAATCCCTCTCATTATGTTCCATAGCCGCATTCACATCTGTCTCATGTAATTCCCCATGCAACCTATGGTTTTCCTCCTCTTCCCCATGCAAAGTAGTCCTAATTTCTCCCTCCTCCATAGGGTCATCCACCTTTTCGTTATCCGGCGCCGAATTGGTGTCACAATTGACAGCAGCGACAGATTCCTCTTTCCTTTTAGCCACCGGACCCACACATTCAGGATCCCAAACTCTTGATTCTTCCGTTATCCATGTCTTGAAGGTTTTGTTTTTCCATCTAAGAATCACAGAATCATTGATTTTCTCTCCATCCCCCAGTAGCACCCCAACATAACCAACAGAGATGTCCCCTTCTTCAAGACAAAGTTGCGATGGATGGATAATCTTCCCGAATTGATTAGCAATGTCATCAAAGACTTCATTGATAGCTAGGTTAATGGGCACGCCATGAATTTTAATCCAAGCCACCCGTTCGAAAGACATTGGTTGGCCATCCCATAAGTCCAACACCGAAAACCACTGACACCAAACATCCTTTTTCAGCAAGAATTCCATGGCTTCATCATTCGAATGAAATTTCAGAAGTATTGAAAGACCCCCAACGTAAACAATATCGAACCCACCGAACCCATGCTCAACAAGAATCTTATTCATGCACGTTAGAGTTTTAAGATCTCTAACTCTTCCAACCAGAGATTTGCCTCTGATTTCAAAGAACGCAACAACATTGTCCGGAACCTTAATAGACTTACTTGAGGAATTTGATTGGAAACTTGGAGGAACACTTGGTTTACCTTCAAGAATATCCCTGAAGGACATCCCAACAAACTGTGAATGCCTAACTTTCTTTTCACGCTCCACCACAAATTCTTCTTGCTTCCTACCAACCTGAGTTTTAGTATTATGCATCCTACCCGCTTTCTCTTCCACCTCCCTCCGACCAGTATTCTCCAAAGCGAACCTAGCTACATTAACCTTCAGTCTGCATGACCCCATCTTAACACCGTTCATCCTCTTTACTAGATCCGCCGTGTTACTGACCTTCCTAAATGTAACAAATCCAAACCTATTCCCTTCTTTGTCGCGCTTCCTAGCGATATACGAGCTCGCGACCTCGCCAAAACAACCTAAAAACTCCGACACATCCCTTGGTATACACCCGTTGGGAAGGTTGGAGATAAAAAACTTAGTCACATCCTCAAAGTCTTTGGCTTCCCCTTTGTTGTATAGTCTTCCTTTGTTCCGGCGAGCCGGAACTTCTTGCCAATCTACCATGTAGAGAGAAAGTTATTTAGAGAGAGAAAGTTATTTTTTTATTTTTTTTTTTACTTCTCAATTTTTTTTTTTTTTTTTTTTATTCATATTTAGTACTCCGTAATGTTTATGGTGGTTTTTAATTTTATTTTTTTATATGGAAATTGGATAAGGACAAAAAGATAATGTAAAAAAATTTATCTCAAAAGTATAAATCACGGAGAAACCTTGATTCCTTACATTGTTTTAGTGCTGATCAACCCTTTTTCAAATACCGATTAATTTGCACACCAAATTTTTTATTCTTGCATTATATTTTACGCATTACAATGTTGTATTGTATACTCTCTATGCATTGCAGTATTGTACAAAATAATGTATTTAACAAAAGAAATGGTGTGCGAATCAATCCCCTTTTCAAATACCCAGCTGTAGACAATTAGCACAAATAAGAATGCATGGAGAGATAGGATTACAGTATGTGGGTAGTTCGGGCTAGGTTGGTTTAGGCCTATAGGCGTTTCTTAGTGGACTTGCCATTTGCGTTGTTAGAGATAAAGTTGTTTTTTTTTTTTTTTTTTTTTTTTTTTTTTTTTTTTTTTCCTTGTTATTGCTTGTGCTTTCTTAGTGCTTTTGCACTTTTGCTTTTTTTGTGTCTGTGTCTACGTGTCTATGCTTGTATGCTTTTGCTCGTGCCCCTTGCCTCTTCTGCGCTTTTTCCTTTCTATGTTCTATGTTCTCTTGTGGCGTTTGCTTATTTATGTTTTAACCTTTTCTCTTTTGTTCTTTTGTCGGTATTTCTGCTTTTCTGCTTTGTTTGCTTGTATGCTAGCTTTGGTATTGGCCTTTGGTCCTTTTTATGTGTGAGGTTTTTTTTTTTTTTTTTTTTTTTTTTTTTTTTTTTTTTTTTATGTCCTCACCAGGTTGCTTTCTTGCTTTTGTGTTATTTTGTTTTTGCTTTTGTTTGTTTATGCTTTTGCCTTTTTCCTCTTTTGCGATTTCTTTTGCTTTTAGTCATTGTGTTTGTGTTTCTTTTGTGACTTATGCTTTTTGTTTGTCACGAGGTGGATCACCCGCGCGTTGCCACATGATGTTTTGCCAAAGAAGTAATTATTGCAGTTAACGACCGTTAGTTATAAGGACTAAATTTGCAACGAACCTCTAAGACAAAGGACCAATTGCAGGCGGAATTAAAAAAAATATTAACGATCGTTAACGACCGTTAGTTATAAGGACTAAATTTGCAACGAACATCTAAGACGAATGACCAATTGCAGGCGAATTTAAAAAAAAAAGTAACGGTCGTTACTACTTAACGGCCGTTAAATACTTAACGACCGTTAGTTACTGTACATTTGACTATTTGGATGTGAGTGTGGCGCACTGTAGCTTATGCTACAGTGTTTTGGGGGAGCACTTCATGATAAATGTTATTTATACTAATTTTTCTCTATGTGTTTTTATGGTTTTGTTTATGGCTTGTTTGCTTGCTACCCGTCATATGTTTTATGCGTTTTCCTTGTACTTGTCAATGCACTTTCACGTTCTTTTTTCTTGAACTTTTCATATGCATTATTTCACACCTTTTCACTGGCCGGAGGTCTTTCTGAAAGCAGTCTCTCTATTGTCGGGTTTATCCTGGTGGTAGGGGTAGGATCCATGGGCGGAGATACAAGGGGGCACAAGGGGCAGGTGCCCCCCTAGCGAAAAAAAATGTAGCGTAAATTTACAAAAATATTTGGCTTTTTCCGTAATTTGCCCCCTTATGTACTAATTTATAGTGTAGTTTCTAAAATTTATAAAATTGTGCCCTCTCGACAAAAAATTTCTGGCTCCGCCCCTGGTAGGATCGGTATACATCTCACCTCTCCCTTACCATGCTCCGGCGAAATTGTGTTTTGTTGTTGTCGTCGTCGTCGTCATTGAAAAATTAAATATGAAATTCTAAGAACGTGTTAGCCATTAGGATTTAGTGTTACATTGTATTTATTTTCATGAATGTACGTTTATTTCGACTAGATATTACGATTGTTTATTTGAGTGAATTTTTTCTATATCCAACAATATGGAAATTGATGGATCAATCAAATCTAAACGGGTATAGATACGAAAATGAATGATGAAAGTTATACAGATACGGATATGCATATAACTCCAACTGTATTACGCCGACATCTCTACTTGTGCCTATTGTTTTTTTATTGGCATAACATGTTGGATCTTGTCAAGATATGCACACTTCTTTGTCAGATGTTGTTTATTACCAAATTTTAGAAATTTGTTAGTGTTGTTCTGGTGTTGCTTTTTGGGAATTCGTCACTATTTGTCCCAGGTTACAAAGCCTTGTGGCCAATGTTTCACTAAACCGAAGGATGAGTGTCCTTTACTCGAAATAGACCCATGCATGTCTCTTAAATACGAAGAAAACCCCGTAGATAACAACTCACTTATAGTATAATCATAAATGTTTTTTCTTAATTCTTATTAGGAAATCATAACAACTTATAATACGTAACTAATATAAGCAAAAGCTAACATGAACCTAAAAATGAAGCCCAATAAAGCCCAGTTGAAAATAACAATGGTCCATGCTGGTACCAATAGTAACGAATGATATCTGAGTATCTCCTTATCCAAGAGTTTTCATTGGACATAAGTCACACAACAAAGCTTCTCAACAAGAAAAAACATTCCACATTTCCAAATGAACACTCTTCAGCCATCCCTCAAATCATTCAAATGGAACCTTAATCATAAACCAACAACAATTTTAAACGTAAGAAACCAATATGACCCAATAAAATCTCAATCATCATCAGCGGGAAAAATCAAACGTTTGGTTCTAACAAAAGAAGGCAGAACCAAGTTCAACATTACTCCTGATAGAGACTTCTATGCATTTCCAAGGTTCGTCACACATGTCGATAACAACTTTATCGCGACTTTAACCGCTCTTTATAAAGAGCGGTTAAACCCCGAATATGAAGTCCTAGACCTTATGAGCTCATGGGTTAGTCATTTGCCTACTGATGTTAAGTACAAAAAGGTGGTAGGACATGGACTTAATGCACAAGAGCTAGCTAAAAACCCGAGACTTGATTATTTCATTGTTAAGGATCTTAACCAAGACCAAAAATTTGAATTTGATGATGCTAGTTTTGATGCAGTGTTATGCACGGTTAGTGTTCAGTATCTACAAGAGCCCGAAAAGGTTTTTGCTGAGGTTTTTAGGATGTTAAGGCCTGGTGGGGTGTTCATAGTTAGTTTTAGTAACCGTATGTTTTATGAAAAGGCGATTGGTGCTTGGAGGGAGGGCACGGGGTATGGTAGGGTGCAGTTAGTGGTTCAGTATTTTCAATCTGTTGAAGGGTTTACTGAGCCGGAAGTAGTGCGAAAACTAGGTGATGGGATGAAACAGGATCGTTCGGTTTTGGATTTGATAAAAGGCTTTTTGGGACTGTTGTCTGGGTCGGACCCTTTTTATGCTGTTATAGCTTATAAGAATTTTAAACCTATATATGAATGATTAGTGATTGAGTTATATATGAGATGTTTATCGACATAAGAATTTCATTTTGTTGAGGTAATGCCGTAATGAATGAACCAAGGTTGCTGATTTTCATGATTATCAGTCAAGAAAACAAGCTATTGCTTGCAAAACCTCGCTGGTCTTGATTCAATCTTTTGTGGTAGTGGTGGATAAAATTTGTGATTCATGATTACTATGGGATCGTTTTAGCAATAGAGCATAGATTATGGTTTAGTATAATGGGTTAAGTCCAATTGTAATAAAACCAATGGCGTATGTGTACATCCAACATACGTATATATCCAACAATTTAACAAAACATGTTGATACTCTGTATGTGATCATACATCCTAACGTTTCTGTGTGTTCTATACCATATTTAAAAGTTTTACGATCATCTCTAAAAATACTATTGGTTAACTTGCATATTGTAGAGCGTTGAGATAAGGTTACTTTGAACTCTCTTTGGTTTTAGATTTGTCCCACATCGGTGGACGTTCAAAGAAAATGTGCGTTTATAATATAGGAACATATTAAATGTTTGAAACCTCCCATTAGGCAAACATATGAAAACAATATGGGATTGATATTTGCACGGAATGAATCGCTACATCCACACAGAAAATTAATGTGAATTTACTTTTATGCCCTCTCCACCCCCTTTTACTTTTAACCAGATCAACCGGTCAACACAACTTTCCATAGCAATTGCTGCGGGATGGAATTTCATGTCAAATTCTTTTCTCAATGGTGTCCCTCTATATTTATCCTATTCATATTCATCTTTTTCTTGTTCTTGTTTTGACGAAACATGAAAATTGCTGCGGGATGGAACATATTAAATGTTTGAAACCTCCCATTAGGCAAACATATGAAAACAATATGGGATTGATATTTGCACGGAATGAATCGCTACATCCACACAGAAAATTAATGTGAATTTACTTTTATGCCCTCTCCACCCCCTTTTACTTTTAACCAGATCAACCGGTCAACACAACTTTCCATAGCAATTGCTGCGGGATGGAATTTCATGTCAAATTCTTTTCTCAATGGTGTCCCTCTATATTTATCCTATTCATATTCATCTTTTTCTTGTTCTTGTTTTGACGAAACATGAAAATTGATGCCATAACAGGTGTGACCGATCTAAGTTTGAAACCTCCCATTAGGCAAACATATGAAAACAATATGGGATTGATATTTGCACGGAATGAATCGCTACATCCACACAGAAAATTAATGTGAATTTACTTTTATGCCCTCTCCACCCCCTTTTACTTTTAACCAGATCAACCGGTCAACACAACTTTCCATAGCAATTGCTGCGGGATGGAATTTCATGTCAAATTCTTTTCTCAATGGTGTCCCTCTATATTTATCCTATTCATATTCATCTTTTTCTTGTTCTTGTTTTGACGAAACATGAAAATTGATGCCATAACAGGTGTGACCGATCTAAGTGAGTACATGAAAATTCTACCTATTTATTGTGACTTTCGAACTTCAAATCACCACCGTGTACCCGGCACTAATTGTCACACATTTGTGAATAAGTATTGTGCTTAGAAATGTTTGAAACCTCCCATTAGGCAAACATATGAAAACAATATGGGGATTGATATTTACACGGAATGAATCGCTACATCCACACAGAAAATTAATGTGAATTTACTTTTATGCCCTCTTCACCCCCTTTTACTTTTAACCAGATCAACCGGTCAACACAACTTTCCATAGCAATTGTTGCGGGATGGAATTTCATGTCAAATTCTTTTCTCAATGGTGTCCCTCTATATTTATCCTATTCATATTCATCTTTTTCTTGTTCTTGTTTTGACGAAACATGAAAATTGATGCCATAACAGGTGTGACCGATCTAAGTGAGTACATGAAAATTCTACCTATTTATTGTGACTTTCGAACTTCAAATCACCACCGTGTACCCGGCACTAATTGTCACACATTTGTGAATAAGTATTGTGCTTAGAAACGTTTGTTGATCAACGATTTAATTAAAACGGTCCGTAGCAATTCTAGTCTGTGAGACAAGACAACAACGTTGCGACTTGCTATCTTCGCTGGTAACGAAGGAGTACATATCAACCACTATATTTTCATGAGTTACTCGCTCCATGAGCCCGCCTCTCTCTGTGTTCGTAAAATTTCTATATATGGTGTCAGATCTGAGTAAGATTTTCGAAGGTGATTTACATTTCATGGTGTCTGATTGTGAATGCAAGCAACAGTTTTATGTGGGCGATTTATTTGTTATTTCATGTTTTGAGTTGAACCATAATGGAGTTGAATGAGGATTTAGAATTGCAGGAAGAATCATGCTTGGCAAAAAGTCGAAGGTTATGAGTTGAGAGGGGCACAAGAGTAAATTCACACAAATTTGCTGTGGATGAAGTAAAACCATCCGTGTAAATATCATTATATCACTACCCAAACAATATAAATCATATGTAGGGATTAGTGGGTTTTTTTTTTTTTTTTTTTTTTTTTTTTTTTTTTTTTTTTTTTTTTTTTAAATGGGGTACTTCTTTTGAGTCGAACTTTTTTGGGTAAGCAACGGGTTCTTGTTTCAACCATTGTTTGGTTAACTTTAGATGAAAACATAATTTTGGTATAATATATTAAATGTTTGAATACCCTTTTCTACATATACAAATACTATTAATCATATGTAGAGATTTCTAATATTTTTTTACTTCATTTTTCTTTTTTAATTTAGTGGACAAAGCTACTTTTTTTTATTCGAAAAATTGTGTTGAGTAGCGGGTACATTCATGTTAATCAATGTTTTGGTCAACCGTAGATGAAAACATAATATCGGTATAATTGTTAAGCGTCAAATTTGTCTCTTTTACTGCACGTAATGGTGTGGTATGGTGATGGTGTACTATATTTTATAAATAGCTCGAGGCATGCGTGACATGACCGAGCCTTACATCTTAGTGGTCACGGCGAAGCATTTTCGTTTATAAGACGTGACATAATGCAACACAAAATATGAAAATATTTATATATTTATATCATATTTCATATATATCGAGTTAGCAAAAAGACGTGGCATAAAGCGACATAAGGAGTGGCGTGACAGCATAACCAAGCTTCACGCCTTTACGTGCCTTTTAAAACCATGACCATATCAGTATCCATTTTTACCGCAAAACCTCTAATTCGGTTAAGATTTTAACTTGCTGAAAGATTTCAAAATGCTTTTATATTTACAGAAACAAGATGCCCCTATAGCTCAGTGGTAGAGCGCCAGTCTTGTAAACTGGAGGTCTGTAGTTGGATCCTGCATGGGGGCTTATAAAATGAATCTTTAATTTTGTAGTTTTTGCTGTTAACATTAAATAGTAGCTGATGTTTTTTTTTTTTTGTTTATGCAGTAAACTGATATGCAGCAGATGTCAAATCTTGCTTTAGGAGTCCCTTATAGACACATTAGTATATGACTGATCGTTATTTAGCCATTATCTCACTATATTAATAGTAACACATCATCGTTCTAGTGAGCAAAAGCTAAGCAAGTATTACAGTGTCATACACACAATCTTTAAAATGCTATAAACTTTTGTTTAATTTTTACATATCGTTAAGAATGGTAGACAAATAATACTACTATTAGCTTAAGAGATATTTAATAAATGATTTATAACTGCAAGGATGTTTTATGTAAATTATCTCAAATAAAATAGTATATTTTTTACTGTATAGAATGAAAACAATGGTACCTTACAACAGAAACAGCATGCATGGACCTATTCAACAACAGAATTGTACTTGACTACTTGTAACTCAAACACAATGATTCCCGTTAGAAAGTAGCCATACTCATTTTCCTTACCACTGTCAGTGTCACACTATGGTAGATCCAAAATATCGATGCTATAAAAGGATCTCCTTTTCCATCATTTTTTTCACTGAACACAACACACAACATACCTTCTCAAGAGAAAAACATTCCACATGCTCACTCTTCAACCAACCCTTAAACCATTCATATGGAACCTTAATCCTAAACCCACAACAACTTCTCAACCAACCATTGAACCATTCAAATGGAACCTTAATCCTAAACCCACAACAATCATAAAAATTAAAAATCAATTACAACGATGCATGACCATGACCATGACCACAACTTATCAAAACTAATCCGAAACTTGTTTCCTATGATGTAGGGTTTTTGGAGTTTGCCGATTTCTGATTAGATGAACCGGAATTTGAAAATGATTTGATTATTGATAATTAATTACCTTTGGAAGATGTAGTATTTTTGGAGTTTACAATTTACATCAACATATATCTATTTTGGATTTTCTTTAATATATTTTTATTTTTTTTTATATTTTTTTATTGCCGTATCTATGACGTTCCCGTATCTTGAAATTTTGATTTTTGCCGTTTCCCATTCCCGTATCCTTTCGCATCGGGCCGGATCCCGACCCGACCCGACCTGAATAATCCCGATTTCGAAAGTCACCTAAATCGTAAACCGAATACCGACCGAAAGTAGTCGTTTTTTGGCCCATCCCGAAAGTAGTCGGTTTTTGCTTGTATTTTGTTGGTTTTTGGCCCGTCCCGAATCCCGAAAATGCTAAAAATTCATCCGACTCCCAACCCGACAAGCTATTATTCGGTTTCGGGACTATCAGTTTATGTCGGAATCGGGTCAGTTGTCAGGACTCGAGCAGTTTTGCTCACCCTACTTCTAACACACCTTTATATATAAATTAGTATATTAATTATATTAAACAAGCCATGACCAGTCGCCGCTAAAGGTTGAGCGGGAACTCGGAATGCCAAAATTTTGGAGGTAAACTTATTCTTTTCAAAAAAAAATTTGAAAATACTTTTAGCCACAACTTTTGTCGTGTCTAAAAGTATTGACATTTTTTATTAATATTTTACGGAGTATTTAATACTGAAAACAAATAAAAATATTAAATATGTTTTACTACGACATGTGTCGTAGCTAAAAGTATTATTATTTTTTTATCTACTTTCTTGATTTAACTATTGCTGAAAAATAATATTTAATACTCTCAGCGATGACTTCCGTCGTGGCTAAAGGCTAAAGCTCATTTTTTGATCAAATGCTTCTCGGTGAAAGTCAAAGTCAAGGTTTGAAAATACTTTTAGCCACGGCTCATACTTGTTAGCGACGACTTTGCCATATCTAAAAATGGTCTCTAGAGTCAAACGTTGAAAAATGACTATTTTGTCGTTGTGTGGGCTTTAAGCCACGGAATTGGTCGTGGCTAAAAGCCCCAATTCTTGTTAATGCATCAATAATACTATTAATACATTGTTTCCAGAAGGTGTTTCGCCAAGCAACATTTAGAACCTCAACCTACCAACATTAATAGATGTACTAGCATATATGATTTCCATGTTCGTAACAATAACAATTGAAACAAAAACTCAACCACACCACATGTTGATCTTGATAGTTGATGATGCCAATTAATGAATTATAAGTTTAGACTTCTCTTTCGATTTGGACAAGCTTATGTCAACTATTTAGCGATGTGGTTGTTCATATTATAACTTGAAATTAATCACAGGGTCCTTGGTCTAGTTGCTTTTGTTACTATCACTTTGATGTGTGAGGTCTCAATTTTCAAGTTCAATTCATGCTAATACAAATAACTTTGAAGTGATCACGCTAACCTCCTGAAAAGTGAGGGTTGTAACCGGTTTGAGTATGTGTGGTGGTTGGTTCAAACCTCATGAATTAATCGATCAAAAGGTCGAAAAAGGAATAATAACTTGAAATTCGATTAAAAGTATAACTAGTAAAATGACTTGCAGTATTTTTATATCAAGATGAACAAGGAGCCCCTATAGATCAGCGGTAGTGCGCCAGTCTTGTAAAATGACTTGTAGTATCTCAACTCTCAAGTTTAATTCATGCTAGATGCAAATAATTTTAAGGTGACCATGGTAATCTTTTAAAAAGTGAGGGTTGTAACCGGTTTAAGTCAGTGTGGTGGTTGGTTCAAACCTCATAAATAGTCGACTAAAAATCAGACACTATAGTTACATGAAAAAGGAAAATTATAACTTGAAATTCGATTAAAAGTATAACTAGTAAAATGACTTCTAGTGATAGTTAAAAAAAAAAAAAAAAAAAAAAAAAAAAAAACAAGGGGGAAAAAATGACTTCTAGTATTTTTACATCATGAACAGCAAGGGAGCCCCTATAGCTCAGTGGTAGAGCGCCAGTCTTGTAAACTGGAGGTCTGTAGTTCGATCCTGCATGGGGGCAAATGTTATTTTTTTGATTTTGTATTTTTTATTGTTACCTTCACATTAGTGATTGATGTATTTTGGATTTATGCGGCAGATGTCAAATCTCGCTTTCAGGAGTCCTAGGTTCATATGACCGATCATTATTTAGCCATTACAACTCACTATTAATGGTAACGCGTCATCGCTCTAGTGACAAAAAGAGAAAAGCTAAGCAAGCATTACAGTGTCATGCACAATCTTTAAAATGCTATGGAGCATAAATTTTTGTTCCCGCATATTGTATCGAATGGTAGACAAATTATATTAGCTTTATACTATGACTTACAGGCATTGCTTCTTTCTATAAACATAGTTATGAACTTCAAACAAAAATTCAACATGTTTTTTTCATGTATGATTGATCTTGATATAGGGAAAGAGCAATCTTTCCTGATATTTGGGTGCCATTGGCAATATTTCAAATGTAGAAACATTTTTCTACTTTTTGATTCACCAAATGCTTAAAAAAAAGAAAAGACCAGCTGTGTGAAACAACTTCAAGATTACAGTTTGGAACTAATGTATGTGTTCTTTGTTTATAGTCATGTAAGCTACTGAAACAAATTTGGGCCACTTGTTAGTGGAGACTTTGGTGCGAGCTCGCTGTACTCGACAATAGCGGTTGGTGGAAGACGGCCGGTGCAAATCTCATGAACTGTTGTGAACAATGGAAACATCTCTAACCATCCCTTGTGTTTCAAGACCTCATAAACCTCTTTGGCTGTCGAAACGCCCTTCAAAACCAATGTATAGAAGCATTTTCGATTCATGAAAATTTAAATACGTTTCATAATCAATTTGTGAGTAATATTTACATTGTGTTTCATAATCAATACAGCATATGCTGTGGTGAAAATGACTATAACCAAAGGCCACCAAACTATTGTAACAGTTATATTTAGCCCATTCAACTAAAAAACCGCCAAAATGGCAAAAATGTGAAATGACCATGATATCCAACACCCCTCCCCTACTTTTTTTTTTCCCCCCTCTAAATAAACATAAATCAAGGGTATTTTCATCTTAATTGAAAGTTGGGATTTAGGAAGCATTTTCAAAAACTTAATAGTAGAGGCCTAACGAAACTTCTGGCATTTGATAGCGCTATCTTTATGAAAATCAAATGTACCTGTAACTTTTGGCCCTGCAGCATCTCAGCTTCAAGCTCGTCGAAAGACCTGCAGGTCATTACGTTATATTAAAGATGATCTAAAATATGCTCATGGGAAATATTGTTGGCGCAAAAGCAAACCTTTTGCCACCATTCTTAGCAAAAGCCTCTGCACACTTCCTGTTTCGTCCTCCCACTGCAATAACACATTTACGCCATTCTGCTGTTTTAAAAACCGACAAAAAACAAGAAAAAGAGAAAAAAAATAAAGAGGAATTATGCGCATTCTTACAGCAAGTTGTTATAAGATCAGCAACACCACAGCTCTCAAAAAAGGTGCTATCTTTAACAGAAGAGAACAAGAGCTTTGAAAGAGCTTTCATCTCTCTCAACCCAATTCTCATTATTGCAGCCTGAAATCGTGTAAACAAGAAAATAAAAAAATCAAAAGGACAGCTTTCTTAATATAATTTTGAGATTATTAAAAGTTTATGCATTAACCTTTGTATTATTTCCCATGTCTAACCCATCCACGAAACCTGAACAGAATTAATCAAACCCATTAAAACCACTAATATGTCATCATAAATATTCATAATCGAGATTGAAAATTATACCAATATTAAAGAAGAAACGAACCTGCTGCTATGGCAACAACATTTTTCAATGTCCCGCATAATTCAACTCCCTCCACATCTTGACACTGTATTTGCACAAATTTGATAGGTTTCTTTTTGTAAGTTTCATATACCCAAAAAAAAGTATAAAGGGTGTTTGAATGTGCATTTTGAAAGTGATTTATCTGATTATTGCAAACTTTGGTTTTTCTATTATTTGATAGCCTACTTCTGTTTCGAATTACCTGATTATAACAAAGTATCCAATGGCCATTTTTTACTACAACTGATTATCAAATTCAGAGATTATCTAATATCTGCTAACTTAAAATCCACATTCATATCCAACCCCCCACCCCCTAACAACCCGATAATCAATTGGTAGCACTCACTGCTGAGACCATAAAGTAAGGAGTGCTGAATAATTTCACCCACGTCTCTGCAATCTCTCTGTTTCCTCTATACCCTACCGTTGCTTCGCTAAATTTCTCCACTGCAATCTGCTTAGATATCGTTAGGTATGCTTTCTCATGTTGAACTTTGGTTTTTCTTTTCTTAAAAGGTTAATAAAAAAATCACCTCATTAGCGATGTTAGCACCCATAAGAACACAACAATTAACACCTAACTGTTGTGAAATCAAAGTGGAGATCATACAAGGACCTTCCTTCTTGACCTCCATTCCTTTGATCAAAGAAATGGCTTGAGCATCACTCCTAGTCTTTCCAATTAATCTCTTGCATATACCCTCCATGAACTGATGTGGGGTCACAAACACCAACATGTTTGCATCCCTCACTGCAATATTAGATTTATTACATAATTATGTAAAGATAATAAAATCTAATTCTTTAACTCAATAGCGAGTGGGGCATCCAGGAATCCAAGACAAGGTATATACCATCATAACAAGAAGAAAAAAACATGTTTATATTACTAGCAAAACAGGTAATTGGATGACGTTTTCCTTGTGGTTACCCGGAGAGGGCGAGTTTTTGATTTAGATGGACGCAGCCTAACCAAGGTATCCCGTGACTCTTTCCAACCCTTTCCTTGGCCAACCCAAAGGTGTACCTTGTAAGGTTTGAACCCTAGAACTCTTGCGAGAATTTTAGTTGCCTTTGCCATTTGGTGGTGGTTGTAACATAGTTCGCTAGAAAGGCCACGAATTGCGATCCAGTTCGCACGTTCCCAATTTGGGTACGATTCGGTGGGGAACGGGAAAATTAACGATCTGAATATGAGACCTTTTCAATCGTGAAATTGTTGCTTTTTTTTAACTTTAATACAGAAACACTAGTGAGTACTGATTAATGGTTATGACATACGAAAATTTCATAAGTATTAAACTATTTTTTTTTTTAATTTTGGATGTTAGGATTCTTTTTATAATCTTTAAGAATATACTACGTATTAATTATTAGGTGCATCGTACCGGAGCGATCCCGAATGAACCTACCCCCCATCGAACCAAATTTTAGGCACCTAGTGAACCACGATCCCGATCCTTGATCGCGTATCGGAACGATCCCCGTTCCATGTGACTGGATTAAAGTACTAGTAAATTTTAAAAAGAATATTTTAAAACAAGAATCTAATACAGGGTGCGCATTATGATACCCAAAAACTGCCTTTTGTAAAATGTTTGCCAAACAATTTTTGCTGATTATTTACATCTTGCAAACACACTAATTACATAATCTCCTCCAAAATGCAATCCCAAACATCCTCTTAGAAGTTCAAGGTATGCACGCGCACACCTAGCTGGAGTATAGCTCTACTCCTGTATTTCAATATGCATTCTCTAAACAGGAATACAATGCAAAGTACGGACTACGGTATCCTAAAAAAACTTCCGGTATAAACCATAACTTCGATGAAATTCATGATTCACTCAACCTGAATTTTTTTTTATTTAGAACATTATTTATTTATTTTTAGAATGGCAACTATTTATCTCACACAATATACACCACAATCACACGTCCGGCAGGAGTTGAACCCACAACCATTTGGTTGGCGAGCTTCTCAGACAACATGGGGTATCATTGGGACATAAGCCCTTTGGTCATGCACTACAACAACCCAATAAATAATCTTTCCTAGGCTACACAATGGATTTCAAGGTTCATTTTTTTACGAAACAACGAATATACAACGATCATGATCGATACTTATAAAATAATACCTGCATTTTCAAGATCTGGGTCAGCAACAACATTACTTCCAAGCTTAATCCCAGGCAAATACTTCACATTTTCCTACAAAACCAAGAAAAGCAAAATCAAAATCTCCACAAAAAAAGTTAAAAAATTTACAAATCTTGAAAACTGTAAAAAGTAAATAATTACATTGGTACGATTTATAACATCAGTAAGTTTTTCACCACTTGGCAAAATCTCCTCAAACACCCACATCTTAACTTCATCTAAAAACCAAGAAAAACAAAACACAAACATTGGTTTTCACGAAAACATCCAAAAATTTATAAAAAAAACCCAAATCTTTATATAAAAAACAAAACACAAACCATAAAAAGATGGTAACTTGATAGTATTGGAAGCAATAAGCTTTGAGGCAACACTACCCCAATTGCCACTGCCAATGATTGTAACCTTAAATTTAGGTGAATCATTGTTTTGTACAATGTTGTTGGTGTTAAGAGGAGACATGGTGATATGAAATGAAATGAGGAAATGTGAAGAAGATAGAATAAATGGAAGGAAGGTGTGTTTATTTGTGGGGTTTGGGCGGAGAAGACAGAATTGAAGACACACACGTAAATAAATGGTCGTCGGCAGTTTCGATGTTTTGGAGGTGTCTACAATGTTGTAATTTGGGGCGATGTCTTCTACACCCAACCTTATTGGAACTTTTTTTGAATCAAGTTTTTTAATCATTACTAGTAGTAGTATATTTATGGCTATAGTTAATTTTAAAGAGTATGTTTAGCGTAAACGGCTTTTCTAGCTTAGGATATTTAAGTCGGAAAATGCTATAAAAAATAAAATGATTTGTCACATATAAAATCATATTGTTTAATCCTCTCTCTTTTCCTAAAAACTTTTTATCTGGTTAAGGGTGTTGGCAATGGTTGAATGAAGACACGACACGGCATCCTTCATTTACGGGAACACCGCCGCCGCTAAAGCGGTACCGTGAATGAAGCATCATTTACGTGAAAGTTTCATTCACGGGAAGGAAGGAAACGGCTATTTTTTTCGAACGTTGGTACCCATTTTGGACCGTTGGAAGTGAGTGAATGGTGAGTGATGTGATGCCAACAAAAATATGGGTGAATGATGGAAAAAGTGGATGAATGATGTGGCATAAGGGGATTTGTTGGGAGTGAGTGATGGGAGAGAGGGTGAATGACCCATTGCCAACACCCTAATGTATTTTGATTATGCCATTCTTAAACTTTAATTACAAAAAATGACATTGCTATTTACACTTTTGCATAATTATGTCCCTTTCGCTAATAACCGTTAAAAAATCTCGTTAGTCATTGTTCAACGTAGTATTTTAGTCATTTCATGTTTACCGCCTTTTGTCTCACCCACTTCGCTCGGTTACATTCTCAAGAAACCCTATATTTAAATTACAAATAAACCGTACCATTTCATTTTACGTCCTCAACGTTTTCAAATCAACTAGTAAATTCATAAAATTGAACATGGTTCTACGGTTCTACCTCTTTCATGGCGGATTCGGGTGCACAGTGACCCGATTCATGATATTGGGCTGCTTTATGGTAAGATTTGTATCCTCCTGATTTTTATTAAATTTTTTGTTTGAATGATACTGTTTGTTTTCTGATTTTGAGTATTTTGATTATTTGTATTTTCTTCCAGATTTGTATAAAATCTATTCACTCTGAAAATCCACCACACTTGTGAGTTTTCTTATCCACCAGACATAGTATAGAAGTTTGTTGTGGTAGATTATGTAAACCTAATAAATTGTGAATTGTTCTCTATCTATAAGTTGGGTAAAATGTTAGGTGAACTCGATTTAGGTGATAATAGGATCATGTTTACCCATTTTAGGATACATGGTCAGTCTTTAGATGATGGGTTGGTACCTTTAATGTCAAATGAAGACGTGATAACCTTGTTGAAATATGTGTCTAAGTTTAAGGAATTAGATGTGTATGTAGATTCTGATGTATCACTGGTAGAAAAACACATGCTGGAGGCGAGGAGTACTCAGTACAATGGGTGTAGTGATTGAGGAGATTGTTAAAGAGAATGTGGTTACTGAGGGTGTTAAGAAAGGAAAGTTATTCTTGTTAGAATGGAATGGTTCAAATGTCATTGGAAAGGAGGATAGTCTAAAAGTGTCAACTCAAGCTTCAACCAGTACTGTATGTCCACTGCATGAAAGTGATAATGCCGAGAATGTAGGATTCCTACATTGTGAAAATGAGGTACCACCATCCTTATCTAATGCATTCAGTTTCTAAAATCTCATGAAATAGAGTGAGAATGAGCATATGCGTGGTTTTATGCCTGATTCAAGCATTAATGGCAAACAAGCTAAAACATTTAGAGAGGACGACTTGTTTCAGTAAGATAGTGCTATGGATTGGCAGCATGATCCTTACCATGGATTAGATGAAGAACAAGACATGATGATTATTGAGCTAAATCCAGGAAATGAGGATGTGGTTTTTCACACTATTAAACAAGACACTGATGAAGAGGTTGTAGATAAGAAAGAACATGTGGGTGATGAAGATGTGGTAGAAACTGAATATGAAGGTGTAGGTGAAGGTGATGATAGTGATCTTTAACCTGATGACAATGTGATACCAGGAACAGAGCCAGAAGTAGACATGGGTGGCTTCCACTTTGAGGTAGATGCAAACCTTGAACAAAGTAGGATAGAAGCTAATAACATTTGGCTTGAGTATGGTATTGGTGTGATGGACCTTGAGAAGTTTGAAAGTGATGGTCAGGGTGATGATGTGTAGCCTTAAAGTAAAAGAAACAAAAGGTTGAAAGAAATAAAACAGGCATACAAGGGTAAGGATAACATTACAGAAGGTGAACTTTTTGTGAGACAAGAGTTTAGTACTAGAAAACAAGTGACTAACAAGGTCAAGGTACTTGTAGTGAAGTCAAGGAGATCTATTAAGGTTCTTAAACATAATCATGATAGGATGAGAGTTAAGTGTTATGGTACAAGCATTGGTTATTGAAGACAAGTAAAGGCCTAAAGCAATTCATTTCCTCACTTACCAAAGAAGAGGATATGCCATCCACCTCAAAGACTAAGGGCCCGTTTGGGGACAAAAAAGAACCTTAAAGACAAGAAATGCAAGGATGTTAAGACTAAAAGTAACAAAGTGAAAACTCATAAACCTCCTTGCCCATTGATTCTACATATCTCAAAGGTTAGGGATGAGCAATCTTGGTTAGTTAAAACATTGACTGATATTTATCAATGTCTTCCAACAAGAGATATAACAATTGCAACATCTAGGTTTTTGTTAAAAGAAGTCGGCAAAACTGTTGTTACCAATCCTGAAATCCCAAATAAGGCATTACAACTTGAATAGCAAAGGAAGTTTCGAATAAACATCTCAAGGATGAAAGCTTATAGGGCAAAGGAATTTGCTTTGAGTAAGATGTAAGATGACTATCAACAACAATATGCCCTCCTTAAAGATTATGCTATGGAGCTCAAAGAAATAAATAGAGACACAACAGTCAAGATCGAGGTGAAAACCAACACATATCTAACTCTTAATTCAAGGATTTTCAAAAGAATTCATATGTGTCTTGGGGTATGTTTGGCAAAAGTAACTGTTGCTGGAGATGATGCTGGTGTTGGAGATTATAAAAAGAGATTATTTTTATAAGCTACATGAAGTAATCTTTAGTTTTAAGAGATTATGGAAGTTTTTTTTTTTTTTTTTTTTCTTTTTCTTTCTTTTTTTTTTTTTTTTTTTTTTTTTTTTTTAATAATCTCTTATAAGTTATGTATGCCAAACAAAGATTATTTTTTAAGTAGCTTATTTTTTGAAAAAATTAGCATAATATCTCAAAAATCTTGTGTGCCAAACATAGCCTTGGTCCATAAAAGATGGATACAGAGCTACAAGAAAAGATATATTGGGGTTGGATGGTGCTTTTATAAAAGGACCATTTTCAAGGCAAATTTTAACGACTGTTGGTATTGATAGTATAAATGGTATCTACCCTATTGCATATGCTATTGTTGAGGCATAGTGTAAGAGTTCTTGGTTGTGGTTCCTTTCAAATCTTGGTGATAACCTTGATTTACATCCAAACTCAAAATACACTTTCATTTCAGATAGACAAAAGGTAGAATCAATTTAATTAACACTATTTTTTATTACAAAATTCATTACATTTATGCATTATTTTAATCCATTATGTGTTACTTGTAATAGGGTATTCAATTTGTTGTATCATAACTTTTTCCTTCAGCTGAACACAGATTCTGTGTTTGACACATCTATGATAACATGAAGCAGATTTACAAGGATCTTATGTGGAAGTGTGCAACAACAACCATTGTGGTTCAGTTCAACACAGAATGAAGGAACTCAAAGCCCTCAACCCTAAAGCTCATGAGTGGTTTCAAAAGATACCACTAGAATCATGGCCAATGACTCATTTTTTAGGTATAAATTTTTTCATAATTGTGTTTTAAGTGTATATTTATTGCAGATAAACTTTTCCTACATTATTAATCAATAAACAGGCAGAGCTTATTGTGAAATTCTAGTGAACAACCTATTTGAGGCATTCAACAGTAAGTTGGTAGATGGTAGAGATCGACCAATAATAGGGTATTTGGAATACATTAGGGAGTATTTGATGAAGAGAACAGTGAATGTGCAAGAGGTCATAAACATGTTTGAAGGTCCCTTAACCCCAACTGCAACATCCATTTTTAAGGTTATTATAGAAGAAGCTAATGACTATTCAGTTATTTTTTATAGCATATTACTACACATTTATGACTACTTCTATCTTTGTTGAGTTAGTATTTTACTTGTCGGGTCATTTTGTGCTACGTGGTCATCTTTCTAGGAACCTTACTTATGAACGTAAAATCGACCTACAATTTTAGTTAAACATCATAAATGGTCAACGATATGCTCAAGTAATTTCAATCTAGTGTCATCACTCTTAGAAAAGCTAGTTTAACTAACTTGTACATTTATCATCAAACATTACATTTAGGTCACATTTTATTTACTTAACTTTACCATTTTTTGTTACACACTTACATTAGTTTATACCAAATACATTTTACAAAAATAAATAAATAAATAAACCTTCCCCCCCCCCTCCGCTCTTTGTTTTAACGTCTAAACACACACAGCCCCAACAAAATCATCACACCTTTCTTAAAAACCCCATTTCTTACTTACAAACTCTAACCCCCTCATTCCATATCCCTTTCCAACCAATCCAAGATTTTTCTCTTCTCCTTCTCCCCTCCCTCTTCTCTTGCACAGCACCACAACACTACACTCACACTCTCTCTCATTTTTGTTTTGATAAACCTCAAAACTCTCTCAAGAACACTCTCAACAAGGCTTCTAAAGTTAAACCATCTTCTTTAAAAAAAAGATCAAGCAAGAAAGGAAGAGCTCAAAGTCACTAATTGTAGGATCTGTTATTAGTTTGATTGTTGTAATCGGGAGGTCGGGGAAGCTCAAACAAAGTGAAAGCCATGGCAGGGAGGTAAAGAGTAGAGAGAGAAAAGAAAACCTATTTTATTGAGAGAGAAAATAAATAATAATACAAACACCTAAACCCTACCGAGCTATCCCACCGAGCTTTACCCTTCTATGCTTGCATAGAAGGGGTATTTAATGGAACTTTAACCTATTTACTACATTATTCCATGTGTTTGTAACTTATCCTAAAGCTAGTGTAATTCCCGTAATGTCGACACATTTATGTTTTTGGAGCAATCCTAACAATTTTCCCTCATGTGTCGGCATACGGAATTACTTACAACATTTCCTATAAGTAAAGAAAAAGCCTTCGTGTGTTCTTCAAATGCTGAGGATATTCATAGTTGACACACATTATCTTCTTCTTGTATCCCTGCATGAGAGCTTTTCTTCACTTGTACAGAAATGTTGTAATAAGTATGAATTGGATTGACTCCCCCCCCAATTCATAATCATCTTCGTGAATTCTTTAAATTCTGAGGATATTCTTAGTTGACGCTCATTATATTCTTCTTGTATCCCTGCATGAGAGCATTTCTTCACTTGTAGGAAAATGCTATAATATGTATGAATTGGATTGGCTTTCCCCCAATTCATACTGTCTGTCTTTATCTTCTTCATACACCCCCCCTAATTTATTCTAATGTAGCAGCGTGGTAGAGAATAGGCCTAGTGGACCGGACTCTATTTTTTACTTAGTTACATAATTATCTAGCCTTCCTCGCATAACATAAGATAAAGCACCACATATTAAGACCTAGAATAATAACGCTTTCTAGAGTGGATCCTAACAATCTCCCCCTAAGGGTTGATTATTCAGGTCTTGGCTAAAAAATTTCTTGTCTTGATCTTGTATCACTTTGTGTTGGGAACATACTTTTGTATTTAGTCAAGTCTCAGTCATTACCTTTTGTAATAGGTTGCTTAGTTATTTATTTCATTATGTTTAAGTTACTAGGATTATGTATTAATGTCCAATGGGCCTTGAAGCCCACGTCTTAGATGAATGAGGGAGGAAGGGAGCGTTGCCCTACTCCTCCCCTATATATACTAAGCTTATGTAACCTTGAATATTGTTGGTTATTTGAATATCTTAATGAAACTTTAGTTCTTTCACTCTTCATAATCTTATAATCAACCATCTCTTATTCTCATCTTATTTCTTATACTTGTGTTTACAAAATGGTGACCTAACAAGTGGTATCATTCGCCTAATAGAGATTGAAGTGTAGTTTCTATTGCTAACGTGGGATTTAGGTGGTTTTTTCTTCATACTTTTGTTTGTTTCTTTGTTTCTTTCACTCAAATCTTGAAGCTTGGACAAGTTTTAAGGTTGTTATAGTGATTAGAAGCTTAGATTTTCATAAAGTTTTGATTTTTTAAAGGTTTTTCTACTTATTCTACGCAAAATCTTTCATATTTAGTGTTATCTAAGTGTTGGTGAAGTTACTTGATCAAAAGAACCTTATTTCTAAGCATTTTTTCTTCAAAAATTTGAGATTTTTCAAGTTTCTGGTCATCCTACGCGTAAGATTTTCGTATAGTACAAAAATATAGCTGTCAACAGTACTTTGTGGGCAGTCTACGCATAAGTTTAGCCAAAAACCCCATTCTTACGCATAAAACCCCTTTCCTACGCATAAGCTTGGTCAAAACCCTCTTTCTACACGAAAGTTGTCTTTCCTACGCAAAAGATCTACACTGAAGTTATTTCCTACGCAGAAGTTGACAATCTACGCTTAAGTTCTACGCAGAATTTCTATCTTACGCGTGAGTTGCTGAAATCTACGCATAAGTTTCATCAAAGGTTTTCTCTTCGTGCTACGGTGACTCAATACTTCCCTAGCTTGGATAAGTTAGTGGAATACTTCGAATTCGGATATCTTTCAAGCTTGGATAAGTTTGAAAGATTTGTTTGGTTTTAAACCTTACGCAAAACTTGCTTTACGCAAAAGATTTAAATCTTACGCGTAAAAAGTGAAATCTTACGCATGTTGAGTATTACGCATAACATTTCCTTTCTACGCATAACTTTAAATCTACGCACAAGTTGAGTATTACGCGTAAGATTTCAACTTAGCCCAAGGATTTTGATCTTAACCAAAGGAACGTGCATTTCAATCTTCTACAAAGATCCATTATTACACAAGTGTTCTAAGATGTCTCAACCACCACATTACTACTTCTCTAATCCTCAGCAACAGCAACATCAGCAGTATCAGCAACAACAATACCATCAGCAACAATCATATCAACAACCTTCACAATCACACTTTCATCAACAACCGTTTAATCCACAACCACAATATCTCATGATGCAACAACATCAAATCATTCCTCAACAACAACCATATCAAATGTCACAACAAAACACTCAGTTTTCCTCCAAACAACCTCACTGGTTTGATATAATGTGTGAAGTTATTACAACTCAACAATCTAGACATGAGGCGGGATCACTTGAAACACCTCCAATGCTAACACCTGGGAACTATGTTCAGTGGTCAAGTCGATTCTTACGATTTCTTGAACTAAAGAAACCTCATGGGAAATTCTTGAAACAAGTGATACTTGAAGGACCATTTGAGTGGCCAACAAGACTTGAAATTGGTGATCCAACTGCTGATCCTCCACGTGCTCCTGCAGAGAAACCTGTTCCAGAATCTCAACTCACAGAGGATCAGAAATTACATCGTGAAGCTGATGAGTATGCAATGGCCTATATACTTCAAGGAATACCTAATCCAATTTATCGAAGTGTCGATGCTTAGAAAACAGCCAAAGCTATGTGGGAACATGTTCATCTCCTTATGGAAGGCACTCAATTGAACAAAGATGATATGGAATCCAAACTCTACATGGAATACACTGACATCACAATTGAACCAGGAGAGTCACTTGAATCCTACTATCATCGGTTCACTAATGTGGTAAATGATTTGGAACGACACAAAATTACAGTACCATGGATCGCAGTGAACTCCAAATTCGTCGGTAGTCTTGGTCCGGATAGGCCTAAATATGTGACATTCGTTCGACAAACCAAAAATCTTCATGATGCACCATATGGATTGTTGTATGATTTTCTGAAACACCATGAACCTGAAGTGGAAAAAGATCGAGCTCTTCGAGGAGGATACTTACCATCACCAACACCAAATTCTTTGGCACTCGTAGCTCAATCTCCCTATGCTCCACCACCAATGTCAAATCATGCATATGTTCAAGAGCAAAACTACTTCAGTTATCCACATTCTTCTACCTCAAACCAAATGGTTCCTTATGATTCATTTCCACTGAATACTTCTACTCAACTTGTTCCATACAACAACAATGATGCAGTGTATTACTCAAACTCCAATGAAGACGACGATGAGGACTTTAATACGTTGAATCAGGGACTTGCTCTTATTGCTCGTGCTTTTAGCAAATTCTCCAACAAAACAAACAACAGTCAACGTTCATCTTCTAACACAAGGAATCAAGCTGTTGTACATGATGGACGGGTGGAAATTCAGAATCGTAACTTTGGACGATCTGGTTCAGGAAGTTCTTCAGGAAATTTTGGGAATGGTCAGAGGTTCAATAACAATGGAGGGTTCAGGAACAACTCAGGTCCGTCTCAGCAAAGGTCTGAACCAGTTGATACTAGGAACTCAAACTCTGGGAATGCAGTGTGGTGTTATAATTGTAATGAAAAAGGTCATATAGCGACAGCATGTGCTAAACCAAGAACTCGGGGTAGTAAGTTTCACAAGCAAGCATTACTTATGGCTCTCCAAGATGAAAAGGATGGACATTTCCCTGAGCAGGAGAACAATTTGATGGCAAATGTGAACAACGATGATGACATGGAAGATCTGGAAGCTAATGCAGCTGTGATGCTTATGGCCAACATGCAGGAACTTCAGTTTAATGATTCAGGTCCAGTGTATGACACTGACGGCTTATCTCAGGTACATGACCTTAATGCATGCCTTATACATGACATAGCCTCACCCTCTGCTTCTAAATCAGATATGGCGCAAGTTGTTCCGTCTGACTCATCTTCATCTTCTCAAGCAGATGAACAAATAAGCACAGTTGTCATATTTGATGATGACACAGTTGTTTCATTTGATGATCCTATTGAGAATGATAAACATGATCATATAGAACAACATGAACCATCGTTTGATCTAGACCCTGACCTCATATTGTTATCCAAACAACTGAACGCTCAACAGTTGCAAATCATAAAATGCAACGAGAAAAACAAAGCCTTTAAAGAAACAAATGCTTCACTTGCAAGAGATATTGAGTGCTATAAAATACAACTTTCAAATCAGGAAGACAAGGTTAAACACGCAAAAAGTTTTGAAAAAGCTTTTCAAGAATCTTTCAAAAAAGAGCAAGATCTTCAACATAAAATGCAAGATTTAATTGAGTCAAACGGAAAGTTGGTTTCAAAACTAGAAAGTGATAAGTGTGAACTTCAAACATAAGTTGAACAACTTCAAAAAGTGCTTTCAAAAACAGAAACAGAATTGTCAACTTGCAAAAAGGATTTTTGTGAACATAAAATACGAAAAAGGAAATATATTGATAACTTAATCGGTGAGATCGTTGATCTTGAAAAACAACTCAAAGAATTTCGTAATGTGGTTTACAAAACCGGGCTCTGTCACAACAATTCAGAAATTTACTTTAAACCGAGACTCGATAAAGGATTTGCACTTGGTGATTTCAAATCAATGTTTCTTCACACAACATTCAAAGAAATTCCTAAAATTTACAGTATGGACCATTTGCTTGATAATACGATTGTGCGTACTGTTGTTTATGATACTGAGGAAGAGGAAGAACTTGAAGAAGAGAGTCGATCAAAAATGAGTCAAGTTGAATATTGGAAACCATATGATTATTCAAAAGCTCCTCATATTTCTAAATCTTTTGTTCCTCAAAAGGAATTACCTAAGAAATCATGGTATGTCACTGAGTCATATGTTTCATCTTCTAATGCGGCCCCTGTCCAAACTGTAGCACAAATAAATGGTCCTTTACCATCCTCTGGTGAAGTTACACCTTTACCAAAAAGTTGTCGTGTCTTAAATTATTACAAAACTTTTATGGAAGACATCGAAATTTTGGAGGAAACAATTGAACGTAATTCTGAAATAAAAATTGAAACTTTTCAATCTGCTTACGAGCGAGAAAAGAGAGATATTTTTCAAAAACAAATGTTGCCAATTGTTAAACACCTCCGTCTCTGTGCTACACGTTGGGAACATGAACTTCAAAACGAGGTCAAAACAATGATAAACGTTTTCAACTCAACTGAAAATGCGATTTTGGTTCAATAGCAAAGAAATAGAATTTTAAAAGATGATGCTGATCGACTCTTGGAACAAGTTCTCAATGCTGATATTTTGTCTGTTATCATGAATGATCTCTATAAATCTGGTACTTCTATGCTTATGGATGATCTTTGTGTTGATAATAACTTGTTGAATGTGGAAATAGAGACACTTAAACATGACAATGACATGCTGAGAATAAAGAATGATGATGTGACAAAACAATTTTCAAAAGAAATTTGTCTACTCAAACAAAGGCTTGAATGGTGTCAAGCTCAAAGTATTGAAACGGAATTGAAACTTCAAATTCAAAATAATTCAAACTCTTGTCAGCTTTGCAAAAACAACGAGTCTTTAAAAAGTCTGTGTCTCAAATACGAGAAAGAAATTGCGGATTTAAAAATTGAAAACGTCGAATGGCAACAAAACCGCGATGACATCAAATATTGCAATGGTTTACTTGAGTCTGATATTCAGGATAAGAATCACATCATCATTGATTTAAAAGAGAAAATTAAGCTACTTCAAAAAGGAAAGTTTGTTGACACCACGGTGATAGCACCAGGATTGTATCAATTAGAAAAAACTGCTAAAGGAAATTTTGTTCAAAACACTAATGTTGATAACTCCACTTCCACAGGACTAGTCTCCACTAATAGCGTTAGCAGACCCAAGCGAAAAAGTAACAAGAAGAATAGGATCTTGCAACGTAAAAGAGGACCACTAGAAGCTCAAGAAGTAGAAGATCAGCTTAGGACTTTGAATAAAACTCATGTTGCATCAGATTTAGATTCTAATCTGGAAAATTGTAATCAAAATCTAAATGTAACGAATGATGAACCTTTGAATGTTTTGAATATTAATGCATCTTGTGTGTTTTGTCGTAAAAGCGTATCATCTGGTGTTCATACAAAATGTATAGCTAATTCTCTTCATAATCGTCATAAGAAACGTAGGACAAGCATTCCTTCTAGGCCCACTACTGCCTCTAAGTCTATATTAGGAAAACCGCCTTCTACGGTTTCTAATGAAGTTGAAGTTACCCCCATAATTGAAGAGAACAAATCTAGGAACAAGCCCATTACTAGTGAATTCACCAAAAAGAAAGCAAGAACTAGTTGGAATTGGCAACGTTGGTTACAATATAAACCAGACTTTAAATGGATTCCTAAATTATTGAATACATGTGCTTCTAACCAACAGGAACCCGCACTTTCTTTGGGTTCCACCCTTACTTCTGTTCCATCCTTGTCGTCTTCTTGTGATGCAGGTGGTACAAATTGTTCTCTGGATTGTTGATAGCGGATGCACCCGACATATGATAGGCAATCTCAAACTGTTAAACAACTTTGTTTCAAAGTTCATTGGTACTGTCAGATTCGGGAATGATCATTACGCTTTAATCATGGGATATGGTGACTATGTCAGTGGGAACATTGAAATCAGTCATTGATGCGTGGGAATCGCAACAGGCTTTACCTCTCGAGGGATCTCGAGAAGCTTACAACCCCCACCAGGCAGTGTACCTGATCGTTGTAGTATAGTATAGTGACAAGTACCGGGGGATTGATCGTTCAGCTTAGGAATAGTGTCGCTAGGATTAGAAAGCCTAAATTACTAGTTCTAAAGGTGAGAGATGATTATTTTTGTGTTTTTATATTTTTATGAAAGCAAGTAAAATTTCGGGTTTTTGAAGAGTGGGTGGAATTAGTTGTTATTCAACTAACCCAAAACTAAGATACAATCAAAATAAAATACTAAAAATGAAATTAAACTAATTTATACTAAGGTTGTGAGCAGTAATTGGAGAAAATGTGTTTACTTAGATTTCACTACTCCCTAGATATCTTTTACACGTTAATTACTTGTTATAATTGCATGGATGACGGATTATATTCCTTAATACCATTCATGGGGTGACATACATAACTCCCCAATTCTATGAGCTCTTATCTCCTCCTACACCATGCCCAGCACAACTATAGGGATTGTAAACAGTGGCTCATGCATTAAATACAACCAATAAAGACCTAGTACGCCTCGGTTCATGTTTCTTAAGACGTTCAAGCATGTTACCATTTGGAGATCTGCCAGTTTTCTTAAGCCTAACATATAAAATCATTCATCCAAGACAAGAATAAACAAGTAATCAACACATAATCAATATCTAGGTTTCATTAGATCTAAGCAAACACAAGAGAGATCTATCCTAGCATAATGGAATTGAGACAAGAACAAGATATAGACAACCAACACATAGACATATTGATTGAATTAGAAGAACACTTATCTCAATTACAATGCAAGGTATCAAGGGTTTGGAACCCTTGAAAAACCTGTAAAAGTTGCACCAAAATCGTCTTTAGGGTTTCTCCAAAACTCCTCTCCCTTAATGTGAAAAACTAGAAAACTATATATAGGAAAATCGGGGTGACGACGTCAGGAACTAAGGTGTGACGCCGTCATCTCGCCGCCAAATACTTCCTTGGACGGCCTTGATCTACTTCTGACGGCCTGCGTGACGCCGTCATGAGCTACGGATTTTAATTCTTGGGGTTTGACGCCGTCATGGGTTAACTCTTGACGCCTTCATGTACTGTTCCAGCATGGAAAATTGAGACTTTGCCGTTTTCTTCACTTTTATGCTCCAAAAACGTCCAAAATGGCTTCTTTTCCAGAATTCACTCTCCAAGTACCTAAAATCACAAAAGGAACGATTTAGGGCAGTATTTGATCAAATAAATTCAGATTCGGGCTTAAATGACCCCCTAAAAACGGACCATTTTTCACCTCATCATATACCCTTACACTTGAGATTTGCTTGTCCTCAAGCAAATGCGCTTTTATTCTACTCAAAAGACAAGTTAGGGGTCATTTAACACTAATATAAAAGTAATTACAACAAATAATCGTTCCACTAAAGACCAATAGACAAGCACGGAGGTCATACACTAGCACCTCACAAATAGTGTTTAGATACTCACATCTCTCGGGTGTAATAAAGTAATATAACATTATGGAAATGGAAGATATCTCTCACTACCTGTCATAGCAAAATAGATTACCATAGGCTTGGGAAAGGATAAAACCTCCACCACATGGCGTAAGCACCTAGGATAAATTATCAAAGAGGTCTTTTAAAGGGTTGTAACGTTAGGTATAGGGATATGAATTACACGGTTTTGTTGGATAAAGGAAGTTTTACTGGTGGCGAGTTAACAATCTTAGTTAATTACATGAACAATGTGGCGTTGCTAAACCAAGACTAGACTCGACTTAAGCTAAAAAATGAAAAATAACAAAAAACATAAAATAAACATAGAATAAAAACGGGATGGTAGTCCGTATGTTTTTTCTCTTTTTTTTTTCTATTTTTTTTTCTTTTTCTTGATTTTTTTTTTTTTTTTTTTTTTTTTTTTTTTTTTTTTTTTTTTTTGCATACACTCTTACCCTACCATCCAAAATAATACATCATAGGGGATGAGAGTTCCCCTTACACTTGAATCTTTACATACTTTACATTAAACTAATCTAATGACTCGAATTAAGAAAATCAAAACACTTGGAGCACTTTTAAGATTAACGTACATACGGGGGTAATAAATGATGTTCTTCCCCATTACTCCATAAAATAAGTACTTACCCATGAGTCCCAATCGTCCCAAAACAATATGTACAAGGATATGACTCGACTTAGCAACCGTGTAATCAATTAGAAAGTTAACTTAGGGTTTAACAAATAACAATAATGCACTAAAAATGAGCGCATACACGGAAGGCTAAGGCGATTTGGGTGTACATTTAAGTGGGGTGTAACAAATTCTTCCTTTAAGTAAAATGCTTAAAGTTAGAAACGAAAAGATAGGCTCGGAGGGGTGTACTAGGGGTTTCGTGTACTAAAAATGAGTACAACACTAAGGGTGTGGGAAAAATTAGTTGACTTAACTAGCCAAGTAATATGACTTAAATGGTCAAGTAATTATAATACGGGTTTAACACAAGAGTGATCCTAATGCCTCTTATCATGTAGTAAATCCTACCACACGAATGTAGTCTCACTAGCGGTCTCGGGATGCATCACTAACGCAAGTTCTAGAATCTAAATGCTACCGGTACACTCATAAGCACTAATAATAAATGCTTTTCCTATCAAATCTAAAGGCGAACCTCACATATTTGGGTGGAAAATTTTTCTGAATATACGGTTATGTGCTAGTCATACAATCGCCTATCCATGAGACGCTTGCTATGGCTAAAGTTTCACTCCTAAATGTTGTAAAAAATTTTAAATTTGGCGCTAAAATTGCACTAACAAGTATTTCTTATAGTTTTATTACACATCTACCATCAAATAAGACAAATTCAAGCGAAAGCGCATATGTAAGGTATCATCTTTTTACCCTCCCCTTACACTTAAGATGAACATTGTCCCCAATGTTCAAGTAAAGAATGTAAAAGTGAAATAAGTAAAAAGAATGAAATCAAATACTCCCTTGATTCGCTCGGTATGGATTATAGGTTGGCCAGGTTAAATCTTCCTCCAAGAAAATGAACAATCAAAGCTTCCCTTCCAGAATATAAATCATCTTCTTGTCATACATAACCTGTAAATCCTGACAAAATAGACAAGACAACCTCGCATAAAATCGGCGGCATCCTATATAAGTTTCTAAATCCTAGAAAACAAAGTAAGATATAATGCTTGTGGAATGAAGTTTGCAGATCTCCTGGAGATTAGAAAACTTAATAATTCACAAAAACCATAAGACTCCGTTAGAAAAACAAAACCGGTAAAATTTCCAGATTTTAACTCCTGACGCCGTCAAGAGTAAACCTCTGACGCCGTCAGAATAGACCTACAGAAATTCTTATGTTAAGTTTCCAGAAAATTTCTGGAAAAACTTGGTTCTACTTCCTGGAAAATCCTGCAAAACTTCATTATGACTCAATACAAGCATTTGACTCTAACAAATACGAATACACATGCTCATTTAATATTGTGGAGAATCATGATCGGTTTGTTTCTTAAAAACATATTTGGGGTTTCCCCTTACACTTATCTTTTGCAAAAATACTTCTAGGTGGAGTTAAGACTAAGCCAAACAATATAGTAAAGTATTTCCACATTTTAATTGAGAAACATGATCAACCAACAATAAAAATAAAGCATGCATACGGAAGCAAATAACAAACAAACAATTTAAATCACACAAAACATGGGTTGCCTCCCAAGAAGCGCTTTTCTTTATTTACGAGTCTTGTAGCTAGACTCAAGGTCACGGGTTACTACGTGTATCGCTTATGCTCACATAACCAAGTGTGAGCCATCTAATAGTCGCCTCATCTTTCTTATATTCATCTCCTAACTCTAAGCATCCGCGATAGTATCTTTTATTTTTTTCATGAGTATACTTACGTCCTTTTCTCTTATCATTCTCACTTAGCATCTCTATGGGCGGATACCTACTACACTTTTCCATGGGAAAATCCTTGAACCTAGGGTGTGTGCGGGGCATTTGATAGACAAAATCTTCTTCCCCATCCGAGAATGTAATTAACCCTTCTATTAGTTTTTCATCAAGGTTGGTCAACTGTTTGAAGGGTTTTCCAAACACAACTTGGGTCAACTTATCATCAATAAATTCTCCTAGATTCTCCATAACCATGAACTCAACAAGATAAACCAAGCTTCCTACAAACACATGCAATGGTATTGCCTTAGCAATAATGTTTTCCCTTTTGTATTCTAACTCATCTATCATGATTTTATTGTATTCATTACGTGAGATTATGTTCATTGGAAGAGATGAGTTGAGATAGGCGTTAAAGCTCTTAAATCCGATTTTACAAGGAAATTGCACGTTGAATGAGCTATCACACTCAATCCTAGTTCTAGGATCAACATACCTAAGAGGGTTTATTTCTTCTTCCATCCTATTCTCATTAATCACATCCCCATCATCAAGATCCTCATCGGAGTCTGAATAGTAGAAAGGACTAGCCCTATGGCCATCATCATGATCAGACTCTTCTAACTCAGAATTATTGTCAAAGTGGTGGTTGGGTGAGAGGTTAGGTGGGTTCTCATTTTCTGCTAAAGGAAGTGGGGCGGGCATTTAGAAAATCCTACGACGAAAAACACGAATAACAGGAATCAAACGATCAATGTTATTGTTATCCATCGAAATAGTTTACGAACAAAGACACAAAGAAACGAGATAGACTAAGGAGAACCTAAAAATAAAAAAATAAAATCTTACTAGAAAGGAATCTAGCAAGTAGACCTAATAAAAAGAAATTCTAACCTAGACAATAACTATTCCCCGGGCTGCGGCGCCAAAAACTTGATGCGTGGGAATCGCAACAGGCTTTACCTCTCGAGGGATCTCGAGAAGCTTACAACCCCCACCAGGCAGTGTACCTAATCTTTGTAGTATAGTATAGTGACAAGTACCGGGGGATTGATCGTTCAGCTTAGGAATAGTGTCGCTAGGATTAGAAAGCCTAAATTACTAGTTCTAAAGGTGAGGGATGATTATTTTTGTGTTTTTATATTTTTATGAAAGCAAGTAAAATTTCGGGTTTTTGAAGAGTGGGCGGAATTAGTTGCTATTCAACTAACCCAAAACTAAGATGCAATCAAAATAAAATACTAAAAATGAAATTAAACTAATTTATACTAAGGTTGTGAGCAGTAATTGGAGAAAATGTGTTTACTTAGATTTCACTACTCCCTAGATATCTTTTACACGTTAATTACTTGTTATAATTGCATGGATGACGGATTGTATTCCTTAATACCATTCATGGGGTGGCATACATAACTCCCCAATTCTATGAGCTCTTATCTCCTCCTACACCATGCCCAGCACAACTATAGGGATTGTAAACAGTGGCTCATGCATTAAATACAACCAATAAAGACCTAGTACGCCTCGGTTCATGTTTCTTAAGACGTTCAAGCATGTTACCATTTGGAGATCTGCCAGTTTTCTTAAGCCTAACATATAAAATCATTCATCCAAGACAAGAATAAACAAGTAATCAACACATAATCAATATCTAGGTTTCATTAGATCTAAGCAAACACAAGAGAGATCTAGCCTAGCATAATGGAATTGAGACAAGAACAAGATATAGACAACCAACACATAGACATATTGATTGAATTAGAAGAACACTTATCTCAATTACAATGCAAGGTATCAAGGGTTTGGAACCCTTGAAAAACCTGTAAAAGTTGCACCAAAATCATCTTTAGGGTTTCTCCAAAACTCCTCTCCCTTAATGTGAAAAACTAGAAAACTATATATAGGAAAATCGGGGTGACGGCGTCAAGAACTAAGGTGTGACGCCGTCATCTCGCCGCCAAATACTTCCTCGGACGGCCTTGATCTACTTCTGACGGCCTGCGTGACGCCGTCATGAGCTACGGATTTTAATTCTTGGGGTTTGACACCGTCATGGGTTAACTCTTGACGCCTTCATGTACTGTTCCAGCATGGAAAATTGAGACTTTGCCGTTTTCTTCACTTTTATGCTCTAAAAACGTCCAAAATGGCTTCTTTTCCAGAATTCACTCTCCAAGTACCTAAAATCACAAAAGGAACGATTTAGGGCAATATTCGATCAAATAAATTCGGATTCGGGCTTAAATGACCCCCTAAAAACGGACCATTTTTCACCTCATCAGTCATGTTTATTATGTGGAAGGCCTTGGACACAATCTTTTCTCTGTTGGTCAATTTTGTGATGGGGATCTAGAAGTTGCATTTCGTGAGAAAACTTGTTTCGTTCGTGACTTACAAGGAAACGATCTAATGTCTGGCTCACGTGGTTCTAATCTTTATACAATATCAATGTCAGATATGATTGCTACATCTCCGATATGTCTTCTCTCCAAAGCGGAATCGACTAAATCTTGGTTATGGCATAAACGTCTTTCGCACTTGAATTTCAAAACTATGACTGAACTTGCTCGTCACAAACTTGTTGATGGTTTTCCAAGATTCCGTTTTACCAAAGATCACTTATGTTCAGCCTGTGAACAAGGAAAAAGTACTCGGGCTCATTTTCCTTCTAAATCTGAGCACATTACGAATCATGTTTTACAATTGCTTCATATGGATTTATGTAGACCGATGCGTGTTCAAAGTATCAACGGTAAACGCTACATACTTGTAATTGTGGATGATTACTCCAGATGGACTTGGGTTTATTTTTGTTGCGTGGGGATTGCACCAGGCTTTACCTCTCGAGGGATCTCGAGAAGCTTACAACCCCCACCAGGCAGTGTACCTGATCGTTGTAGTATAGTATAGTGACAAGTACCGGGGGATTGATCGTTCAGCTAGGAATAGAATACCTAAATACTAGTTCTAGAGATGAGGGATGATTATTTTTGTATTTTTATATTTTTTAGAAAGCAAATAAAAATCTCGGGTTTGAAGGATTTGGGCGGAATTAGTTGCTAGTCAACTAACCCAATACTAAAGATGCAATCAAAATAAAATACTAGAAATGAAAATAAAACTAAATTAAACTAAGTTTGTGAGCAATAAGTGGAGAAATGTGTTTACTTAGATTTCACTACTCCCTAGATATCTTTTACACGTTAATTACTTGTTATAGTTGCGTGGATGACGGATTGTATTCCTTAATACCATTCATGGGGTGGCGTACTTAACTCCCCAATCCTATGAGTGCCTACTTCACTCCTATGTCGAGCCGGCTAAGAAGCTCCTAACATGGGATCATTAGAATTTACTCATGCATTAAATACAACCAATAAAACCTAGTACACATCGGTTCATGTTTCCTAAGACGTTCAAGCATGTTACCATTTGGAGATCTGCCAGTTTTCTTAAGCCTAACATTGAAATCATTCATCCAATACAACCATAAACAAGTGATCAACACATAATCAACATCTAGGTTTCATTAGATCTAAGCAAACACAAGATAAATCTATCCTAGCATGGTGGAATCAAGACAAGAACAAGATATAGACAACCAACACATAGACATACTGATTGAATTAAAAGAACACTTATCTCAATTACACATGTAAGGGTTCAAGGGCTGAAAACCCTTGAAAAACCTGTAAAATTCGTAATAGATTCGGCCTTAGGGTTTCTCCAAAACTTCTCTCTTTTTTATGAATGAAAATTAGAAAACTATATATAGAAAACTGAGGCTGACGGCGTCAAGAACAAAGGGGTGACGCCGTCATCTCGCCCCCAAAAGAATCATCGGACTGCCTTGATCTACATCTGACGCCGTCATGTATTAAATGTTTCCAGGTCGTCACTTATTTAACTCTTGACGCTCTTCCTTGTGACGCCTTCATTTCTGTACTGGGCCGTCATGCAAATTACTCTTGACGCCGTCAGGATGGTACTCTTGACGCCGTCACATACTGTTCCCAGCTTGGAAAATTAAGTCTTTGGCGTTTTCTTCACTTTTATGCTCCAAAAACGTCCGAATTGCTTCCTTTTCCAGATTTCACTCCCAAAGTACCTAAAATCACAAAAGGAACGATTTAGGGCAATATTTGATCAAGTAAATTCAATTCCGGGCTTAAATGACCCCCTAAAAGTGGTTCATTTTTCGCCTCATCATATACCCTTACACTTGAGATTTGCTTGTCCTCAAGCAAATGCGCTTTTATTCTAGTCAAAATACAAGTTAAGAGTCATTTAACACAAATATAAAAGTAATTACAACAAATAATCGTTCCACTAAAGACCAAAGACAAGCACGGAGGTCATACACTTGCACCTCAAAAATAGTGTTTAGATACTCACATCTCTCGGGTGTAATAAAGTATAAATTACAATATGGAAACGGAAGATATCTCTCACTACCTGTCATAGCAAAATAGATTACCATAGGCTTAGGAAAGGATCAAACCTCCACCACATGGCGTAAGCACCTAGGATAAACTATCAAAGAGGTCTTTTAAAGGGTTGTAACGTTAGGTGTAGGGATATGAAATATACGGTTTTGTTGGATATAGGCAGTCTTTACTGGTGGCGAGTTAACAATCTTGGTTAATTACATGTATAATGTGGCCTTGCTAAGCCAAGACTAGACTCGACTTAAGCTAATAAATGAAAAATAACAAAAACATAAAATGAACATAGAATGAAACGGGATGGTAGTCCGTATGTTTTCTCTCTTTTTTCTTTTTCTATTTTTTTTATTTCTTTTTCTTTTCTTTTTCGATTTTTTTTTTTTTTTTTTTTTTTTTTTTTTTTTTTTTTTTTTTTTTTTTGCATACACTCTTACCCTACCATCCAAAATAATACATCATAGGGAATGAAAATTCCCCTTACACTTGAATTTTTACATACTTTACAATTAACTAATCTAATGACTCGAATTAAGAAAATCAAAACACTTGGAGTACTTTTAAGATTAACGTACATACGGGGGTAATATATGATGTTCTTCCTCATTACTCCATAAAATAAGTACTTTACCCTGAGTCCCAATCGTCCCAAAACAATATGTACAAAGATATGACTCGACTTAGCAACCATGTAATCAATTAGAAAGTTAACTTAGGGTTTAACAAATAACAATAATGCACTAAAGATGAGTGCATACACGGAAGTCTAAGGCGATTTGGGTGTACATTTAAGTGGGGTGTAACAAATTATTCCTTTAAGTAAAATGCTTAAAGTTAGAAACGAAAAGATAGGCTCGGAGGGGTGTACTAGGGGTTTCGTGTACTAAAAATGAGTACAACGCTATGGTGTGGGAAAAATTAGTTGACTTAACTAGCCAAGTAATATGACTTAAATGGTCAAGTAATTATGATACGGGTTTAACACAAGGGTGATCCTAATGCCTCTTATCATGTAGTAAATCCTACTACACGAATGTAGTCTCACTAGCGGTCTCGGGATGCATCACTAACGTAAGTTCTAGAAACTAAATGCTACCGGTACACTCATAAGCACTAATAGTAAATGCTTTTCCTATCAAATCTAAAGGCGAACCTTACATATTTGGGTGGAAAATTTTTCTGAATGATACGGTTATGTGCTAGTCATACAATCTCCTATCCATGAGACGCTTGCTATGGCTAAAGTTTCACTCTTAAATGTTGTAAAAAATTTTAAATTTGGCGCTAAAATTGCACTAACAAGTATTTCTTATAGTTTTATTACACATCTACTATCAAACAAAACAAACTCAAGCGAAAGTGTATCTGTAAGGTATCATCATTTTACCCTCCCCTTACACTTAGGATGAACATTGTCCCCAATGTTCAAGTAAAGAATGTAAAAGTGAATTAAGTAAAACAAATGAAATCAAATACTCCCCTGATTCGTTCGGTATGGATAATAAGGTGACCAGGTTAGATCTTCCTCCAAGAAAATGAACAATCAAAGCTTCCCTTCCAGAAAAATAATCATCTTCTTGTCATACATAACCTGTAAATCCTGAGAAAACAGACAAGGCAACCTCGCATAAAATCGGCGGCAATCTACATAAGTTACTAAATCCTAGAAAACAAAATAAGATATAATGCTTGTGGAATGAAGTTTGCAGATTTCCTGGAGATTATAAAACTTAATAATTCAACAAAAACTTTAAAACTCCGTTAGAAAAACAAAACTGGTAAAATTTCCAGATTTTTACATGTGACGCCGTCAAGAGTAAACTCGTGACGCCGTCAGAAGTGACCTGCAGAAATTCTTATGTTAAGTTTCCGGAAAATTTCTGGAAAAACTTGGTCCTACTTCCTGGAAAATCCTGCAAAACTTCATTATGACTCAATACAAGCATTTGACTCTAACAAATACGAATATATATGTTCACTTGATATTGTAGAGAATCATGATCGGTTCGTTTCTTAAAAACATATTTGGGGTTTCCCGTTACACTTATCTTTTGCAAAAATACCTTTAGGTGGAGTTAAGACTAGGCCAAAACAACAAAGTAAAGTATTTCCACTTTTTAGTTTAGAAACATGATCTACCAACAATAAAAATAACGCATGCATACGGAAGCAAATAACAAACAAACAAAATAAAATCATACAAAATGAAGAATGTAACCATAAGCACATTCAATTATTTCAAATAAACGTAAACATAAAAATAAAAATTGTTCAAGGCCAACAGAGGCCGCATCCTAAACTATTACAGTACCAATTGTTTCAAATTACACAACCATCAATAAATTGTTCAGAAATAACAGACATCAAGAGAGATCATTGGGGAGGAGGAGCAAAACGGTAGTCATAGCCAGGAAGGAGGTGTCCTGTGTACCCGTAGGGAGGGTAGTCTGTCTCACGATCGGGGAATGGGTCAATCTGCAGGTGAGGCTCAAGCTGATCACGGGTGGAGAGGTGCTGCATCTGGCGGATGGTATGATCATACATCCAATCAAAGCGCTGGTCAGTGGTGGTTCGCCATGCGTCCACCTGACCCATCCAGGCTCCCTGGTGTGCCTGCCAGTCTCCCCGACTCATGTGTCGGTAGTAGTCAGCTGTCCCCTCCTCATACCCCTGAAACTGATGCTGCTGGGGTACTCCCTCATCATCATCATCATCCTCATCATCAGGTCCCCCTGCCTCATACCAGCTATAGGTCCCATTCCTCATCAGCATCACAATGCTCATCTGCCTGAGGGATTTAGCCCTCACTACCCTATAAGCCCCACAGTCGCTCAAGTATCCCATGATCGGAGGAGTAAGAAGATCATAGGAACGAGCCAACCGGGTCACGAACATCCCCCCATACACCTTATCGATATCCCTCTCACCCACACTGGTCCTCAAATAACTAGCTACCCAAAATGGGATGTTGCAGTAAACATCCACTGAAAAGATGGTGTACAGGTAGAAAAGATATGAAGCAGTGACACGGTGAGTGGTGCCATGACGTCCTGACAGGCTGTATGTGATGCATATGTGGACCAACCTAACTATGGGGTCCTTGATTGATGCTGCCCCGGTAGTCGAGGTGTAAACCCCGTCCCCAATGGTCGGCCAAAAAGTAACACACCTCATATCACTCCTCAAAGTCTCCCCATGCAACAACCTCTGCATAAAACCTCCATCAACAGCCTCCTCCCTAGTATACAACCCTAACCTCCAACAAAACTCAGTAACCGAACATGATCGCACTTCCCCTCCTAACCTAAAATAGATAGTGGTGCCCCCCATGTCCGTCCTAGCCTCAGCCTGATCAAAATGGAAGGTAGCAAAGAACTCCCTCACCAACTCACTATACACCGTCTCCCTAATCCTAAACAACCTCTCCTATTGAGGACCCGCAAACCCATCAGTGTGGATCCTCCCCAGAAACGCAGCTTCCAACCCTTGGGACCTAAGAAACTCCCAATCAACCACGGCCCCAGCATCAATGTGGTGGTTACAAAGTTCCGCATACTTGGTGGTGGCGCCAACAGTGTCAAATTCACCCCAACTATGGACCAATTCTCCATAGTTAACTCTTTGGGACCTAGAAGAACTGCCACGATGTTGTCGAGATCGCTTGCTCATTTTCCTAGAAAAAGATAGAGTGAACGGAAACAATTAGAACGAGAATTTTATTGATTTTTTTTTTGTTGTCAGACACATCTGACGCCATCAGTAAGTGGTCCTGACGCCGTCTGACCTAGCAGAATCCGAACCATGCAATTACGAGGGAAAAATCAATTTTCAAACTCTTAACCCAATACCCAAACGCTCCTTTAATTAGAAAACATGGGTGGGGGGTCAAAAAATCCGTGGCATGAGGGAATTTTCCTAAATTAACGCATGATTCAAGTGGGTTAACATCATCAAAGGGTAACCCCATGAATACAAATCACCAAATGGATGGCATTACGATTTGTCAATGATGGGTCAAAAATGGGGTTTCGGATGAAAGGGGTTTTCAAAATTGATTGATCCTAAGGACAATTGATCAAAAAAGAGTAAAGAAAACCTACTTACCGAGTGGAGATTAGTCGTGGAAGATGTCGAATTGGAGGGTGGAGATTCGGAGTGGTAGCAGCACTTTGGGTGAGATTTGTGGGGTATGAGTTGAAAGTGATTGAATTTGGGTTAATATTGCTGAATTAGCGAGGTGACGGCGTCAAGAGTTAATTTATGACGCCGTCAGATGTCCGTGTGAGGTGTAAAATGGAGTAATTCCACATTTAGTCCCTGCACTTAGTGTGAATAGCTAAACACAAGTAAAACCATGAGTAGTTATTCCATTAGTGAAGTCCACCAGGGTCGAACGTTCCATTACTGTCACGGAAAGAGGTGTGGTTGTAGAAAGGAGTGGGTGATGTTATAGTTAAGTTGTAACCTTCGCACGGATCACCGGTGTGTACAAAGAGGTGTTGTTCCATAGAGGGTTTCAAATATGTGGTGTTTTTGAGGTGCAACCTCTTCACACCGGGTTTAAAACCAAAAGAACGTCTCTTGCACAAGTTTGGGAGCGTGGTTTGCAAGCATCCAATGAAAATGTTATGAAATTGCGAATTCTTCTCTCCTGAGGATGCTCACAAAAGTAGGGGGTGATTGATGGTGAAGCACTTGGGGAAGATTTCTTGTTATCCTCTTGGTCAAACACCAAAGGAGTTGAAACCTCAAAGACTTTTTCGATTTTTCTAGGTGCGGAATTTTCTTTGATCTTCACTTTGATCCTTGATATGAATTGGTCTGCTAAATCCATAAAAGCATTGTGAGTGCTTTCCATGCATGCTTCTAGGTGCTGGATTTGTTTTTCCTGATTATTCATGAAGGTTACCATTATCCCTTCGAACTCCTCTTGCCGTGAACGTTCAGGAAAATTATGATTAATAACCGCATTCCCACGTAAATTAGGGTTCCAAATGGTTTCAGCAGCATGTTTCTCAATACTCATTAATTCTTCTACCTGCTTCTCGATACTTCCTAATAACTGCTCTTGGGTGGCGTGTGCGTAGTCAAGTTTTCCCTTGCTTGGAAACATTGGGTCCTCCCATCCTTCTTCTTCGTATTGCGCCAACCCCTCAAGAACTTTCCAGCATTCGTCAATGCTAAGTCTGTTTAGCCTGCCCTTGGCTGCGTAATCTATGGCTCTCCTTGTTTGATAGTTAACTTTATCGTAAAAGATTTGAATCTGGAGCCATGGTTCAATGCCATGATGAGGGACTTTTCGGAGCAGGTCTTTATATCGAGTCCATGCTTTGTAAAAGGTTTCATTTTGACGTTGTTGGAACATCAAGATGTCATTTCTAAGCTTAGTAGTTCTTCCCGGTGGGAAAAATTGAGCAAGGAAACGAGTGGTGAGATCATCCCATGTGGTGATGGATCCCGCGGGTAAACGCTCAAGCCATTGACTAGCTTGATCCCCATAGAGAGAATTGGAATAGGCGTAATCGGGTTGTCTCTCTAGTTTCAACACCTAGGTCTATAGAATCTACGATTTTTAGGAAGTCCTTAAGATGTTGGTTTGGATCTTCGAAACGAAGTCCATGGAATGCACATCCGCTTTGCACCAACCGGATGGTGTCGGATCGCAAGGGGGTCACATTGGCTCCGGTGAGCTCAATGGTGTTTCGGTAGCCTTGGTGGCTAGGTCGGGAATACTCTCCTAAGGTTCGGGGCCTAAGAGGTTCTAGTGGTGGGTTTTGTTGTGGTTGGATGACGGGTTCAAAGATGTTCCCATTGTCCATGATGTCGGGTGGCGAAGAGTTACGAACAAAAACACAAAGAAATAAGATAGACTAAAGAAACCTAAAAATAAAAATAAAAATCTTATTAGAAAGGAATCTAGCAAGTAGACCTAATAAAAAGAAATTCTAACCTAGACAATAACTATTCCCCGGGCTGCGGCGCCAAAAACTTGATGCGTGGGGATTGCACCAGGCTTTACCTCTCGAGGGATCTTGAGAAGCTTACAACCCCCACCAGGTAGTGTACCTGATCGTTGTAGTATAGTATAGTGACAAGTACCGGGGGATTGATCGTTCAGCTAGGAATAGTGTCGCTAGGATTAGAAAACCTAAATACTAGTTCTAGAGATGAGGGATGATTATTTTTGTATTTTTATATTTTTTAGAAAGCAAGTAAAAATCTCGGGTTTGAAGGATTTGGGCGGAATTAGTTGCTAGTCAACTAACCCATACTAAAGATGCAATCAAAATAAAATACTAGAAATGAAAATAAAACTAAATTAAACTAAGGTTGTGAGCAATAAGTGGAGAAATGTGTTTACTTAGATTTCACTACTCCCTAGATATCTTTTACACGTTAATTACTTGTTATAGTTGCGTGGATGACGGATTGTATTCCTTAATACCATCATGGGGTGGCGTACTTAACTCCCCAATCCTATGAGTGCCTACTTCACTCCTATGTCGAGCCGGCTAAGAAGCTCCTAACATGGGATCATTAGAATTTACTCATGCATTAAATACAACCAATAAAACCTAGTACACATCGGTTCATGTTTCCTAAGACGTTCAAGCATGTTACCATTTGGAGATCTGCCAGTTTTCTTAAGCCTAACATTGAAATCATTCATCCAATACAACCATAAACAAGTGATCAACACATAATCAACATCTAGGTTTCATTAGATCTAAGCAAACACAAGATAAATCTAGCCTAGCATGGTGGAATCAAGACAAGAACAAGATATAGACATCCAACACATAGACATATTGATTGAATTAAAAGAACACTTATCTCAATTACACATGTAAGGGTTCAAGGGCTGAAAACCCTTGAAAAACCTGTAAAATTCGTAATAGGTTCGGCCTTAGGGTTTCTCCAAAACTTCTCTCTTTTTTATGAATGAAAATTAGAAATATATATATAGAAAACTGAGGCTGACGGCGTCAAGAACAAAGGGGTGACGCCGTCATCTCGCCGCCAAAAGAATCCTCGGACTTCCTTGATCTACATCTGACGCCGTCATGTATTAAATGTTTCCAGGCCGTCACGTATTTAACTCTTCACGCTCTTCCTTGTGACGCCTTCATTTCTGTACTGGGCCGTCATTCAAATTACTCTTGACGCCGTCAGGATGGTACTCTTGACGCCGTCACATACTGTTCCCAACTTGGAAAATTAAGTCTTTGGCGTTTTCTTCACTTTTATGCTCCAAAAACGTCCGAATTGCTTCCTTTTCCAGATTTCACTCCCAAAGTACCTAAAATCACAAAAGGAACGATTTAGGGCAATATTTGATCAAATAAATTCAATTCCGGGCTTAAATGACCCCCTAAAAGTGGTTCATTTTTTGCCTCATCAATTTTCTACAAAGTAAAGATCAAGCTCCTTCAATGATCATCACCTTTCTCACTAAAATTCAAGTTCAGTTATGCAACACGGTACGAATGGTCAGAACTGACAATGGAAAAAAAATTTAAAAATCAGACACTTCGTTCATATTATGAGAAAGTGGGAATTGAACATCAAACATCTATTCCTAGAAGCCCAGAACAGAATGGAGTTGTTGAAAGACGCAACAGGACGTTAGTGGAAGCTGCTAGAACCATGTTGATAAATGCTCAATTACCAGATTACTTATGGGCGGAAGCTGTTTCAACCGCATGTTATACCCAAAACCGTTGTATGATCACAAAACGCCATCGCAAAACACCTTATCAAATTGTTCACAAAAGAAAACCAAACATCGATTAATTTCATGTATTTGGTGCACTTTGTTATCCGAAAAATGATCGTGATGATTTAGGTAAACTTAAAGCAAAGGCTGACATCGGAGTGTTCGTTCAATACTGTGAAAATTCTAAAGGTTTTCGGATATGGAATCGTCGAACAAAAGAAATTCAAGAAACCATTCACGCTAATTTTGATGAACTCACACAAATGGCTTCTGAGCAACACAGCTTAGGACCCGAATTCAACCGTCTTAACTCTCCGGACTCTTCGGCTGAACCATTGCCCCTCAACCGCAAAGAATTGGAAACCTTGTTTACTCCACTGTTTGATGATACAATTGAATACCGTTCTACTGAGGTCTCACCCAATTCCGCTGCTCAACCTGAAAATATTCAAGTACCTGACTCACCTCAACAAACTACAACAACTGTTGAGAAAGACGGTCCTCCAATTGCATCTCCATTAACAGCAGAACAAACTGCTTCCAACTCACGACAATCAGCTGAAGATCCTACACCACAATCAGTTCCACAACCCGCAGAGTATGATCCTAATGCGTTCTTTAACCCGTTTGCACCTGCTCCAACATTTCCTGAAGTAGCTGAGTCGTCCACACGCAATTTGGATCCTGCTAACATGCGAGATACTTATCAACTACACCCTTCGACACACAAATGGACTCGAGACCATCCCCTAGTTCATATTATTGGCCATCCAGATGCACCTGTAATGACAAGACAACGACTTCACACTTATGGTGAAAATTGCATCTATGCACTCACAGTTTGTCTAGAAGAACCTAAGAACATCAAAGAAGCAATGACTTATGATAACTGGATTGAATCTATGCAAGAGGAATTTCAGCAATTCATACGATTAGAAGTATGGGAATTAGTTGAAAGACCTGACGGAGTCTTTGTCATCGGGTTAAAATGGATTTGGAAAAATAAGCTAGATGCAGAAGGCACTGTCATACGTAACAAATCACGCCTGGTAGCTAAAGGATACTCCCAACTAGAAGGAATTGATTTTGCAGAATCCTTTGCTCCAGTGGCTAGACATGAAGCTGTTCGGATCTTTCTGGCTTATGCAGCACATCGGAACATGGTTGTTTATCAAATGGATGTTAAAATAGTATTTCTTAATGGAGAACTCCGTGAAGAAGTTTATGTAAGCCAACCTGACGGCTTCGTTGATCCTGAGCGTCCCAATCACGTCTACCGACTCAAAAAGGCACTCTACGGACTTAAGCAAGCCCCAAGGGCGTGGTATGACAAACTATCTGCTTTCTTGCTGGCCAATAAATTTTCTAAAGGTTCGGTGAATCCAACACTATTTACAAAAACATACGGGGTGGACTTACTAGTTGTTCAAATCTATGTAGATGACATTATTTTTGCTTCAACAAAAAGAAGTTACTCTAATGATTTTGCAAATTTAATGAAAGATAATTTTAAAATGTCCATGATGGGTGAACTTTCGTTCTTTCTAGGACTACAAGTTCATCAATCACCCCGTGGAATATTTATAAATCAGTCCAAATATGCTCTAGAAATTTTAAAGAAACATGGAATGATGAGCTGTGATACTTATAATACACCAATGGGCTATACCACAAAACTAGATGCTGACTTACATGGGACACCTGTTGACCCTACCAAATACCGTAGTATTATTGGGTCACTCATGTATCTCACAGCTAGTAGACCTGATATAGTATTTGCTGTCTACATGTGCTCTCGCTATCAGTCCAAACCAACTGAAAAACACCTCAATGAGGCTAAAAGAATCCTTCGATACATAAAGGGAACCATTAACTTGGGAATCTGGTATCCGAAGGATTCTGGTTTTGAACTAATTGCTTTTTCAGATGCTGATCATGCAGGATGTTTAGACACACGCAAAAGTACATCTGGTGGATTACAGTTTCTCGGAGATAAACTTGTGTCATGGCAATCTAAGAAGCAGGACTGCACATCACTGTCGTCAACAAAATCTGAATATGTAGCTATGTCTGCTTGTTGTGCTCAAGTCATCTGGATGAGATCACAACTTAAGGATTATGGCTACCTGTTCAATAAGATTCCGATCTACTGTGATTCCAAAAGTGCCATTGCTATTTCCTGCAACACCGTTCATCACTACAAATCCAAACACATTGATCTCCGATATCATTTCATCAAAGAGCATGTCGAAAAGGGTACCGTCAAATTATATTTTGTTGGAACTGAGTACCAATTGGCGGACTTACTTACCAAAGCCTTAGCACCATCAAGGTTTGCTAGTCTAGTTCACCAAATTGGTATGCGATGTTTGACTCCAGATGATCTGGAAAAGTTTTTAAAACACAAATGATCGTTAAACATCAAAACTAAATTTGTAAATATTTTCCAAAAAAAAAAAAAAAAAAAAAAAAAAGAGATTTTTTTCTTCTTTAAAAAAAATGCAAGTACTCACCACTCTTTTCAACACTAATTTTTTTATGTCTTAAATTATTATAAAAAACAAGTGTTGAGGGGGAGGTAAAGTATTTTTTAATTTTCATAATATTTACTACGTACTTGCATTTTACCAAAAAAATATTTTGTTTTATCAAATGTGATGCTTTAAAGATTTTTCGGGATACTCTCCTTGACAATTGAAGCAAATTCGTTAAAATCTAAAGGACTTCGGTCTAAGGTCAATGGGGAGTAAATTTATCCAAAGTTGTTCTTTGACAATACTTAATGGAGTTTTGTATTATTATGAGTTAGTTGGTAAATGGTTTGATATAGATACTAAGGTTAAGGGACTACATTTGACAATATGTGAAACTCATTTTAACCTAAGTCAAAACACATATTGACAGCCCATTTAATACAGTTTCACACATTTAATAACTTTCACCAAACCTAATCAACGACTCACAATCAAACTGCAAATTCAATCGCTTAACATCAAATCTGTAAGTACCAAAACCTTTTGATCATGATCATAAACATTGGTTTTTAATTTCATCAAAATCCAACGGTTAAATCTTTCTAAATCTATCATTTTCGATTTAGGGTTTTGCGTAAAATTAGACTTAGAGATTATGGGTGTTAGGATGTGTTTTGGTTGATGGGATATGATCCTATGATGATATATTACATGTTTGTGAACTCCAATCATACCCAGAAACTACAATTGACTGATTTTTGAATTAGGGTTCATACGTTGATTTAGGGGATTTCGATTTAGGATGTTTAGATTCTAATTGTTGATGGGGATAGTGTTTGTATGTGATTATGAACTCGATTTAGTGGTTTAATTGCTTCAGAAACAACTCATGGATCTTGAATCTTTGATTTAGGATTCGTTGACACTAGCAGTTATGAACTTTTGATTTTGTGGTTAATTGTTGTTATAAATTGGTCCACATGTTCCTTAGCTTGTATGTAACACTCGCCCTATTCCTATTTCTACCCAGAAACTTGTTTGAATCACAAAGTGATTAGTTGTTCATGCATTCTTAAGCATAAGTTTGGGTCGTGGCATGTTTACGTATATACTTGTGTGATTTAGATGTCTTGGAATGAGTATGAGTGATATATTGATCAGTGGTTGTGTTTATAACTTTCAGGAATCAAAAGGATACATTTTCGAAGGTGATTTTTTCACAAAAGACGAGTCTATGCAAAAGTTTAATCATCCTACGCGTAAGATTCGACAGATTTGAAAAACTTGTCTTGGATAAGACAATGTTTACGCAAAAGATAATATCTTACGCATAAGTTATTTCTTACGCATAAGTTATAAACTTACACATAAGTCAAAACTTACGCATAAGTTATATCTTACGCATAAGGTTCAATCCTTGGCATAAGTTCCAATCTTACGCATAAGATTGAGCCTACGCAAAAGATTGAACTTACACGTAAAATATAAGTTAAGCGTAGTTTTGGTATCTTACGCATAAAATTATGACTTACGCATAAGAAATGTTATGCGTAGGATTTCCAATCTTACGCGTAACATTGTCTGATTTCATGAAAATTTGTCTAAGTGTTGTAATTTTTCAAATGTGTAATCTCTTGTATTTGTTAATACATATTGTGACTTGATTGTTATGAGAACATCTAACATACAAGTTCATAATAAAACAACATTTATTGAACACAAAAACACCCACTGATCAATCCAGTTATGCATAATCATGTAATTGAATGTCTGAGCTAACAAAGTATATCATTGCTATGTTTGTGTTTGTGAATGATTAATTCAGATGGCACAACAAGATGACATTCCATATGGACCAGAACCTGAACCAAAACTCACTTGGGAAGAAACCTTTCCCGAGAATTACTCCAGAAAGATAGGCAAGAACAACTTAAGGATCAACTTCAACAAAATCATGTGCAATGAATCCTCATGCATTGTAGCTGTGGATGTTCTCCTCTATCACCCGTACAAAATCTTGCTCACCAAATCAGCATCAGTTGCTTGCTTCTACATACACCAATTTTGGCACACACTGCAACTGGACCTTGGGGAAGAGTCCTTTACTTGTATGCTTCATAAGAGACAAGTCACTGTGGACATAGACACTCTTCGAAATGTTCTTGGTTTACCCGAACTTGGCCCAGATGAAGAATACGATCCAGTACCTAATGAGGAAGAGCTGATAGAATGGTTACGGGATATTGGCTACGATGAATCAGAAGAAGTGGTGACTAGACACTCAAAGGTCAACATCAGGTTTCTTCCACAACCATGGAGAACTTTGTATATCCTTATTGCTAAGTCATTATCTGGCAGAGATACTGGTAACGAACACCCCAAGCTCCAACATCTCAAACTTTTCTGGGCTTTGGTAAACCTCAAAAAGGTGGACTATGCTAGCATTATTTGGGAAGATTTTGTGTGGCACATACAACACAAAACTACTAATATTCCATTCATTCGTTTCACCAAACTACTCATCGAAAGCTTCCTTCGTGAGTATGACGATATTCCTCAAAGACTGGATAATGAAGCTAAGAACACATTCAGAAATGAGGACACTCTCAGACAGATTAAGAGACTTGACACCAGCACACGTAAACAAGGAAAACCACTTCCCGATTGTCTCTTGAATGATAAAGTGAAACTTTGTAAGAATTACAAGTACTACGTTCAAGCTCTCAAGGAAGACAAAGTTGGTTTCTTAGACGAAGTCATTCTACCTTCGTTCATGCAGAAAAAAAGGGAAGAAAGGTAGCAAGTCTGGGAGCTCTGGAAGTTCTAACAAATCTGCACAAAAGCCAAAAAGGGGAACACTTAAGTTCACAATTCCAGTCAAGAAACCTGAATCCATTCCTGAACCCAAACAACCATCTTCTCCAAAACCATCTGACTCAGAAACCGAATCCGATGAAGGTCCAGTTTATAGGGAAGCCTATGCACACATCGACAAGGAGGTTGATATTAAAGATCTTGATGATCTGGACATGTCTTTCGAAGATTGGGACATAAATATTGATAAATTTGCTGAAAATGCTGAATACCCAACTACGTTCAATCAAAGACCTTTAACTGAAGCAGACACTAAATTGGAAGAAGAAAGGTTAAGGAAAGAGAAGCTGAAGGAACCAATGACTGCTGAACAAGAAGCTGCTCACTCTAACATAGGCCTCTCAGTGGAAGAAGAAAATGAAAGAGCTCTCAATTTAGGTCTCCTTCACAGCAAAATAGACGCCTTCCAAGCTGATCAACCTCCACCTCCTATGTTTTCTCAAACAAACGAAGCAGGCGGATCTAGCAGAATTCCTGAATCCACTACAGCTGATCAAACTCAAGATACAGGAACCAATGCTGCTATGATTATCTACGAAACTCCCACAGTATCACCCACAGATGTAGAAATGCTAAATGCTTCAGCAAGAGGAGAAGATAAAGAGGAGGACCATATGGATACTGATGTTCCATACCTTTTGACCATGGAAGAGTTGGAGATCAGAGAGAGGGCTCAAGAGGAAGAGCTAAAAAGAAAACAAGAAGCTGAAGAGGCTAGGCTTGAGGAGTTAGAACAAGCCAAATTGGAAGAAGCAATTCGTATGGAAGAAAGCAGGAAAGCTGAAGAGGCAGCCAAACTTGCAGAAGATATTAGGCTTCAAGAAGAAAATAAGAAACAAAAGGAAGAAGAAGCCAAATTAGCAGAAGAACTAAGGCTTAAGGCTGAAGCTGACAGATTGGCTGAAGAGCAAAGATTACAGGAGGAGACAGCCAAAGAAAAGAAAGTTGATACCAAGGATAAACCCGAATCACAAAGAGGAGATGATAAGGATATATCCACCCACATTGAATCTTCACAATCATCACCTCCAGCATCTGAATCTACACATGACGAATCAATCAAGAAACCCACAAGTACAAAAGCCTCTGCTGCATCAAAATTGATTGAGAAGGCTGTAAGAAGAGTTCATGAAAAGAAGAAAAACAAATTAGAAGCTCAAGTAGAATCACTAGCAAGTCAAGTTGCTGAATTGACAAAGCTAAATACGAATGTCCAAGAACTGCAAGAAAAGGTAGACACCTTCTTAGCTAAGGATGTATAAGAAAACATGGAAGTTACATTAGCTACTCAAGCACATCAGTATATGGAACAACACTTAGTTGCTGAATTGAAAGATTTATTGGCACCAATGAGAGGTGAACTCACCAAGACTGCTGAACAAGCTGTCAAGAAAGTAATCAGATCTACCTCATTTACTCTTCGAGCAGACAAAACAACTCTACCACAACCAGAGTTGTCATTGGACGAATTAGAGACCCAGCTCTTAGACAAATTGGCAAGTAAATTCACCTTGTCACCTGATGAAACTAAAGTCCTGGAAGCTTTAAAAACCAAGATGTCTAAAGAGACCTGCAGCACTGAGGCCGACAAACTGAAAAGTCAAAGAGATGATAAAGACAAGGATCCTAACTCACATGCAAAGAAACAAAAGCAAGCCGAAGGACCCTCATCTCAACCCAAAGAACCTGTCATTCCTCCGACTACCACAACATCTACTCAACAACCCAAGGCATCGGGTTCCGGTCCTAAAGCCCATGACCACTTTGAATACACCGGCGGAGACGAGATTCCTCAGACCGATGAAATACCAGAACCGTCATCTACAAAGAAGAAAGAGAGGAAACGAAGACATCATCAGCACAAACCTGACACCTCTTCAAAAGGCAAAGAACCTAAGAAACCGAAAAACATTCTCAATTGGCTGGACGAAGACAAAACTGCCGATTACTCCTGGTTTGACAAGATGATTAATTCGCAACCACCACTTGCCGATGATCAAGAACCTCTCGATGGTCGAACAGTGGAATACGCTCAGTTGATTCAACATAAATTTCACATGAAAAAGATGAATAAGAAAGAGTTACGAAGAATCAAGAATGATGCGTTCAATCTTCTAAAAGATCGGTCTGCTAACTCCATTGAACTTGAATATCATCTAGAAAATATTGCTCGAGCTATGTCAAGCAATATTGACTGGATCAATCCTGAATCTCGCATCGATCCAGTCACAAGAAAGACAGCACCATACATAACCGACTGGTCTAAACCACTGCCTATGATTGGAAAGCCAAAGGAATCAAAGATACCTTATGTTTACTTCTTCAACACTGACCTGGACTTTCTTCAGCATGGCAACACCTTCGAGAAAAGATATGCTACTTCACTCACACTTTCCATTCCCGCTGCTCGTTACTTAAACAACGCAATCGAAGAAGAAGCTACAATGTTGTTTAGTGACAAAATCGTGCCTTATGACAGAAATGCACTTTACGGGATTCACCACTGGCCCGATAACCGTGCATAATTCTACCGGAGCAGCAGACTCAGTCAAACAATGGGAGAAGTAATGAGTGACTTGAAGATTGTTTCCATTCAGTTCATCTCCACCCTCACTCACTTCGGGTACTCCTTCCTCAATAAGATCGTGCTCAAAAGACTTGATGAACAAGAGTACGTGATTTCTGAGTCAGACTTTCCTCGACTACTTATTAATGACATTGAAGACATGTATCTACTCAAAGTCCAAGGAAAGCTGTGCAACCTACCCAAGGACATGCAGCTTGCCTTCATCACTGCTCTACTTATCTTCATGAGACACATCGTCATCAAAGAACGAGTAGAAGATCTTCAACTTGGGGTCGAAAGTTATCAGAAGAAGCTGAATCTCACAAAACCCAACCTTTACAATGTCCCCAACCTTCAACACGAATCTCAATACACTTTGATCAAGCAGCCAACCTTCGGATTCACCTATCGCAGTGTCAACCAACGTAACTGCTTCATGGCATATGATGAAATCCACAAGTTCTGTGATGAAACACTGAAGTTTGTCAGAGATGGAATCAAAAGCCGACTCGATGACGTTGAACTGTACAATTCCAAAAGGTGGAATACCAATGAGGCCAAACAAGCTCGTAGATTTATCACAAGGATTGAGAACCGGTTAAAGCGAAGGGATCGGATAAGGAGATTTGAAAGCTATGTGGGAGGCAGACCAGGATTTCCGGTGTTGATGTTTCAGAGACCAGAATGGTAGAAATTTGTAAGAACTTGATTTGATTTGTCAATACTATTCTTCATAATGGCTTGTGCACGCATTACAGTGTACAACCCGAACTTGTAAAGAAAGGACCCTGAGGTACGCATCAGTGCCTCAATCCTAATATAAGGAGCGAAGGCTTCTTACTTTTGAGTAGAATTAATCAAATATTTTTATGATTTTCATAATTCTTCTCAAAAGGACAAGTATTTCACCTCAATAAGACCTAATCACTTGTTGAGGAGGAGCACTTGTCAAAACAAAAATACTTTGTTCTAAAATCAAAAGTTCTTGGTGAATCTCCCGATAAGACTAAAAAAAGGCATATTTTAATCTAAAAGGATTGTCAAAAACATCATTTTATATGCTATTTTTGAGGGGGAGAAAATGGAAAAGTGATTAAAATATAAGTAGTCAAAAAGACTAAAAGTTGTATCGTGTGCGAGCTAGACTCAGAATTGACCCAGGAATTGACAAGACAATAAAAGTTAGTAATCTCGAAAAGACTTATCCTCGACGGGTAATAACATCAAGTTAGTTACTAGAGCTAGTTGTCACCTAAAAGCTGACAATGGAACTCTTTAACTAGCCACGTAAGCGTGTCTCGAAAAGGATTTGTCTTAGTAGAAATGTAGCGTCTCGAGAAACTTTCTGTGGACTTGACCAGGCCGGGTAATAACTTCAAGCTAGTCTAACTAGTGATGTAAGCGTGTCTCGAATCGGTCTTGTTCACTGAAAGTGGATCAATTCAAAATGCTTGCTCCTCCCGCATGTGCAAATTTATTATATACTTATGAGCACATGTGAAGGGGGAGCCCTTCAAAATGTGTACACAAAACTCTCAAAGTGTTAACCAAAATATTTGATTATCACAAACACTTTGAGAGATTTTCAATCAAAGGTTTCTTGGCTACTGTCGGTTAATCAAGGAGTTATAAGGTGATTAAGATAGGAAAAACCATCCTATGATCCGCCAGAGCCGGAGGGATCTACCCAAGGACATCTCCCATAGTTAGAATTAGAAGTCCTTAGGTATGATACGAAAAAGGGAGAAAAGAATGAAAGGGAAAGAAGGAGTTGAAGAATTAAAAAGCAATGTAAAAGAAAATGGTGAAAAGAAATAGCCCTCCATATGTCCAACCTTAGGGCAGACACTGGGTTCAACTCGTATGCTACTGGTTGTTGCTAAGGCAACATTGGTATTGAAGATGAAGTCGTCATGGACCCAGTGACGCAATGCACTAAACCTTCTTAACCATTCAAGTTCTCTTAAAAGAGCTTGTTTCATTCTCACGGGGAACCAGTGTAATCTATCAACTTATCTCTTAGAGATGGTTGATATTGAAGTAGGAGAACCCTCCCTAGTCTCCGCATAGGAAACCTAAGTGTGCACTTATAGAGTCTAGAGCCTTGAGATACATCAAAGATCTCTTAGGAACACTTAGTATTTCTACAACTGGTGTTCTACATCAATGGACACCAGCTGTAAATTATCGAGTCCTTCGCAGATCTTAGCAATCTTCCGAGAACGTTTATGAGAGAATTACAAATGTAGTTCTCAATGATTGAACGGAAATTCCTGCCAGGGTCAACATCAAACAGCCCTGACAGCAGGTCACTTCGGTAACCCCACAAGGGTTACGCTTAGTGTTCGCGGTGGTTCCATAGTGGTCTACAGTCGTGGAGTGATTCCCAGCGACTCACCCAGTCATTGAGCTACTTAGTAGGTCTCGTAAGCTCCTTCGGGAGTATCTGATATGGGAACGGCCTGGATAAGGATTAGCAGGAGTCTTCACAATATGCTATTGACAAGATCTAATTCCTTATCTGTAAGTACCGGTTGATTATTGCTAACTGTTTATCTGCAGGTATATCACCGCCATGACGGTAGATTCCAACATGCTCATACATACATCTTGAAGCAAATGAAAGCTCCCCCAAAGATCTTAGCCCCACAAAGTTCAAAGAAAGATTCTACGCCAATAAGAAGAATCTGCAAAGTATAAAGACTAAAGATCTTAGAGTATGAAAAGGAACTTCGTGCACGTGTAAGTCTAAGTCCAAAGATGTATGAGTATGTTGGAATGGTGGACAACCAGCACAGACGCAGGAGTGACGAACGACAGACTACTTCATAACACAATCACTACATCATCACCAAAGAACAAAGACATAGAGCAAAGTACATTCATTATACAACATTTTTTTTGAAGACTCTAAAGTTTTACATGTCACAAGTCAACGACAAAGATGAAGACGTCAAGCAACCGTGATGACCGACCCTTAGGGGGAGATTGTTGGGAACATACTTTTGTATTTAGTCAAGTCTCGGTCATTACCTTTTGTAATAGGTTGCTTAGTTATTTATTTCATTATGTTTAAGTTACTAGGCTTATGTATTAATGTCCAATGGGCCTTGAAGCCCACGTCTTAGATGAATGAGGGAGGAAGGGAGTGTTGCCCTACTCCTCCCCTATATATACTAAGCTTATGTAACCTTGAATATTGTTGGTTATTTGAATATCTTAATGAAACTTTAGTTCTTTCACTCTTCATAATCTTATAATCAACCATCTCTTATTCTCATCTTATTTCTTATACTTGTGTTTACAAAATGGTGACCTAACACTTTGGTTTCCCATCATCACATAAATTAACAAAGCTTGATACGTGTCTCTGAAGAATCCATGTTAACACAGCCAAAATAATCCACATTTCTTCGTTATCTTCAAAAAGTTGAGTTGAAGTGATTCTCGTGACCTTTGTCTTATACTTTCTCCCCCTTAGGACTACCATTTTCATGGTGATCCTGGAAAGGTTCTTCGTGTTCGTTTGAATGTCTTGTCTCTTGATCACTGGAAGCACTTTCTTCAAAACTTCAAATAACTCAGGATCTTCGACTTGTAGTCCATAATTGTTGAGCATGTAAATGTACAAACTTTGTCTTTTCTTCGTGGAGATCGCCTTTTGCACAACCTCACTCATATGCTTATGTACTTCAATAGCTAAGACCTTTCCAATTTTGTCTGATAACTTATCATGTTGGTCTTTAGTGATGAAGGTATCTTTCATTATGTTTCTATTTGCTCATGTTGAGCAGGAATAAAGTTATGTTGAGGAGATGTTGGTGGTGGTGATGAGTGAGATTCCATTGGTGGTGTTGAGGGAAGTGTAGTAGCCGATAGGGTGTGAAGTAATAGTAGTAGTAGTGTGATACTAATGATGTATGGTGATGGTGGTAGTAACGTCTAAGTTCTTCTGTACCTAGACCAAATCCGAGGGATTTGTTATCGCTGGAGAGGGAGTATGAACCTTCGACTCGTGAAAGAGTGGATTGTCTCTAATATAAATAGTAGGACTCGCTCCAGCTTGACCTAATTGCTCAGGATTTCCTCCCAATCCTGGTAGACTGTAGTCCACTACATGAGTTATGCCATTTGTTTCTACGAGTTTTGAGATTTGAACCACGATAGAAACATTTGGCTCTTCTACAAGATGGGCATCATCTTATGAAGCTATTTTCCTAGGGGAGCTACGGGTGTGAGAGCTAGACTTTTTTGCACCATATGATTCTTCATTTGCAGCTATGATGTATTGATTTACATCGTCATCAGAATCAGTCTCATCAGATTCATCATCATCATCATTAAGTCTCAATTTTCATTTCCCTATAGCCTTTGACACTTTCTCGCCTTCCTCTACCATTTCTTCTACATCTTCGTACAACTCTGCTCTTTCGAGAACTTCTTTTCTTGCTTGTTTTCTTGCATCATGTTTACTTATTTTCTTGGCAAGACTTATATCAATTACTTATTCAATGTTCAGTTCTTTGATTTGAGCAACAGTTAGAACAGAAGTGTCTTCCTTTGTTTTCTCCTCAGTCTCTCTAACAGTTCTGGATTTCTTCTTCTTTCCCGTTTCTTTTATTTCTTTTATCGTTACTCACGCATTTGATTTCTTTATTTTAATCCTAGTGGCGCTAGAAACTTTCCTATTCGTTCCTTGGGTAGGCGCCACTAGTTGCGGTCTTGCCATCGGAACGTCTATTCCAGCTCTATCGTTCATCTAGTCCAAGTACGCCTTCGTATCTTTCACATCATCAACTAACAACCATTTGGGACTCGCCTGTCCTCTGGAAGTGGTAAGAGCGGCTTCAATGTTTATCTTTTCACAATAGTGTCATCATCAACCTTATGTTTTGAAGCTTCAACTCGTCTTAGAATGTTTTAAAGATTGCTGAGGACGTAAGTAATGATGATTTTTGTGAATTTAAAGGTACAGTGTTCGGCGAAGAAGGTGATCGTGATCCATAATTGTTTAATGAAAATGACTGGTATGGTTGGGGAATTTATGAATGTAGAGGCTATTGGGTGAAGTTTGAGCATTTTAGGAATAACTTGGTACTTATGATTGCAACTTATGGTGTCAAGATTGACTCTGGAATTACAAGCTGCAATTGCCATGAGTGAATGTCAAGATTCAAGCTTCAATCCCCAAATTTTATCCGATTAACCGATTTGACGATTAAAAACCCTAATTATTTTCTGATTAAACCGATTGCACGGTTATAAACCCTAATTTTTTTTTCTAATAAACATATTAAACGGTTAAAACTGTAAATTCGTAATCGATATGAACAACAAACACGATTTTAGGAACAATATACCGATTTGAATGAATGAAGAAGAACATAGAGCCAAAAAACCCTAATTCTGCAATATGAACAAATGAGAGAATGAAAAAATGTGAAATCGAATGAATGAATGAATAGAATTGAGATCATTGTGTAAGATTCGTTTATATATCACCAGAAAAAAAAGAAATAAATCAAAGAAAAAATAAAAATAGAAATAAGGAAGTGATAAGAGAAAGAAAAAGAAGGAAGAATGTATCTTTTGGCGGGAGAGGTTGATGTGTCGTGTGATGTGCAAGTTTTAAATTTATAAACAAGGATTACCTATCTTAGTAACAACACATACGAGCAAGTGAACTCATTCGTTTGTAGCAAGATATGAAACTGTAAGCCGAGGTTGAACATGGGGATTTGTGTGAATTCGGATTCTAGCTATGAAATCTATGATATAGTCTAAAGATGTACTCGAAAATTAAAGCAAGCAATAACAAGGATGATGAAGATTCAAATGATTAAAACTACACTTGCTTAGACTAGTTTGCATAATCCAACTTATATGATTGTGATAACTTCTTTAACATGTTGATTGTGATAATTAGAATCAATTCAAGACCAATTCGGTTTTCATAAGTTTGAATCGCGGTTCGTTTCACAAACTTAAACACAAAAAAGTTTCTTGTTTAATCAAATTGCTTAAGAAATGGTCAATACAAAAGGTAGTCAATTATAGAAAAAAGACTACAATCGATTGGTAATGGTTACCCTTTCGACCTCTGAAACTATTACCAACCAACCTATTTTGATAAAAAAAAATAGCATTTTCATTATCAATCACATTCAAGTTCCTTTGAAATATCAAGTAATTTATGGTGTAAAACAATCATTCATAGACAAATGATTATGACTAGTTGAATGATAACAACTCTTTTGACCTATGGAAGTACCAACAACGAATCAAACTTGATAAATAAATGTCACTATGGAGCATAAATATGACTGGTTCTTAGAACTAGCTTGAAATTGAATTAAAACATGTTATCACAATCAAAACAATTCAACATATCACAAACATCATCTAAGCAAGTGCACAAAGGCACTAGCCACTCATAGCATACATGAACATAAACTCAGAAACTTTAACATTATAAAACATAATTAAGAGTCTTACAATGATTGAAGTAAGATAACAAATGATGAAGTAATGATGCCTCAAGGATTGGTGAATATTTCTTGATGTTTTAACCTCATGAGGATGAGGTGAATATTTCAATTTTGGATGAGAGAATGATTATAGTTGATTATTGGATGATTAAAACATACACAAATAAGGTCTGTTTATACTTGAACCACGACCTAGGGTCATCAATGCTCAACTTGGCCACCAAGTAGCCTAGAATGGACTAGAAACTGAGTGAGAAGGGTCTAGAATCGGTTAGTACAAAATTGGAAGCTTAATAACTAATTTTGGAGGACCAGGGGAGTCTAGCCGATTCGATTACGGGTTCATACCGATTGGCTGGATCCTTTTGGCTGAAAATGGTAAAACAAAAGTTGTAGCTATATCTCTTAGCTTTCCGTGGCTGCTTGAGTCAAGTAAATCGGAGCTCGTATGCTCAATTTATGGCCAAAATGGTGGAGGTATGTCGGGAACAACGAGACTTCAAATATTTCTTCGTTTTAGCTTATTTTCTTCATTTCTTTCTCGTTTTCCGTATTGTCCATTATCTTTGAGTCTTTAGACTACCAACTTTATGACTTTATCTTCTTGAATATACTCCATGAGACTTGCATTTGTCGGTAGTTCTTCGTACATGGACAAATCCTCATTTATTGATTGTTTCTTCGTCTTTTTCTTCGTTTACTTTGTCTTGGGTAACTACAAACATGAAAACATATAAGTACCAAAAGTTCGTTAAATTAACCAAATAACATGTACAAAAACCATGATAACGCTCTTAAAACCATACTCAATTTGAGCGTTATCAGAGGTATAATTACAAAAATGTCCTTGATGGAAAAAAGGAAAGGGGACACGTAGCGTAAGAGCAAACAGTGTGGCAGTGCAACATGGCACTGAATCCGACGTGGGAAGCCAACCGGCGTCGCCGAAGGTCCGCTGTGACACAGGGGATTCCCGCCGAGTTGCACTTTGCCGAATTCTTGGTGTGAAAACAACAAAAAAGCTTTCCTTTTTTTTTTTCCTATCTTTTATTTTTTAATTGTATTTTATGTTGATTGTGTGTGTGTTTTTATACAATGAAGAAGACGCGTGTTTGTAGTCTCAGTGTTTGCAACATTTTTTTTCCTTTTAAACCTTTAAATATATATAAGTTTCAGTTCACACCCTTAAATATTTAGAAAGTTTTAGTCTATACTATTAAACAATAGAAGTTTTAGTTTATACTCTTAAACATTTAGAAAGTTTTAATTTATACCTTTAAATATTTAAAAAGTTTATTTTTTAGTTTATATAATTTGTATTTTTTTTTGTTTGAAAAACCGGAAAAGAAAATAAATATTGGGTGGGTGAGGCTCAAATGACATGTTTTGAGTGAAGGGGTGTTTTCGAGTCGGGAAATGCTGCACTCATAAAAAGAAATTCACAAAATAAAATGTCACTCCCTAATTGGTGTATTTTTTTTTTACAGTTTCTCTCCCTTCTCTCTGATTAAGCTAATCAGGGAGTGACACCTCATTTTGTTGATATAGCATTTCTTTTTAAATGTGAGTGTTTAAAGTGAAAATGTTGAAGTAACGCTGATACTTTGCAAATGAGTGCCTACCTAAGGATGTAAGGGGGGTGGCAACTATGTCATATCATACTTCAACATAATGCAAAATTAACCAATAAAATATTACAACACATTTCATGATTCACCATACATCACCTTCATTTTTTAGTGGCAATCATGTAATCACTAGTGTATTAAATTTGCAACGGTCATATTTCTTTTGGAACAATGCCATGCCGATTCGGTATGGATTACCGATTTGCTTGCCGAAGTTGTCATACCGCGTGAGTGGTTTTCCATGATGCCGATCGGCATCCTTTGCCACTTGCCCAAACCGAAAAGGTTGCCACCCCCTAATAACTACAACTGTACAAATTAATAGTAGAGCAACAATTTTTTTAGTATCAACAATTCGAAACGACTAACGTACATATTACAAAATTGATCTTTTACGGCTTAGGGTTAGGCATATTACCTAAAACTGATAAAATTGGCATCGTCTACATGAAAAACTAGCTTTAAATAAAAAGTTCTTATGCTTCAAACACAAAAATGACTACTATATATGGTATAACGTAAGAGATATTACCATGTTTAATAGAGGGTAGTTTACCTCAAAATCGCACTACAATTATTTGAATCTGAACTACAATTAAGTTTTGGTGAAAGCTATTAGATAATACGACTTACGGTAGATGATGAAAATACCGAAATTATACTCCAAAATTCATTTTCTTTAACATGATTGTGAAAATTATATTCAGATAATGCACACGACATTATGATATGTTTGATGAAAATATACACATGTTTGTTTTTTTGTTTTTTTTTTTTTGAACGGTTCTTTCGGAGAAATCCTTGACCAATGAAACCCGATGGGGGGAAAACCTTCAACTTAAGCCGCCCGAAGGCACGACACTTAATTTGAAGTAAACCCTGCCTTCTCCAGATTCGAACCCTAGTGGGTTGAAACCTTCATTGAAGAACTTTGAAAGCCTAGTATCAACAAACCCTGTGGTCAAAGAGGACTTCCCGGATGGTCACCCATCCGGTACTACTCTCTCTGTGGCTCGCTTAACAAGTTAAGCACTCACCACTAGAGTTATAGCTATAAATGCAGAGTTAAAATCACGCTAGGAAACATGTTAATATTAAAGTGAGCATTGTGTCATGTTTAAAAGGATTTTCTAAAAGAAAAATGATTGTTAAATGTATCTAATGATTTAATTGGTTGATTTCAAAAAATGATAGATGAAAATTTAAAGAGAGAAAATACATAATACAATTGTACAAATGATTTATGCATTAAACATGTTTTTAGGCTTGTTTTGTAGGTCTAAATAACACCTTAACATTTGTTTGAGGGTACATTAAAAAAAAAATGTTATAGGTCTAAATAGCACCATAACATGTGCTTGAGAAAATACATAATACAATTGTACAAGTGATTTACTCTTAGAGCACATGTTTGAATGAATATAAAAATTAAGTACTAGTTCATAAAATAGAAACCTACATGTAATTATAGCAACCTTTAGGTATAATTAATGTCCATTAATTTTTTTTTTTTTTTTTTTTTTTTTTTTTTTTTTTTTAAAGTATCAGTTTGATTTATCGCACCTTAACATGTGCTTGAGGGTATATTTAAAAGTACAACTAATTAAAACACATTTACAAACATTAATTAACTGGTTAATAAATATAATTAATGCAGTTATTAAAACACCCTTTACATAAAAAATACAAATTATTAAGCATATTGTACAACTAACTTAAACACAATTCCTGCATTAAATATCACTAATACAAATAATAGAGCATATTATACAAATATTCAAACCCGAACGGGCAACGGGCTAAATGGGCTCGAGCTTGAACAGGCACGGGCGGCTCGAGCCCGAACAAGCATGGGCCAACGGGCTCGCGCCCGAATGGTTTACAACTCCAAGCTATCACTTTTGCCTTTTGATGCCGTTAACATTTATTTTAAGGTACCCGCCGCTGCAACGCGCGGGTAACCTATTAGTTGTAATTATATAGGAAAATGTTTTAATGAGTTTTCATATTTACATAAACCATTTAATTAAAGCATTTCATTTTAAATTAAATAAAATATAAATACTTTTATTCATATTGATCGTCCTTTTAATGTACACAATGTACAATTCCCGTTAATTGTCAGTTCGTTATAGTTTTAAGTAAATTATAGAGTGGGATAAGGTCATGATGATTATGAATATGATTCATATGATGATGATGCGTGTGATGATCTAACGGGAGATCAATTGAAAGTCAACTTTTATATTTCAGTAAAATTTGATTTTTTAACGTTGTATGAATAAATGTTATACGAAACACTTAACCAAAATATTACAATCATAATCATGTGACATTATAAAATCCCGTTGCTATAGCACAAATATTCGTCTAATATATCCAAAACATGCTTTAAATATATTGTATATCATGCATTGAGTTTTAGCTTTCAATTTTTGTTTAATATCTTACAAAAAATATATAGTTGACTTATGTTTAAAAAACATTGTCATATCTTACCAAAAATATATAGTTGGACAATGTAAAACCAGAATTATCTAAAAATTCAATGAACCAATTCTAGCAACTTATTTTTTCATCACAAAAAAAATAAAATAAAAATAATAATAAATAAATAAATATATATCTTACAAATGGTAAATCGTCAAATGAAAAATAATATTTCATCGCGACGAGTATTTTTTTATATTTCAATAGACGGACATTTCGATATACTTTCGACGATTTTGTTTTTTCATTTTTTTTCCAGTTACGTCTAGAAAAATCACATGTGATGCGATTTTCTAAATCATATGTGTGATTTCATAAATCACATGTGATTTTTTCAGACATAACTGAAAAAAACATTCGTCGAAAGTACACCGAAGTGCCTGTCTATGGAAAGATGATTTAATTCTTATCGTGATAGCATGATTCATTTTGCATAACGATTAATAGTTTGCGATATGTTTATTTATTTATTTTTTAAATGTGAAAGTCTATCTTTTATTATTTTTTTTATCAAAAAATTGATAGCTATTGTTAGTTTATTGGATCTTTAGAAAAATATTAGATCTACGTTGAACTTTTCTCAAATTTTCTATAGTCTTTTGATATATTTTTGATTTTTTTAATTGAATTATCGTATATTACAATATTTTTTAATTCAATTTTAAGTATTTACTTACGTCGTAGCCTATGCACGAATACTCGCGTATTCTTTTAAATAAACTTTATATTTTACTTACAAAATAACTAGAAACCGTCAATTATAACGACTTTTTGATTTTTCTTTTCCCGCCATATATGAAGACATTAATCAAATCTTTTAGCCAAAACCCCCCATCACTTTTTCTCTTCAAAAAACTCCTACCCACTTCATTTTCAACATTCCATTCGGTTCTCGAGTCATATTCGTCTCTTGGATGTTGCTATGATGTTAGGAATAGTTTTGGAGAATTCCGGGACGCTTACAACTTGTTCGATGAAATGCCGATGAGAAATACTGGGGATTTGATGCATTCACTGTGTCGTGTAATTAAGTCTTCGAATAGTATTGAAAAGGGGCGCTTTGTACATGATTATGTGAAGCGAAAGGGGTTTGAGAATGATATTATCGTCATGAATTCGTTGATATCAATGTATGTTAAGATGGGTAGGATGGATTTGGCTCAACAGGTTTTCGATGATGTGGTTGTCAAAGATATAGTATCTTGGAACTCGTTGCTTACAGGATATGCACAAAAGCAGAATTGGCCCAGAGTTTTTTACCTCTTTTTATGCTTAAGACGAGCTGACGATGTGGTTCCTAATGTTGTTACGTTTTTAGCTTTACTTTTGAGTGTTGGTCATGCTAATGATGTTGGTATTGGGATGAGTTTTCATGGGCACTTGATCTCTATCGGTTTATATGCTAATGTTCAATTAGGAACTGCTGTTTTTTATATGTATGCAAAATGTGATAGGCTTGATTATGCTGTAATTGTATTTGAACAAGACTTGATAAACAAAAGTTTGGTGTCGTGGAATGCGCTAATTGCAACTTACAAACAAAAAGGTTATGACGCAGAAGCAGCAGACATATATGAACGGATGGTGTTGGAGACAGATATAACACCAGATTCATTCTCATTTGCTAATGTACTTCCTGCTTATGCAAGACTAGGATATGTTCAAAGAATCAAGTCAATCCATTCAGTGATTATTAAGAGGGGTCTAGACATGAAAGGAGACGTCGTTTTGTCTACTGCAATGTTGGATGCATATGGGAAGTGTTCAGATGTAAAAGCAGCAAAGTTTTTGTTCGATTGCATTCATCAACCGACTACTGCAACATGGAATGCGCTAATTGCTGTATATAATTTAAACGGTCAAATTGAAAATGGGTTGAATATTTTTGGTCAAATGGTTCGTTATAAAGTGTCGTTAGATCCTATAACAATGGTGACACTCTTTCAATCATGTGGACAAATGGGTTCTTTAAAGCACGGTAAGATGATCCATGGGTTTAGTCTTTTGAAAGGGTTGTCTTCAAATCTTATTGTAGGAAATGCCTTGATAGACATGTATATGAGATGTGGATGCACAAATAGCGCCCGAGTGTTTTTCTCTTCAATGTGTACAGAAAATATAGTTACATGGAACACTATGATTTACGGGTATATGAAAAATGGATGTTCTTCTTCTGGTCTTACACTCTTTCGTCAAATGAGATTTGTAAAAGAGTACAAGCCAGATTCTGTAACAATCATTTCTTTACTTCAGGGATCTTTAGCTGCCTCAGGTAGTTGCTATATTGAGTTGATTCATGCTTACATTCTGAAACATGGTTTGGCTTCGGAGACACAAGTTATGAATATTTTAATTGATTTATATGCAAAGATTGGAATTATAGACAAAGCTAGAGATTTGTTTATGGAAAATGATTTTAAACGAGATCAAAACTCTTGGAACATAATGATTGCAGGATATGGAATGAATGGTCAAGGGAGTGAATCTAGTAAACTTTTTTATCAAATGCAGTATAAGGGATATGCACCTGACGCCATCACATTCACCTCTCTGCTGTCTTCTTGCAGCCATTGCGGGCTTATTGAAGATGGATGTAAATTCTTTGACCTTATGGTTACCAAATACAAGATTAAACCAACCATGGAGCACTGGACTTGCATTATAGACATGTTAGGACGGGCAAATGGTTTAGAAGAAGCGTATGATGTGATCAGAACTGCGATTTCTCAGAAATATAGTGAGGGTGTCCCGTTGGATAGTGTTGCTGTTTGGGGTGCTCTATTGAGTGCCTGTAATAATAACATGAACATGAAGGTTGGGGGGCTTGTGGGGCTGAAATTGTCCAAAATGGAGTCGGGAGATTATATGTATAGTTCATTAATCTCAAATTTGTACTCGTCAAATGAGAAATGGGATGAAGCAAGAGAAATCAGAAAAGTTTTTGGAGATAGGAAACTGATGAAGAAGCCGGGGGTAAGCAGTTTGAAGAGTTGACTGATTAAGATCTTGTGGAAGCGATTACTACAATTTGAAGCCTTACATTGGAGGTAATTTCAACCCACTTATTATTATATAGGTTGATTTAGGTTCTGTTTTTATACCTTTGGGGTTAGATGGCTGTCATGAGTTAGGTCGAGCTAAACAGAACTAATGTAAGGGTCCAACATTTGAATGTTTCTGAATTGTATTTTAAAAGCACACAACCTCCGAAAGGAAATTATTAAAGAATTATATTACAAGTGAAATATATAGTTTCGTAACTATATACAATTATATTAAAATCACACAACCTCCAAAAGGAATTTATTAAAGAATTATATTACAAGTGAAAAGATACAACCTGAATGTATGGACTTGTTACAACGGAAAACTAGCTCAGGTAACTTAACCAACTTCTCAGTTAAGAATGTTTGGACTGTGCTTAGGCCAAATGGTTTGGAGGTGCCATGGGGCAGCTTGTGTGGTTTGCACATTATATCCCAAAGCACGTATGGTTGGTAATAGGCATAAGACTAAAACCGCAAGATAGACTTAGAAATTTGGGAGCAACCCATGACTGCAATGTGCAGCTTTTGTTACACACATAATGACTCTCTCACATTTGTTTCTTGAAATTTCATACATGAGACTGGTTTGGCACACAATGAAACCTCTTGCGCAGCTTCAAGGTGTGTGTGATTAATGGAAGCAAGTGGTTGAGTTTTTAGTCCCTCAATGTAAAGGTAGATCAGCTTGGAGCATTGTCAGAAGACTTGTTTTCTCGTAAACTATATATTGTATATGGAAAGAAAGAAACAACATGAGATCCTCAAGATTGAACAAACAAAGGAGCAGCTATGCAAAAACCACTGTGAAATAGCTCCGACACAACGAACTTCATATATCCCTTTTCCACTCAATCCAGAAACAAGAGCTTATTTCTGAAGTTATTCGATTGAAGCTTATGTGTTCGATTTTAGATGTTCAAGTCACACGGTAAAGATGGTCAGCAGTGTAACTCACGCTATAATGCAAGGGAAATCATCTAATGTACTTTTCGTGTTTTATGTATAGAAAAGGCATGTTGTGTGGAAAAGGCATGTTGTGTTCTAATAGCTTGGTGTAGGTTAGATCCTCCTTGTGTTATAGAACATCCGTCACAACTCACAAGTTGATCCTTTCATCATTTATAAAAGTTTGTTGGGGTAAAAACCCCTTTACCCAAAAAGAATCAAAGGCTTTCCTTAATTCTGAGTGTCAAAACTCAAGTGTATAATCGATACGATCCAAATGTAATATATACAAAAACTCAAAACCGCATTCAGATGTGAAGTAACCTAAATGAAAACTTGCATGCATATTTGTCTATTTGGCAACCATATATGTCATACTTGAATTCAAACTATATAAGTTATCATAAAGAAGATATAGCCAGTTACATAAGTAACACCCTTTTATACACCTTTAGAACATATGGAGTAGTCAAGTGATCGTAAACAAGATATAACCACGTATATAGTAACACCCTGTTATACACCTTTTAGAACATAACGGAGTAGTTGTCGATGGTTCTCTCCACATACATCACATTTCTCAGAATTCATTTAAAGTTATACTTGACATTATTATGGCTCAAAATCATTGTGCACGGGGATCCGTCTGTGTGGTAATGTATAATCTTGGTGCGACCACCGCCAACTTTCTTTCTCACCACCCACTCCTTTCCCTGTGATTTGTTTATTCATTTGAAGTTTCTTCACACCTGCATGTTTCCATTAACAATGTATAATCAACCAAACTCTACCAAGAATAGTGGCAAATCTAAGATGTTTGACTAGAGTATACTCAACCATAACAAATCCATAGTACAAGAGATAGCACACATGACACTCATATAGTAACTTTTAGCTAAGAAAACGACATAACTATTTTTGTAAGTGCCATTAAAGTCCAAAACACACACACACATATATGAGACTTCACGGGTACACATTTTCTTAGCATTATGGAAAAAAAAAAAAAAAAAAAAAAGAAGAAGAAGAGAAAACTGTTTATGAATCATATCACCCCTCAGAGTGTGTGCAACGACGACAAAACTATTTTTGTAAGCGCCATTAAAGTCCAACACACACACACATATATGAGACTTCACGGTTACACATTTTCTTAGAGAAAAAAATAAAAAAATAAAAATAAAAAAAGAAGAAGAAGAAGAAGAAGAGAAAACTGTTTATGAATCATATCACCCCTCAGAGTGTGTGCAACGACACAAAGTGTTCATGACCGAACCTTTGAAATCATAAGGTATTAGTTGAGCAGTAGTTGCGACATTCTGATATGGATGAGACAACAAACAGAGACAAGCAATGACAATCTTGAAAACCTTCTCCATTAAATCACCTTGTATAATCTGTATTTTTTTTTTTTTGTGTGTGCTAACTTCTAGTGAAATGACTATTTGTATACGAGGTATGCCCACTGTTTGGGATTAGAACATGCCTAGTGTAGTAGTCTACTTCCAGTATCCTCGATCCCAGAAACAATATTAGTGGGGTCAGATTAAAGTTGGGGAAAATAATACTAAAGTTTAAATCTTTATATACAAATTCTAAGCTTTAGAATGTTTGGTGTTTCTTTTTGTTCTTTCTGCGGCTTCTGCATGTATTCCTTTACCAAAAAGACAAGAATAAATTAGGGTGACAAAACACGAACCTTTTAGGACAACCCAACCGTTTTGAGCTGACGCACAAACATTTTTACATCCTTTCCTTTACATTGTATTTCAAATTTAATGTGTCGTCGAATATGACAATAAAACTACATGATTACGAGCCATTTGACTAGTTATAAGCATAACCCAAATCGACCAATTCATATATAGATGGGTTTAAAATGATCTTACCTCTAGAAGATTTAGATAGATCATACCTCACCCAAGTCAAAAGTGCACATGAAGCGGAAGATCTTAATCACTACAATAACAAAAAGTGATCATGAGAGAGACAGAAAGAGGCCAAACATGTGAAGCTATAATACAGACAAAGAGTAGTGTAGTACTTTGATGTTTAATTGAATTATAAAAACAAAAGAACTGGCCCCATTTTTTCTAAGATAACATTGGTAATCACCTGAATAAAACCCTGGTTCAAATTAAAGAAACAATTGAGAGCAAACAATAGAAACAATAGTGATAACGATGCTTTATGCTCAACGAGAAAATTGCTATGCCTATTATTATAGGATAGCAAAACACTACAGAGATACAATATTCAGGCATATGAGATCCCGCCGGGTTAATGCTTTGTCTTCTAACAACTACTCCGTACATATTTTGAATAAATATGAGAAATTGTTGAGCCCAGAAATTATGCCTCTAAAAAACATAGAATTCTTATGGGGCTCTGTCGAATGGTTTTGTCCCGAAATTATGCCTCTAACAAACATAGAATTCTTATGGGGCTCTGTCGAATGGTTTTGGTCATGTTTGGCAACACTCTTTTGGAAGCGTTTAAGAGCGACAAGCGACAAGCGATAAGCGTTTCAGTCTTAATAATTGTTTGGCAACACTGTTGCTAGCGTTTAGTAACACCTTAAAAGCTTGCAATCTTAATGCTTCATAAAGAAGCTTTCCAATATACCGCTAGCGTTTAATTTTAATATTACCAATTTACCCTAAAAAAATAACATTCATTCATAAGTATATGCCCTTTCTCGTAATTTTACATTTTATAATTACATTTACAGCTACGTTACCAAACACGTTTTACTGCTACGTGTCGCCAAACATAGCCTTTGTATCATTATAGCATGTGTCCCAGACAGCTTCCATTGCATCCTTAGCAGCTGCTGCTTTTGAACAGTAAGGATTGCTCGCCAATGACTTCATTACTCTTCTTCTCACACATTCCTTTAAAAAAAAAAAAAAAAAAAAAAAAAAAAAAAAAACACACACACATGTTATGGAGCCGCTAACTTGAGAAAATTTAAAAAGCAAATATTATGATCTTAGCAGCTAGAGTTGCATTAAGTGTTGGAAGATATAACACCAAATTGACGAAAAGTTGATTAGATAAATAGAATAAGGCAAATGAATGTCCTGGTATTTAATCATTTCAATAACCTACATTTCATTCGAAAATAATAATAAGAACTACAAAACACAAGAACAAACTAGTTTACATCATTGGTGTTCCTGGAAGGGGAAACTATGGCCAAGATGAGAAAAATAAAATAAATTTTGGGCTTTTTTTGTCAATCTGTTGGGTTGGTTTGCAGGGAACATTTCCAAACAGATCCAAATGTGATAAACAAAAAATACCCAAGAGTTTACAAGTCAAAATGGGTTAAATCGAGTAGGCTTGAACAGCAAACATTTTTTTGAACTTTACAAATGAATAAGTTTTAATAAAACCAACTAACTTGATTATAAGAAAATTTTCAAATAAACGATCTAGGAGAGGTTATGAATTATAACTTTTAGTACAATACAGTGAGCTCGGTACCAATCCCGTCCCGAACCAGTACCGAATTGGTGGTAACATTTTTTTCCCGAGCATAAAAGTGTGTACCTGTACCGTAACAGACGGGATTCCGGTGCCGGTATCCGATACCGGGAAAACAGTACAAATTCGGGGTTTCCCGTTTTCTAAAACCAAAATAAACCAAAGACGAAGATTCAGCTTCGTCTTGGACAACTAGATTAATTAACAATAAGCATTAACTCATTAAATAAATATTCACCTTTGTATTTAACAAAGATACACATCATTAACAATAAACATAACTCATTAACAATAAATCATTAATATTACTGAAATATGATTATTGATGATGATCAGGATAGTTTACGAGTGTAAAATTGATGTGTTTAGTGATTGATAATAGGTTACGGCTTAATTTTTGGGGGGGTTTGTAAAGGGTCGATGGTTGTCAGAGAAGGTTTAGGAGCCCTTTTTTTCTCTTACTTTGTGTTTGGATGTGTAGGCGTCTTTTTCTAGCGGAGTATGCTTGAAGGAGACTAATAAGATTGTTTGGATATGGAAATTATTCAAAAAATAACCTTTTTATATTTCTGGAACCAAAACCATGATTTCCCTCTTATATCCTGTACCTTTTTGAAGGTATCGAATTTATTTCCACATATTTTGTAGTCCTGGTACCGTACCGTGTAGTGGGAACCGGCACCGGTTTGGTACCGGTATTCGGGTCAAAATGCTCATCCCTAGTACAGTAACAAATGCTCTCACACTTACCCTGATAATACCACTTAACATAGCGGGCCAATTCTATCTCAGCCTTTAAAGGAAAGCATAGCAGGCCAATTCAACCCTCGTGGGGGCTACTAGAATGTTCTACTTGGATGCCAATAGTCGGCCAACCACCTTAAGGTATCCAAGTAGAATACTCACACATACTGATAGTAGTTGCACTACTGTGTCGTAGATTTTTTTTTTTTTTTCTAATTATTTTTACCCATACCCCCCCCCCCCCCCCCCTTGAAAATCGGTTTGCTCGCCTCCGAGTCTAGCCTATCTTTCTTGGGTTTCATTTTCCCGTTGGTTAAAGGTACTTATGTCATCCCTATTCCACACGGCTTATTTGAATGACTGATATTGCCCGGCATTTGCCGCTAAAGTTGATATCCTTGTACCAACCCACTCTCCCCTCAATACTTTGTTATTCATAAAAGAAGACAAGTTGATGAGAATCAGACTGACAAGTTTATGCTTCAAATTATTTCGAGAAGTGAATTAAGGTTAATTGTTTATGATTGTTGATCAAGCAATTGTTTCTCTTATAACAAGTTTCTAACAATACGATAAGTATGGAACATAATTGGTTTTTTATTAACTTGTGACAACAGCCTTAAGTCGTTCTCTAGTTATGTTGAAGCAATGAAGCTTCACTAAGATTAGAATTATATTTATCTGTAGTTAACGTTGCTTAAGAATGTCTTCCCAAGTGAAAACATGGACCTGTTGATATTATAATATTTTTGAAACAAGTTAATTATATTCTTAATGCAATAATTATATATGGAGTAAGTTTGAAAGAAAAGAAGTTTTTCAAAGTTTCACAAATCATAGTTGAGACTTCCTGGATTAATAACAATTACGAATGAGCTATTGGACAATGTTGATGATTAATATATGATCAACAATTCGGATTTCAAAGATTAATGACACTACTCAAGAAAAATAAAGCACATATGACAATGTGAGGAGGCACTTCGCCCCCATTACTTTCATGTTTATGAATACTGATAACTTTTAGAATATTAATTCCCTCTCTAAACTAATAGCATATAAGCATATGGTTATGTATGATGCTTACGTGAATAAGTTTGTGCCAAACAACGTTCAGTAAGAAGAAACAATACTATTTCGAAGAAAGCAAACATGAACTGTATTTATCTATCAGTATGGAATTCTCTAAAACCGGAAGTATCTCAAATCTTATAGAGTCAGGAACAATAATATATTTTCTCTCTAGTCATTTTTCACGTCTTGTATAGCAACTCAAGATCCACCCATTATGCAATTGTTACGAAATTTACATGACTTCATGCAACTTACAGAGAGGCAAAAGATTATTTGACATAGTTCAATAACTAATTGTTATTTATTAAAATTAAAAAGCAAACTTACTGGTTCATGGCCTCTTAGTTTGAAAAACCCTCGTAAAAGTTCCCTCTTATAATGGCAGTCACCACTTAGATGGCCAGCACGGATCTTTTTCGTATACAAACAAGTGAAATTAAGCACAGTTAACGATCAGGATTTCCAACACACACAAAAAAAGAGCAAAGTAACTCAGATACGAATTTAAACCTCACTACAGGCATGATGAGCGCAATTAGTCCAATCCAAATTTGCAGCTCGACAGTCATCAAAAGCATGAATCAACTCGTGGATAACAACTTGAGTCACCTCATCTTGAAATCGCAAGAAATTACCACATACCACTATCTACAACATTCAAAGATTAAAAATAAGTTCCATTTGTTTGGATCAAAATTGCAGCACTAAATATATATTATAGCTTTATAAGCTTATAATAAAAATGACTCAAGGTCGAGCTCCGTCTGCTCGTTATTTGTTTGGGATTTTTCAGCTTTTCGAATTATCAGATGGTGTTTAGGATTACTTATTTTTCATATTTTTTCGCTCAAGCAAAAGCAATTTTGTGTCATCCAAACTAGGTTTATGTCATTCAAATAAGCCGTTTCTAATAAGTAGAGGTGTAGCCGCTTATTTCATAGTGCTTGTTAAGACAACATTAAATTCGTTTTTTGGGTAATCAATTTATCAGACCGTTTGGCTGACTAATCATTAATCAATGAGCTCAAGCCGAGCGCCACACAAACTCAAACCAGATAAAGTCCTCCACTTGGTTTTTTGCACCAAGCGAACTTAAAACCTTTTTATAAATCGCACCAATCCGCATTTGTTACAAAATCAACACTTCCAAACACTAGTTCTAAAAGTATTTACTTTTAGGCAAACATAAAGTGGCCACGCCGACCTTCCGAAAAGGGAGGCTTTTATCCCGGTTTAAGTCTCTGGGCAGTGTCGGCCCAAAGGTCGGAAACCATAACAACCAGTCATTCTATGGGGGTACATCTATATATATATATATATATAAATTGAGTTTCTCATATTGAATGTGAGCATTTATGTCACAAGCCAAGAAACTCAAATATGTGGTTTAAGCTAATGAATTTAGTGTATGCGGAGCTTATTTTGTAGCTTTTAAGAGCTTTTAAGGTGAAATGTAAATATAATATAATAATAAAAATAAAGAGAGCCTATAAAGCCTCATTGATGAGGAAATTATCGTATAACTTAAATCATAAATTGCTGCTATATAACTCAACCATAAATTGTAGGTCCCTTGCTATCCATACCTAAAATTCCTTTTCAATTAATGTTATAACTCCATCGTACAACCATTTTTTACAAATGCCCAACCCAACCAATTGATGCAAAACCCTTACATGTTTCCATGCTGCATAGCTCCTTTCATCTCCTCACCATTAAATGTGTCAAATCATCTAACATGTAGATTCATTCCTATAATTACGTACCAGCCACAGCTCTTGAGCTTCTTTTGAAAGCTTTTAAGAGCTTTTAAAGTTACATAAATATATAAGTCATACATTAAAAAAGAAAAAAAAGGACAACTATAAAGCCTCATTGATGAGGCAAGAACTTTACGAATGCAGCATCTTCACCTCTCTTTCATCTTCTCACCATTAAATGTCCAAGGGGATCTTCCAGCTTCTGTGATGGTATAAATAATCCGGGTCATATCACACAACCACACTTTCCAGCAACAATTGCTTTCACAGTATGTCTAAGCAACAGAAAAAGCACTCCCCCGGTTATACCCTGGATCAGTTGAAGGAAGGAGATGAGGGTCTGATTGTGGTGATGATTTGCAGGAAGTGGGACGTGCATGATATTAATGGTAGATACCAAAGCACAAACGTTGTGGTTCAGATGAGAAGGTAAAATAATAGAAATCAGGTATGCGTTATCCTACATTTAGAAACATGAAAATCCACAAAACTATTGAGCGCTAATCAGAATTAAAAATTGTAGTGATGTTGATGCAACCCTACCAAGCGTGCCTATTTCAGATTGTAAACCACGTAATGGGACTCTTCAAGAGCTCTTAGACATGGGCTGCGACCGAAGAAAAGATGTATTTTACTTTTTACCCCCACCCCGATAATGTCATGAGTTATAGCATGTTACCTGTTTCGTGTTTCACTCGATCTTGGCTTGCAGGGTATAACATTTCACTGTGAAGCTGGAATCATGCACGTTCGGACCAATAACAGGTACTACCCTGTCAAAGTGTTGCTTGATGGGCTTGAAGAGGTAAGAGTGCATATTTGGTTAATTTGTTGATGCATTTTAATGAACAGGCTGAAGATGACGCGCGTTGTTGCCACATGCTTTGCTGAATCTGTATAGTACAAAGCACGTGTTTGAAATCAAGTCGCACACATACTATAATTATGGCGAGTCTGAGAGCTTCACCTGCACCAATGTTATCCCATCCCATACTTCTACACTGGTTTCATCTCAACCTTTATTCAATCAAAACAATTCATAATAAGCAAAAACTAACTAAAAGTTGATGACCAGGTAAACAGTTAAAGAGGGAAGGAGACTGACTTGATTAATGCAAGAAGGTATGCGTGCAAATGTAAGTAAATACTTAAGTTTCTCGCATGTGAAGTTGGACAGTCCAATACACTTGGTGAGTCCTGATCTCTGGCAATCTTCCATTGCTCTCCAAACGGATTCAATGTCCATAGGAAGAAGATCTACCGGTTTTATTGGGTGCGATCCTGGTTTAGCACTGATGGGCCAGTAAATGATGGTTTCTTATATGTCTAGCAAACAACATTGCAATTTTCGTATCTTGCTATAATCAGAAACTGATTACATTGTTATATTTTTGGGTGTGATGTAAAAAATTGCCTTTTTAGCAGGCATGCAACGCAGCACCATGACCACCAACTCCAGCTCCAATTATCACCAGATCATAATGCTATTTTTGAGCTGGGAAAACTGCACATCCTGTCTTCGTAGACTGCAAAAACATGGAGATGGTCGAAAGACGATCAGCAAGGTGTGGTCAACACAGTGTGTTCGATGAATCAAACAGTGTAGCGTCTTTAAAGATAGTCTCATCTTTACGTGCAGTTGCAACACTCTAGAATAGCTAAACATATCACCAAATACACTACCAGTTCAACCATTTTTATTTATGTCAAATTTTTCGATCCTACAATTCAACTTTCGAACATCACATGTTTTCTTTTCATGTATTGATCTAAAATGAGAACTACTAATAAATAATTCTATTCCCATGAAATAAAAAATATTTCAAACCTCAAACTATTTTTTAAGGGTATAAATTTGTGTTACCTTGGTTCCTTTTGGAATGGTAGAACTTGCGTACTCCATGTCCACCAGTGCCTCTCTAAAGCCTCCGTTGACGGTGACGGGTGTATTTAATTTCATGACTTCAGATGTAACACTCTGAGAGTACCTCATCTTCCGTATGTCATCCCATTTTAGCAATTTCCGTGCTTCTTTTGTCTTCGAAGCTTCCAAGTGCTCTGAAAATTTATGTCAAACAATGCTTCAAACGTGAAAGTAGTTTCACATGAAATAACGAAACATGCTTCAGTAACACAGATGGTAAGCAGTCAATCTGTAACATAAATCTTAGTGTATGCTCTAAATCATGAGTTACCTCTACGGCTCTACATCATAGAACATTATTCACTAATTACCAACCGAATTTAACCCTCTCTTCACAGCTCAAGACGATTAAATATCTATAACTGCATAGAAAGTATTTGTAAATGACTAAACGCTAACCTCGGTTCTTAGCTTGAATGGTTGTTGGGAAATAGCTCTAACTCTCATCTTCGATCTTCCGCCACCAAAGCTTGCAAACAATTCAGAGATCTGCACAAAATTAGAAACTGAAATGTTGTAAGTGATGCTTACTTGATATCAACACCACCAGTAATATCATCAAGATTACATAGACCGAAACAATTTTGGTAGCCAATAAAAAGTGATTGAACCAATCAGTTCAATAACAAAGTTCACATAAGGTGAGTGGTGTAGTGTGAACTAAAATATTCGTAGCACATAGAAGTGAATGAACACAATGTTTTAATAGCAAATTAACAGAGTGAGTGCTGTAGTGGTACAAAAATGAAATGTTGTTGTTGCTTATTTGATATCAACACTTTTCTATAGCAATATCAAACACAATGAGTGGTGTAGTGTGTATCACAACAGTTGTTATATCGCACACCTGATTATATTATTGATAGTAAACCTTTTGATTCTATGCCGAGTGGTTCTGCTTTTAAAAATCGATTTCCTTTGACTTAATATTTAGGACAGAACTAATTTGATCGATTGAGGCTGGAAGCTTATAAAACTCGCCCCGTCACGATGCAAATAATCTCATGTTTGCACGAATCCACCCGACCACGTGCCAAACAACCAAATAGGCAAATTAAATAAAGGTATACAAAACATATAAACCACAAAACTTAGGCTCTTCATAAACTACAGTGCAAACAACCAAAGAAGAATGAACAAAATTAAAGATACATTGAAATCCATAAATTGATTAACTTACAAGCCAAACAAAGCCACACTACGTGCGAGAACCCGCAAGACCGCCACCAAGACTAATCCCTCTCAGGTCACACAACCGTTGTGCAATCTGTCATTAAAACAATTTATCAAACACCTAATATGCAACATGAACAAATTAACAAAATTAATAAAAATTATGCTTTTTCATCATCAACAAACTCCTGAGCTTGAATTAAGTTATACCAATAAAAACCAGCCTAAAAATTAAACAATAATTAACACATTCATAATCAAATTACAAAGAACCTTCTTTCCAATATCTTAAAAGTTGAAACTTTATAAATACATAAAAATTTACCGAGATTAAAATTAGAAGATACAAAACAACATCAATTCATGTCGATCTTGATTTTGCTGATGGAAAGACCATTGCGATAATAAATCTAATTCAAATTAACCTTAAACGATGTGACTTCATACAATGACTCATCACCATGTGTTCATCCGTTTGTCTGAGTGTACATGACCGGGTATGTGTAGGTGGGAATAAATTTCCAAGTTAAATTCATATTCTTATACCAAGGGGAAAGAAAATAGTTTGGTTACTATTTCTGAAGACTGAAAACACATAAAACATTGTGTTGTGAAAAATAATAAAAACAAATACTCCGTATTATTATTGAGACATACAATGACGAGCTAGAAAAAATTTCTTGAGAGGGCAGAAACAATTTTTTTCAAGAAGAATATTAGATGGGAGGGCCGAGATGGAAAAAATAAAATGTAACACATGAAATCGCGAAAAAAATACACTAACGGGTTTAGGACTCCCGGCCCCTTAATAGCTCCGCCCATGGAGACATACCTTTAAAATTTACTTATGAAACCAAAACATTTATACCATAAGTTATGTGTAGTATAAAGTATGTGTTTGAAATACCATGTTTTGTATTACGATGCTGAAACTTACTCATGAATTTGATACATTTTTATTCAAACAATCAATGATTCTTTAGGGTGAACAAAGCCCGTGCATCGCACGGGCCATGCTGTCTCGTAAGCCTCAATTTTTAAGGACTTATATAACTTTATTGTATTATTAAGTATAATAAACTTATATAAGCCCACAAGTCTCGAAACAAATGTAGTAATAAGCCAAATATAATACCCTAAATTTATATAAATTGTATAAAAAGAAAAATACCCCTCGACCGCGAACATAACAACCACTCATTCTCCTAGTACAATTAGTCGCTTTTATAAAATTAGGAGGAATCTTGCATCCGCTTTTCTCCAAATGCTCCAGTAGAAACTTCACTGTCGGAGCTGTTTTTTTTTTCACATTCATGAAATTAAAACATTTATATAATAAACCCTAACAGAATTTGAAATAAAAAGAGATGTAGTAAATTACTTCCGAGGCTTCTTTGGATCATTTTCTCGCATTCCTCCAGAGACATTTTTTTAGTTGGTGAAATTATGAAGTTGTGGGTTGGATGGCGGATATAGAAATAGGGTATATTTTACTCCCTCCGTCCCACATTAAATGTCATGACTTTTCAAAGTATTTTTTTAACAACTTTGACTTTAAATATTTTTGCTTATGTAATATGGTATTTGATAAAATTTATACGTAGTGAAAATACATTGAATACTCAACTCATTCATATATTTTGCATCAAGTATTATATAACACAAACAAAAATATTTAAGGTCAAAGTTGTGAAAAAAAGACTTTGAAAAGTCAAACAGGACATTTAATGTGGGACGGAGGGAGTATTAGATTTATTAATAAATTTATTTTATAGGGTATGCACTATTTTATTAGATTTATTAATAAATTTATTTTTTCGTGTTGCATTTTTCGGGTCGGGTTTTCCCAAGAATTCGGGCTGAATATGGTTGTTTTATTTGTAGGGTCTCATAAATTAGAGCATGCCCAGACATAAGGTATGAGGCCACGTTAACCGCTGCAGAAGCCAGCGTTAAAACCACGTTAACGTGGTGCATTATTTGGGTAACGCAACGTTAAGGGACGAAGTGTGTATAAAAAAAAAAAAAAAAAATCATTCAACCCCCTCCCCACTTAATTCAAACGGCTAGTTTTTTAAAAAATTTACATTTTGGCCCCCTAACGTTAACTAACGTAAAAAAACGGCTACTTAGCAAAAAAAAAAAAAAAAAAAAAAAAAAAAAAACATTTTCCAAAACCTTTTTTCAACCAATATAAATACCCATTTACCCTACTTCTTTTTCCCACACTTTCACTACTCACTATCTTCTATCTACAACTTCTAATATCCAAAAAAAAAAATGTCTCAAGGCAACAACAACAATCCTAACTCGTTTACGAACCTCCTCGGTGGGTGGGGGAACCCATATGCGGGTTCATCATCCAATCCGAATCCGAATCTGAATTCGGACAATCCAAACCTATTCGGTATGTCGAGCCAAGAAGTTTACCAACAACATGAAGCTTTACGATTTTGGCAAGAATCCCAACAACAAAACACCTTAAACACCAATTTTCAAAATCTCCAATTCACTCAACCATCCCAACAATCCCAAACGGAAACTAACGAAGCTTTCGAAACACCTACGTCGCCTAAAAGAAACAAAAACTCGTGTTAAACGAAAGTCCAAAAAATCGAAAGAACCAGTCGATGATGAGGAGGAGGTCGAACCAGTCGTATCACGTTGGCAAGCAAATGAAGAAAAATTACTTGCAACGTGTTGGGTTGTTGCAAGTGAGGATGAGCAAGTCGGTCGGTCCAAATCCAAAGATACATTTTGGCAGCGGGTTAAAAATGAGTTCAATAAGCATAGTTATCATAGACGCGGGAAAGATATGATACAATCGAAGTGGAGAACGTTGAACCGCGATTGCACAAAGTTCAACGCGATTTACAAACGTGCCGACCGCGATAAAAAAAGTGGGGAAAATACCATGGATATACTCACACGGGCCAAGGAAATGTATCGAAACGAGAACAAAAATGCGCCGTTTCATAATGAGGAGGCTTGGACTATTTTGCGTAGTCATAAGAAATGGGACGCACCGGACATGGTTGATTTAACCGGTGATGTCCCGAGCCAAGCAAACGAGGCGTTGTTTGGTAATGATGCACAACCACGCCCGATGGGGAAAAAGAGGGCTACGAAGAAACAAAAGTCCGAGACAACGACAAGCACCGGGGGAGCGAGTACCGGTGGCTCTGTTTCGTCGGCCCAATTCGGTGAAGCTTTGCGCGAGGAATATCGGGCTAAACGTGAAGATGCGGCCTTGGCTTACAAAGCAACCGCTGAAAACCAATACGCAGCAATACGCTCGAGGGACTTTGAGTTTTTGTTGCTCGACACTACCGGCAAAGATCCTTATTACGTGACGCTAGTGAATATGAAAAAGGATCGTATCATTGAAAAATACGGGTTGCCAAAGCGTACGGAATAAATAAATGTGTTGTGGTTTGATTTTTTTTTTGTTTTTTTATTTTTTTTCGTATTGTATTAATGTATTGTTTGTTTGTTTGTTTTTTTTTTCTTTCGTAATGTAATATATTCAAGACTTAATGTTATGGTTTTTAAAAAATTGAAGTATTAGTTTTAGTTTAGGGTTAAAATTGAAAATATTTAAAAAAATTGAGTTAAAGTGAGTTAAGGTTGAGTTATGAATGGGGGTGTTTTTTTTGTGAGTTAAAGTTAAAGTGGTAAAGCTGATGTGCCGCTGACGTGGCGCTGAGTTATAAGTTAACTCAAGTTACGGATGGGCATGCTTTTAGAGTTGATTTGGTTTATCAAGTTGGGTTTATACGATATAATGTAATTCGCTATTTAAACGTTCAAAATATTACTCATTTAAGATATTTTCTCATCTTAATATTTTTTTTTCCTAGTAAAAAATATTTGTATACATGTATATAATTGTTAACGGGACAAATTATGAGGCCTTTAAAAATTTTGAGCCATTTCAGGTTTATAGTTTTTTGATATAAACAAAATTATAAAAATAAAAATAAAAAATAAAAAAACTCACCCCCGTCCATCTAAAAAAACAACCCCCGTGTTTATAACTTGGCCCTTCAAGATATGTGTGTGAGAGTTCTAGTAGTACATAAATGGGTGCATTTTTCAAAAGTGTACAGTAAATACATCAATCAATTATCAATAGCTCCAAAGAGCTTTAACATTTGGATATTGACTTTAAATTATACGAAGTGTAAATCAATTAAACTTTTCTTTTAATTTGTTTAAAATTATATCATTATGTAAAAATGTGTAAACAATCTTCATATGAAGAAAAAAAGGAATATGTAACATTTAATAGAAATCTATACATCCATCATTGAAAGTGATTAAGCTACGTACACAAAATATCGATGTCCCATAAAAAAATGATAAATAAATAAAATAAAATAAAAAAGATATAACATTTAATAGAGCTTATTTGCTTTCAATTCAATTCAGTAGTATAAAATATGTGCAACAGGCTACAACTCTTATTATTAACGATGTTAAGTGTTGGCATGCATTTATGTTGGATCATTATATTAGTATATTTCATCTTTTGTCATGCATCACATGTATTATGAGTCGAAAATAGGCTGGAATCATATTTTGTCATGCATTTATTGTGAGTAAAAATCAGCTTTTGAATTATGAATTGTAGTATATACGTATGTTAAGTGTTCAGGTTAAATTACAGTTTCAAAAAACACAAAAATACTTTCTAAAAACGCAAAAAAACTCACTCAAAAATACTTTCTAAACGTAGTGACACCAGCAGATGGTTCTCCTAAAATATGGACAAAATATTAACCAGATCAATTCCTTTTTCTTTAGTCCATCTGTCTTGTGGAACAGGAACACCTGATGAGTGACGTTAAGTTTGAGAAGGAGTTGGGGTTTGTTGTGGTAATTGATTAGGTATGGATTCAGACTCTTGTGTATGAGAGTCAGATGCTTGAACTGACGATATTTGTTGAGAGATGGTCATTATTATGAATGGGCTTTTGTGTATCAGATGTAGGGCTGAGCAAACGGACCGGATGGACCGGACCGACCGACAAAACCGACCGGACCGGACCGGACCGACCATATTCGGTCCGGTCCTCGGTCTAAGCTTTTTGGCTAATTCGGTCCTCGGTCCGGTCCGGACCGACCAAAAACCCGAAAAAACTTGCCAAATCTTGCCTAATTGGACCGGACCGACCGAAGACCGACCAGACCGAGACCGGACCGACCACATTCGGTCCGGTCTCGGTCTATGGTTTTTTCGGTTCTCGGTCTTTGGTCCGGTCCGGTCCGGTTTTTGGACCGTGATCACCCTTAATCAGATGTATTGCTTTATGGTGGCTGAAAGTTTGAAGAAAGAGGATCATATGCTGGAATATATGACAATGTTACACCATATTTTGGATAAGTATTTGTGAACATATGAGAGGTATATTTCTTAAAAATAAAATGAGTGTCATTCATTCTTTCACTAAAAAACAACCAACTAACAACAACTAAAAAAACTAATTTTTCGCAATTTTATTGAAAAAAAATATCTTATAAATGATAAATCGTCAAATAATAAAAAAATACATCACCACGACAATAAAATTTTTATCTTTCAGTACATAGGCACTTCGATTTACTTTTGACGAAAAAAATTTCAAGCTTTTTTTAAGTGTTAAAATTTCTGCACTGGAAAGATCACATGTGATTGTAAAATCACTTGTGAGTTGTTATTTTAAAAATCAAATATGATTTTTAACATAACAATTCAACTGTGATTTTTCATGCCGAAAATTTCAACACTAAAAAATGAAATAAAATAAAATTAAAAAAAAAAAAAAAAAAAAAAAAAAAAAAAAACTTGAAAAAATAAAGATCACAATAGTATGATTTGTTTCGCATCACCAATAATGGTTTATAAGATATTTAATTTAAAAAAATAAAGATCAAAGTGAGTTTTTTTATTTGATGAAAAAATGAATAAGCAGGATTTGTCCATTTGATCTTTAAAGAATTTGATATCTATGTTGAACTTTTCTCTATATTTATGGATTAGTTTAATTAGGATTGAAATGATGCTATTATAATACATTATAAAGATGGATATTGCACTCGACAATTAGATCTTTAAAAGTGGTCCGTTATTTGCTAATGGGCACTCCTATTGGTCCACTAAAAAGTATTAAGTACATGAATATGCCCATTAGTTGAGAAGTAGCCCGTGTGGCACATTGTGATAGGCTGAAACAAGTTGCCCAATTTCCTGTTCATTGTCGTTTTGCTATAATGACGCCGTAGAATAAAAAAGATAGTCATTAACGACCTAATTTTTGTACTATGAAAAGCCGGCCATACAAGTGTAACCAAAAACTGTACTGAGCCATGGTAAGTCTGTAACAGAAGTTTCTTGATTGTCCTTGGTTTCTCAGTTAATCTTTATCAACCAACAACACAAAGAATATAACCCAAAAAAAATCAAAAACCAGGATTAGGCCAAAAAAAAAAAAAACACTCACCCCCCCCCCCCCCCCCCCCCAAAACATAGATATCTAGCAAATTCAACTTCCACGAGCACCACAACTAGAAAACATTGGCGGCGGTGAAGAGACAAGAACATTGGGGTTAAAAATGAAGTTGCTGGCGTGTCTTTGGGTTTTCCGACGAACCTTGCGCCGCCGTCTTCACTCCGGCCACCAACAGAAAGTCTCATCATATGTTTTTTTAAGTTTTAATAAAATTTTAATTGTTTGATTTTAAATTTATACCCTTTAGAGCTTTTATATAAAATATTGAAACTTTTTGATCTGCAGGGTTTTGATTTTGCATATGTGTATTTGTTTGAGGTTTGGAGCTACGAGGGTGAATAGGTTTGATGTGGACGATAAGCTACAAGCGCTTGAGCCTGTCGATTTGGGTGAGTTTTTATTAGTGTCATGTAGTTTCCGTTTATATTATATGCTACAAAATCTGTTGGAATAGATTTTCTTAGAAATTTGAGGAAGTTTGATACAGATTGGTATAGTTGGTGTTTTTTTGTTGATATAATGATTATATGATTATTAGTTGTTAATTTTATTTGAAAATCTTATGAAAACTATAGAAAACTAGAAGGGGATTGAATAGTTTTACTGATTAAAACTTCATTTTAAAGTTTATAGATCGACTTATGTCAATCTAGTTTTGGCGTGTTGGATATTGATAGTAATACAAACATATAAACTAAAATATGAGATAGAGTTAGAGAGACACAACCACAACACGAGTATTTATAGTGGTTCGGCTATAAGGACACCCTCCTTGCCCTACTCCACTCCCTGAGTACCCAATTCGAGATTTCTGTAAACACTACACAAGACTAACTCCTTTCACCGGCGATGAAGCCTCTAGAACGTTGCTTACACTTTATCCGGTACAAAGCTAAATACCAAGCTCTTCCATGAGGTAGAGCCAAACCTTCGTCGCCTACACTTTATCCGGTACAAGGCTAGATACTGAGTCCTTAGCACGGCAGACCAAACCAACACAACTAGCACAACACAACTAAAGGAACCAATGTCCTTTTTACACCTAACGACTCAACAAATCTACAACACCCTTTGAGAATAAGAAAGAACAAGATGTACTTCTGTGATCTTGGAAGAGAAGAATCCTAGAAACTCATATCACGAGCTTGCAAGTCTTCGAGAGGTTGTGATCTCGCCTTTTAGAAAGGACCTAGAGAATCACAAATAAAGACTACATAGAAAGATCATTGGATCTGAGGTTAAAGAGTTTAGAGCATAGAGAGAATATATGTCTAAAAAGGGGTGGGGATAAGAGAGAAATGACTCACTATTTATAGGCAAATGTGAGCACTGTTCACCCGATTCCACCGGATCCCTTCCCCCAGGGATCCGACCAGTGTAAACCTAGGGATCCGGCCATCTGGTATCAACAGTTCAAATTTTGGGTTACATTTCCGGGTTTTGGGTTATGGATTATGATTCATGGTTCATATTATGTCGTGCATGATGTCAAGGACATCTTGGGTCATGGGTTATGGACTTTGGGTTATGGGTTATGGGTTATGGGTTATGGATTTTGGGTCATGAATCATGGGTTTAACCAATTTTGGTGTTATGCAGGATGTCATGCAATGGGTCATGGGTTATGGATCAAGTTCCATGGGTTATAGGTTATAGGTTATGGACTTGGTTTTGGGTCATGGATAGTCCAAGTCTTTCTGATGTGTTTCGAAAAGCTTTAAATTTATAAGACTAATTTTACCGATTCCTTATTACTCAAAACACACGGGTAAAAGTATAACCCTCGTTTATAGTAAAAGAGTTTTGGTAAGACCAGGTCGTTCCACAAGGACTATGGTATGCACTTATATATCAATTAGTTTAATCGAGATGATTTAGAAAACTTATGCAAATGATTCGAAATTCAAATATGGGACAAATATGATTACTTGGAATGTTCGTATAACTCAGTGATGGTATATGATAGTGATCTCAGTAGGTTCAACAAACGAGTAGTTGTTTTCGTCAAAATAGCATCTCATTAGTTAATGGAAATGATTCAAGACTTATGTCTACTAGTCCTTACACGAGTGGTTGACAAGTATAAGTGCTAGTTGCAATGTTTCAAACTTGATTGTTTATTTCAATACAAAAGCGATCTCTCCTTCAATTGATCAACATACATAGACATATGTTAAAAACCATAAAATACTAGTTGAATCTTTCGACCCATTTCAATTAGTAATTATAATTAAAGAGATAAACAATGGTTAATATTTTAGAACACAGCAAGATCGTGACATAAACATGAAATCAACAAGAGATCATAATCATAACCAAACACTTTATTATATTAACATATCCAAGCAACTATAAAGAGTTTAGCCTAACATGGCTTTAATAATCATGCTTACAGTGGTAATATCGTATGAAATGATCGACATACTTTCTGAATTAATGTAATGAAGAAGCTACCATCACTAGCGATCACCACAATTAATATCAAGAGAGTATTACAACGCTTTTAGAACTTTGACTTTATTTCTATCACCCCAATAATTGGAACGAGGGCTGGATTATTATCAGAGTTGTGTTGGCTGTTGGGAGGAGTCTTGGTGTATTGGTGTGTTTCAAATGAGGCGAAATGAGGCTCTATTTATAGGTGAAGGGTGACTAGCCAGGCACTGGAATACGCCGCTCTTAAGGAAAATGTCGGCGGGCTTTGCACTGAATACCGGCGATCATGATGATAAACTACGGCGACCTTTAGATAATTTCTTGGGGCCAAAGGGTCATTAATAGAACTTGAAGGTCGGCGGGCTTTAGATATAAGATCGCCGCTCTTAACTTGATTCTACTTATATTGTACAAGAATAGATTCGTCCCCATAACTGGCGCTTTTTCACTATAACCTCGGCGCTCTTTACTTGAAATAGGCTTTATCATAAGATTAGCTTGAATTTGCATATTTTTCCATGTTTATTGAAGATCTTTGCCAAGAGGACCTGAAATGTATTTTCATGCAATTAAGTATCGAAAGTCCTTATAAATCATATAGAAACTAACAAATAACGCTATATAAAATACGTATAATTCGAGCGTCATCACTTTCCTAGTTTTATTTTCACAAGTAACATGCATTTTATAAAATGTAAGTAATTAAGTTACTTAAGTGTTTTTATAAAATGGTTTTAGTTTTATGTAAACTTGTTAGCTAAATATGTTTAAGGTTTATTTGTTTAATGAAATGAGTTAGTAAACTTTTGGCCTCAAAGCGTTACGTATTTTATATATCTCGTTAAAATGATTTACGTCTGTTATCGACAAAACATTAGAAGATCGTAAAATATAAATAAACATTTTTAAGGTTTATTTGTATTAACAATCTCCGCCTTTTTGTTGAGGACAAAACATAAAATTGTTTTAAGTAAAACGATAAAATTTTTAAGTTTTTGAATTTAAGTTTTTACTATTTTCTCCCCCTTTTGTTGAGACAAAAAGAGTGTCGAGAAGAAACTAACCCGAGTGCAAGTTTTTTTTTAAAGAAATGAAATAGAGGTGTAAAAATGGAGTAAAGAGAGTAAGAAGTTCTTAGTTGCTCCCCCTCGACGGTTGCCCCCGCTTGTTGAGGGAGTCAAGTAATTAGGGAGACTAAGACGTGATCATTGCAAGTTTTTGTAATGTTTTTGCTTGGACGAAAGCTCCCCCTTAATGAGGGCGTCAAGCACTCCATGTGTATTTTTGAAAATCTACAAAACAAAGGTTAGAAAACAAGTATATGTTGTCCTTTTATTGAAAATTTGGCTGAATAAGAATTTTGTTGATCCTCTGTATGATCGGATCCTCCGGATCCTTCTCAGAAGGGATCCGCCTGGTATAAAATGAGGGATCGGGCGTACCTGCAACTTGTTAGCAGCAGTAAAGAATAGAAAAAGGTATGAAATCAAGTAATAATCGCACCAAACAAGTTCACATAAACACAATCATGAAGATTCATTTAAGGGTAAAGTACACCGTTTGTCCCTGTGGTTATACCGAAATCACTGCTACCGTCCCCGATCTTTTTTTCTTGCATAAACCGTCCTTATTTTGAAACCTTGTAACACCACTCGTCCTTATCCCTAACGCCCGTTAAAAGTGTCCGTCAAAACCTGTCATGTGCATGACGCATGAGGGTATAAATGTCTTTTTACCATATTTCTTTTTTATTTATTGTTTATCTTGAAAAAAATTTATCCTCCACTTCACAATCTTAAAACCAGGTCCATTACACCATCCTTGCAAATTTCCTAATAACCACCACCAGTACCAAAAATCACAATCTTTTTGCACTTTTTTTTCCTTATAAGCCAAAGACACCATTACAAACACCATCCATGAACTAAACAACTCTTTAACGCCACAAAACAACATAAGAACTATTCTTAGATTAAAGAAGATATCAAAAACAAAAACATATTCAACTCCAAAATCAAATGTGATTTTCTTTACAAAATCACAAACTCCACACACACATACACATGGTTGTGGATTTGAGAGTTGTGGTGGCGATAGTTGACAACGGTGGTGGTTTAGGGGTTCGAAGTGATGATGTTGGGAGTTGAAGTGGTGGATTTGAGTTCCAGATCTGGACATGAATCCGACTTCTCATGTGGTGGTAGTTGGAGGTTGTGGTTATTTTGTGAGTTTATGTTTTTTGGTGAAAATTTATTTTTTTATTGTAATATTTTTAAGTTAATCTTCTGCTAACGGGAAGTGTTTGATAATCGATTGAATTTAAGAAAATTTGTGTCAACATGTGGTTGTTAATTATATGTTTTGAAATTTTGATTATGTTGTTGTTAATGGAAGTGATTGTGATTTTGTGTTGATGATGGAAGGAGAGAGAGAAAAAACACAAAGATAGAAAATTGTTGTTTAGGAACATCCCGTAAGGAATAAGTTTATTTGGACTATCCTTGAGATGTACGATTCGCTTAGCAAAGAAATAGGCGCGATTGTATAGTTGTTGAAGTTCAATGCAGTAAAGCATATGAGCACAACATGTTGGCAAATACTTACAATCTCCTAATAGACTTAAGACATTTTCACGTAGAATAACTGCCATGGGTTGAAGGTAGTGACGGAGTTCGGGAGTATATGGACTTTTCGAGTATATGGAGTTCGAGTATATGGAGTTCGAACATTTTCATGAGAAAAGAAACGATTTTGGGCAATTGATATGTGGGAATCGCACCAGGCTTTACCTCTCAAGGGATCTTGAGAAGCTTACAACCCCCACCAGGCAGTGTACCTGATCGTTGTAGTATAGTATAGTGACAAGTACCGGGGGATTGATCGTTCAGCTAGGAATAGTGTCGCTAGGATTAGAAAACCTAAATACTAGTTCTAAAGGTGAGGGATGATTATTTACTCATGCATTAAATACAACTAATAAAACCTAGTGCACGTCAGTTCATGTTTCCTAAGACGTTCAAGCATGTTACCATTTGGAGATCTGCCAGTTTTCTTAAGCCTAACATCGAAATCATTCATCCAATACAACCATAAACAAGTAAACAACACATAATTAACATCTAGGTTTCATTAGATCCAAGCAAACACAAGAAAGATCTAGCCTAGCATGATAGAATTAAGACAAGAACAAGATATAGACAACCAACACATAGACATATTGATTGAATTAAAAGAATACTTATCTCAATTACACATGAAAGGGATCAAGGGCTGAGAACCCTTGAAAAACCTGTAAAATTCGTATTAAGTTCGGACCTAGGGTTTCTCCAAAACTCCCCTGTTTTTAATGTGAAAATTAGAAAACTATATATAGGAAATAGGGTCTGACGGCGTCAAGAACAATTTTGTGACGCCGTCACCTCGCCGCCTAAATACTTCTCGGACTGCCATGATCTACTTTTGACGCCGTCATGTGTTATGTGTTTCCAGGTCATCATGCATTTTACTCTTGACGCACTACCTTGTGACGCCGTCATTTCTTTTCTGGATCGTCATGGAAATTACTCTTGACGCCGTCAGAAATTTCTTCTTGACGCCGTCACCTACTGTTCCCAGCAAGGAAAATTAAGACTTTGGCGTTTTCTTCACTTTTATGCTCCAAAAACGTCCGAATTGCTTCCTTTTCCAGATTTCTCTCCCAAAGTACCTAAAATCACAAAAGGAACGATTTAGGGCAATATTTGATCAAATAAATTCGAATTCGGGCTTAAATGACCCCCTAAAAACGGTTCATTTTTCGCCTCATCATATACCCTTACACTTGAGATTTGCTTGTCCTCAAGCAAATGCGCTTTTATTCTACTCAAAATACAAGTTAGGGGTCATTTAACTATAATATAAAAGTAATTACAACAAATAATCGTTCCACTAAAGACCAATAGACAAGCACGGAGGTCATATACCAGCACCTCACAAATAGTGTTTAGATACTCACATCTCTCGGGTGTAATAAAGTATAAATTACAATATGGAAACGGAAGATATCTCTCACTACCTGTCATAGCAAAATAGATTACCATAGGCTTGGGGAAGGATCAAACCTCCACCACATGGCGTAAGCACCTAGGATAAACTATCAAAGAGGTCTTTTAAAGGGTTGTAACGTTAGGTGTAGGGATATGAAATACACGGTTTTGTTGGATAAAGGAAGTTTTTACTGGTGGCGAGTTAACAATCTTGGTTAATTACATGTACAATGTGGCGTTGCTAAGCCAAGACTAGACTCGACTTAAGCTAATAAATGAAAAATAACAAAAACAAAAAATAAACATAGAATGAAAAGGGATGGTAGTCCGTATGTTTTTTTCTCTTTTTCTTTTCTATTATTATTTTTTTCTTTTTCTTGATTTTTTATTTTTTATTTTATTATTTTTATTATTATTTTTTTTCGCATACACTCTTACCCTACCATCCAAAATAATACATCATAGGGAATGAACATTCCCCTTACACTTGAATTTTTACATACTTTACAATAAACTATTCTAATGATTCGAATCAAGAGAATCAAAACACTTGGAGCACTTTTGAGATTAACGTACATATGGGGGTAATAAACGATTTGGTTATACATTTTAAATGGGGTGTAACAAATTCTTCCTTTAAGTAAAATGCTTAAAGTTAGAAACGAAAAGATAGGCTCGGAGGGGTGTACTAGGGGTTTCGTGTACTAAAAATGAGTACAACACTAAGGGTGTGGGAAAAATTAGTTGACTTAACTAGCCAAGTAATATGACATAAATGGTCAAGTAATTATAATACGGGTTTAACACAAGGGTGATCCTAATGCCTCTTATCATATAGTAAATCCTACCACACGAATGTAGTCTCACTAGCGGTCTCGGGATGCATCACTAACGCAAGTTCTAGAATCTAAATGCTACCGGTACACTCATAAGCACTAATAGTAAATGCTTTTCCTATCAAATCTAAAGGCGAACCTCACATATTTGGGTGGAAATTTTTTCTGAATGATACGGTTATGTGCTAGTCATACAATCTCCTATCCATGAGACGCTTGCTATGGCTAAAGTTTCACTCCTAAATGTTGTAAAAATTTTTAAATTTGGCGCTAAAATTGCACTAACAAGTGTTTCTCATAGTTTTATTACACATCTACTATCAAACAAAACAAACTCAAGCGAAAGTGCATATGTAAGGTATCATCTTTTTACCCTCCCCTTACACTTAAGATGAACATTGTCGTTCAAGTAAAGAATGTAAACGTGAAAAAGTAAAAAGAATGAAATCAAATACTCCCCTGATTCGCTCGGTATGGATAATAAGGTGGCCAGGTTAAATCTTCCTCCAAGAAAATGAACAATCAAAGCTTCCCTTCCAGAATATAAATCATTTTCTTGTCATACATAACCTGTAAATCCTGAGAAAATAGACAAGACAACCTCGCATAAAATCGGCGGCATCCTATATAAGTTACTAAATCCTAGAAAACAAGATAAGATATAATGCTTGTGGAATGAAGTTTGCAGATTTCCTGGAGATTATAAAACTTAATAATTCACAAAAACCATAAAACTCCGTTAGAAAAACAAAACCGGTAAAATTTCCAGATTTTTACACGTGACGCCGTCAAGAGTTAATTCTTGACGCCGTCAGAAGTGACCTGCAGAAATTCTTATGTTAAGTTTCCAAAAAATTTCTGGAAAAACTTGGTCCTACTTCCTGGAAAATCCTGCAAAACTTCATTATGACTCAATACAAGCATTTGACTCTAACAAATACGAATATACATGTTCATTTAATATTTTGGAGAATCATGATCGAGTTTGTTTCTTAAAAACACATTTGGGGTTTCCCTTTACATTTATCTTTTGCAAAAATACCTTTAGGTGGAGTTAAGACTAGGCCAAAACAACAAAGTAAAGTATTTCCACTATTTAATTGAGAAACATGATCTACCAACAATAAAAATAAAACATGCATACAGAAGCAAATAACAAACAAACAAAAATAAAATCACACAAAACATGGGTTGCCTCCCAAGAAGCGTTTTTCTTTATTTACGAGTCTTGTAGCTAGACTCAAGGTCATGGGTTACTACGTGATACGGGTGAGTTCCTCATTGAGGACATCCTTGGGATCAAACTTAGGTTTCAACTTCCTATCGGTTTCCTTAGTATGGTATGACCTTTCAAAATTTTCTCCATCCGGATCATACAAAGTCATCCTCATATGCCATGATCCGTCACCTTCTTTAGGTGGCTTGTCCCACCTCCATTTACACTTGTCTCCCTCTCTTTCCCACTTATTCATCTCTACATTAATAGGCATTACGCTCAAGAACTCAATCATCTTCCTAAAGACTAAGGGGTCCTCAAAGGGATCTAGCTCTTCATCTCAAGCTATGAGTTGTTCCACCGAATGTGTTTTCTCAATGAAATCTTTTTCTAGATAAAATGGGCATTGAGGTCCTATATAGTTCCTTTCTATCCAAGGTCCATATCTAGACGGTCTCCTATTCATCTCTACCCAATGCGGTGTCAGTTCATCATCACAATCATAACTATGCTTCTTTACATCGTACACCGACCAAGTATCCCCTTCACCTACCGCTATCTTAGACTCCTTACAATCTATCATAGCGCTAGCGGTTGCTAAAAATCCTCTTCCTACCAATAATGGGCATGTAGTGTCACTAACCATGTCTAGGACGTGAAAATCCGCTAATATAGTTAACTTTCCTACGTGAACAACTACATCCTTAATCATTCCAACCGGGTGGGCAATACTCCCATCCGCTAGCCCTATCAATACCTCTGTTTCCTCTAACTTTCCTAGCTTAAGAGCGGTGAATAAGGATAAGGGAATCAAGTTGAGGCTTGACCCTAAATCGGCTAGTGTGTCGAAAGCTTCGGATCTTCCTATCTTACAAGGCAAAACAAATATACCCGGATCATCAAGCTTTTTAGGCAACTTGTTTTGAACGAAGGCGGTCCCATTTTTACCTAGTTTAAACTTCTCATATTTTTCTAGGAAGGCACTATAGTAAGGAGCACGCGCTAAGACATCAATGACGGGGCGTTCAAGGTGAAGTTCCTTGAATTCATCGTCAAGGTCTTGCGTAGGAGGTGTTTCAACTATACTTTGACCGGTTCGGGTGTTTTACTTGATTGGTCCTTTTGAAGAATTTGGTTTTGTTTGAAACACGTGCTCGTTGATTTAACCGAGGAGTATTGTGGACACGAAGTGGGTGACGAAACTGAAGATATGGAATTAACGTTTAGTTTCGGATTCTTGACCGTGTCGCTTGGGAGTGCTCCCATTTCTCGGTCATTGAGAACTTTCAACAATGCGTCAATTTTGGTGGTCATCTCGCTTTGCTTTTGTTTGAAATCGGCTTCAAACTTAGATATGCGAGCTTCTTGAGATGCCATAAACTTAGACATCAATCCTTCAAGATTTTTGGTACTACCATAGTTGTTAGAAGGATTGTTGTTGAAAGTACGGTTGGAAGGTGGACCGTTTGGTTGATAACGATTAGGCGGATTGGAAGAATTGGGTTGATTTTGTTTCCACCTAAGGTTTGGGTGATTTTTCCAAGAGGGGTTGTATGAATCACCGTAAGGGTTCGGCTCGGGCTTGAAAGTGTACCACTTATCTCCCGCTTCGTCGGTACGCGTGGATGCGTAGTCCGCAAAAGCTGTTCCGGGGAGTTCCACACAATCACGAGTGTCGTGGGGACCACTACATAATTCGCATGAAGAAGTGATCTTGTTCACTTGGCTTGAAGGCTTAGGAGCTTCGTAAGATTTCATGAGAAACTTGACTTGGTCCTCAAGTTCCATGATCCTACGGTCGGGAGTGCTAGAATTGTTCGAAGGCAAAGATATTGCCTTGACCGTTTTGTTCAAATCACGGGGATCATTCCAACTTTCGTTGTCATAGAGAGCAAGATCTTCTATGAGTTCCCATGATTGTTCCGCACTTAGATCACGTAGCTTACCACCGGCCGATTGGTCAATGGCTCGCCTCGTGGAGAGATCGATATGGTCATAAATGATTTGGACTTAGAGCCAAAGGTCTATGCCATGATGAGGGACTTTTTGGAGTAAGTCCTTGAAACGAGTCCATGCTTCATAGAGAGATTCATTTTGACATTGTTGGAACATCAAGATGTCATTTCTAAGCTTAGTAGTTCTCCCCGGTGGGAAAAATTGAGCAAGGAAACGAGTGGTTAGATCATCCCATGTGGTGATGGATCCCGCGGGTAAACGCTCAAGCCATTGACTAGCTTGATCCCGTAGAGAGAATTGGAATAGGCGTAATCGGGTTGTCTCCCTAGTTTCAACACCTAGGTCTATGGAATCTACAATTTTTAGGAAGTCCTTAAGATGTTGGTTTGGATCTTCGGAACGAAGTCCATGGAATGCACATCCGCTTTGCACCAACCGGATAGTGTCGGATCGCAAGGGGGTCACATTAGCTCCGGTGAGCTCAATGGTGTTTCGGTAGCCTTGGTGGCTAGGTCGGGAATATTCTCCTAAGGTTCGGGGCCTAAGGGGTTCTTGTGGTGGGTTTTGTTGTGGTGGGATGACGGGTTCAAGGATGTTCCCATCGTCCATGATGTCGGGTGGTGAAGAGTTACGAACAAAAACACAAAGAAATAAGATAGACTAAAGAAAACCTAAAAATAAAAATAAAATCTTACTAGAAAGGAATCTAGCAAGTAGACATAATAAAAAGAGATTCTAACCTAGACAATAACTATTCCCCGGCGACGACGCCAAAAACTTGATACGTGGGAATCGCACCAGGCTTTACCTCTCAAGGGATCTTGAGAAGCTTACAGCCCCCACCAGGCAGTGTACCTGATCGTTGTAGTATAGTATAGTGACAAGTACCGGGGGATTGATCGTTCAGCTGGGAATAGTGTCGCTAGGATTAGAAAACCTAAATACTAGTTCTAAAGGTGATGGATGATTATTTTTGTATTTTTATATTTTTTAGAAAGCAAGTAAAAATCTCGGGGTTGAAGGATTTGGGCGGAATTAGTTGCTAGTCAACTAACCCAATACTAAAGATGCAATCAAAATAAAATACTAGAAATGAAAATAAACTAAATTATACTAAGGTTGTGAGCAATAAGTGGAGAAATTGTGTTTACTTAGATTTCACTACTCCCTAGATATCTATTACACGTTAATTACTTGTTATAGTTGCGTGGATGACAGATTGCATTCCTTAATACCATTCATGGGGTGGCGCACTTAATTCCCCAATCCTATGAGTGCCTACTTCACTCCTATGTCGAGCCGGCTAAGAAGCTCCTAACATGGGATCATTAGAATTTACTCATGCATTAAATACAACCAATAAAACCTAGTGCACGTCAGTTCATGTTTCCTAAGACGTTCGAGCATGTTACCATTTGGAGATCTGCCAGTTTTCTTAAGCCTAACATCGAAATCATTCATCCAATACAACCATAAACAAGTAATCAACACATAATTAACATCTAGGTTTCATTATATCCAAGCAAACACAAGATAGATCTAGCCTAGCATGATAGAATTAAGACAAGAACAAGATATAGACAACCAACACATAGACATATTGATTGAATTAAAAGAATACTTATCTCAATTACACATGAAAGGGATCAAGGGCTGAGAACCCTTGAAAAACCTGTAAAATTCGTATTAAGTTCGTACCTAGGGTTTCTCCAAAACTCCCCTATTTTTAATGTGAAAATTAGAAAACTATATATAGGAAATAGGGTCTGACGGCGTCAAGAACAATTTTGTGACGCCGTCATCTCGCCGCCAAAATACTTCTCGGATTGCCATGATCTACTTTTGACGCCGTCATGTGTTATGTGTTTCCAGGCCGTCATGCATTTTACTCTTGACGCCCTACCTTGTGACGCCGTCATTTCTTTACTGGATCGTCATGGAAATTACTCTTGACGCCGTCACCTACTGTTCCCAGCAAGGAAAATTAAGACTTTGGCATTTTCTTCACTTTTATGCTCCAAAAACGTCCGAATTGCTTCCTTTTCCAGATTTCTCTCCCAAAGTACCTAAAATCACAAAAGGAACGATTTAGGGCAATATTTGATCAAATAAATTCGAATTCGGGCTTAAATGACCCCCTAAAAACGGTTCATTTTTCACCTCATCAGCAATATTTGATCATAAATTCATGACTTAGGGCTTAAATAACCCCCTAAAAATGCATCAAATAAATCATTATCTGTACTAATTGGGTTAGTACTACCAGTAGAAACACTTTTTACTGCTTATGAGTTGAAGACAGAAGAAGACGCATATGAAGATAATTATAGAATAGATTTGATGTATATTCTATATGAATTGATTGATACGAATATTGTATCTAGTTAGGTGACTTGTACAGGACTCCTTGTGCTATAAAAGGAGGTCCTAGGTTAGATGTTCTATACGTATCTTTGCATTATGCTTCAAGGTTGTAAAACCTAGTGATTAGTTTAGATCACTCTATTCATATAGATGACTTGTCGGGTGATTCGTAACACGACAACCACAATACTCTATTCGGGTCCAAATAGACCACGACAAAAACAATAGCAAGATGTTTACACAAGGACTCAATTCTTAGGCTAACCTAACTCAAAACCGTGACACAAACACAAGACCAACAAATTTGCAAATCCAAATACTAACTGAGATTAATCATAATACTAATAATATCGACACAACATTTGCAACATTAAAGTCAACTAAAGAATCAAAACTCATATCCTGTCCGGGTCAACCCGACCAGTATCCCAACTCGACTCCAAAATAAACCAAACAAACACCATTTAACAATTTATACCACACGAATCTTTATCCACAAATACCTTTATATCCGCTTTTTAATCACGAATTAATAACCTTGTTTTATATCCATTTTTAAATCCATGAAAACTTATATATTAATCAGTTTTTATCAAAAATAACCAATAAACAAAAACATGTTACAAAATGACCCAAACGTGCTCCTCATGACTCTAAGTGCTCCAAAAATGATGTGGGGAACGAGATCTATGCATTGGTAACAAAAGGTGGGTTGGCCGGATGTTGTGGCAACACCATGGCGGCGGCAGAAATAGAGAGAGGATGAGGAAGGCGGGAGTTAACAAATGAGACGAAACCCTATCTCATTCTCTTTTATAGGGATATAAGGACTAAGGTTGCAAACCCTAGTAACTTAAGGGGCAGCGAATGAAACTAATGTATAGGGACCATAACTGTAATTTCCGTTATCTTTTATACTTTAGCGATTCGGGATGCGTTTAGACTGTCAAACGGTTGATACAAGGCACGGGAATTTCGCCATTGCGTTCCAAATATTATTTCCAATAAAAACGACAATTCATACGCCTCGTATCTCAAAATAATTACCAAAATCAAATTAAGTTGTCTGTTCTATCAGTACGCGTTATATGCATTCTTCATGTTTCTCGAAGCATCTTCACGTTTTTCTCGTCATACGGGCTTGGAAGGGTTTGTAAATGAAAAACAGGGATAATCTCGTATAACAATACGTCGGGAAAATTCCAGGTTGTCACAGGATATTGCAAGATGGTGGGGCGAAACACGTAGGAATGAATTTATAGACCCTAGTGAGTACCTTGAGATAAGAGACCAAGCGCGTAAAACTATTGAACACCAAAAATACCTCATTTAGGGACATTTATGAATCATGTAAGCCTTCGCCTAGGGTAGATTCTTATGAACAACCTCCATGTTTATGATCAACTCATTTTAGTGAGGCCCTTAGGAAAAGCGACCTAGTTCACCAAGAAATTAAGGAAAACTCTCTAGCAATAAGCCATAAGTTGGATGAACTAATAGATTTGATTTCATCACTACCTAAGGAAATAATTGAGGAAGGTTTAGCCAAACATGAGCACATTAAACCAAAAGAACTAGTTTTTAAGATCAATGACTTTGAATCTCAAGGAACACATGATGATCCTTTAGGCAACTGGAACATAGTGATCAAGTTATTGAGGAAGACTTTTATGAATTGGACTTCGGAATTTGAAATGGCTAGAGAAGGATTTGAGATACTTAGACGCATGTTTATGTTAGGTGATCTAGATATGATTAAGAATGAAGTGAGAAATCCAAACTCACTAGGTACCCCACAAATCCCACCATCATTTGAGGTGTACACATCGCCTGTGACTTACCCGGATGAAGTAGAAGAGACTTTAGGAATCCCGATGGAGGTAGAACCTTTGAACTAAACACAACTAGAGGATATAGGTTTAGATGCTTGTAATCATGACCTTACTCTTAGTTCTAGAGAATTACCTAGTTTTGATGAACCCGAGCCTCAATCTTTAAACAATTTTACATCCTTAGATATAAATCTAGGAGACAAAAGAGGAACTGATGAGGCGAAAAGTGAACCGTTTTTAAGGGGTCATTTAAGCTCGAAGTTGAGATTATTTGATCAAATATTGCCCTAAATCGTTCCTTTTGTCATTTTAGGTACTTTTGGAGTGAAATCTGGAAAGGGAAGCATTTTGGACGTTTTTGGAGCATAAAAGTGAAGAAAATGGCAAAGTCTTAATTTTCCTTGCTGGGAACAGTACCTGACAGCGTCAAGAGCTTCTACATGACGGCGTCAAGAGTAACAAAAGAGGTGGATGTGGATAATACACGTGACGATCTAGAGAATTTTGTGCATTGGAGATGACGGCGTCACCCAAGGCCGTCATGGTCCAAGTATTAGTGACGGCCCAGAAGAAATTTATACATGACGGCGTCACAATTGGATCTAGGTAATACGATTTCATTATAGGCGGCGAGTTGACGGCGTCACATGTTTACACATGACGTCGTCACCCTGTAAAATCTATATATAGTTTTTCAAATTTCTTTCATTAGTGTGCAACTTTGAGGGAAAACCCTAGGACGAATTTTCCAGCTTTTTCAAGGGTTTCAACCCTTTGAATCTTTTATGTTCAATTTGAGATAAGTACTCTTTCAATTCAATCAATATGTCTATGTGTTGTTTGAATATATCTTACGTTTGTCTTCAATTTAACATGCTCGGCTAGATCTCTTTTGTGTTTGCTTAGATGTAGTGAAACCTAGATGTTAATTATGGGTTGATTGTTTGTTTATAGTTGTTAAGAATGATTATATTTGATGTTAGGCTTAAGAAAACTGGCAGACTTCCATTGGTAACTTGCTTGAACGTCTTAAGAAACATGATCGGAGGTATACTACGACATTTGGTTGTATTTAATGCGTAGGAGAATTCTAATGATCCCATGTTAGGAGCTTCTAACGGCTCGACTTAGGAGTGAAGTAGGATCCTATAGAGTTAGGGAATATTGTACACGGCCCTACGACTAGTATTAAGGAATATGACCCGTCATCCATGCAATTGTAACAAACTATCAACCTGTAAAAGATATCTAGGGAGTAATGAAACCTAAGTAAACACAACTTTCCTCATCATTGTTTACACCACTAGTATAATTAGTTTCATTTTCATTTCTGTTATTTAATTTTGATTGCATTAGTAGTTTATTGGGTTAGTTGGCAAGCAACTAATTCTGCCCACTCTTCCAAAACACGAGATTTTAATTGCTTTTATAAAATATAAAAAATACAAAAAGAATCATCCCATACCTTTAGACTTAGTTAATTGTCTTTCTAATCCTAGCGACACTATTCTTGAGTTGAACGATCAATCCCCTGGTACTTGTCACTATACTATACTACAACGATCAGGTACATTGCCTGGTGGGGGTTGTAAGCTTCTAGAGATCCCTCGAGAGGTAAAGCCTGGTGCGATTCCCACGTATCAAGTTTTTGGCGCCGCAGCCTGGGGAATAGTTATTGTCTAGGTTAGGATTTCTTTTTATTAGGTCTACTTGCAAGATTCCTTTCTAGTAAGGTTTTATTTTTATTTTTTGATTTTCTTTAGTCTATCTTATTTCTTCGTTCCTTTGTTCGTAACCTTTACCATCCGACATCATGGAAGGTGGTAACATCTTTGAACCCATCAACCCACCACAACAAGACCACCCACAAAACCCACCACTACCAAACCCACCTCTTAGGCCCCGAACCTTAGGAGAGTATTCCTGTCCTAGCCACCAAGGCTATCGAAACACTATTGAGCTCACTCAAGGAGCCAATGTGTCCCCCTTGCGATCCAACACCATCCGGTTGGTGCAAAACGGATGTGCATTCCATGGACTTCGTTCCAAAGATCCTAATCAACATCTCAAGGATTTCCTTAAAATCGTAGATTCTATAGACCTTGATGTTACAACCAGAGAGTCGACCCGATTACGCCTATTCCAATTCTCTCTACGTGATCAAGCTAGTCAATGGCTTGAACGTTTACCCGCGGGATCCATCACCTCTTGGGATGATCTCACGTCTCGTTTCCTTGCTTAATTTTCCCACCAGGGAGTACTACCAAGCTTAGAAATGATATCTTGATGTTCCAACAACGTCAAGGTGAAACTCTATATGAAGCATGGACTCGTTTCAAGGACTTACTCCAAAAAGTCCCTCATCATGGCATAGATCTTTAGCTCCAAGTCCAAATCTTCTATGACCATATCGATCTCTCCACAAGGCGAACCATTGACCAATCGGCCGGTGGCAAGCTACGTGATCTAAGTGCAGAAGAATCATGGGAACTCATAGAAGATCTTGCTCTCTATGACAACGAAAGTTGGAATGATCCCCGTGATTTGAACAAAACGGTCAAGCAATATCTTTGCCTTTGAACAATTCTAGCACTCCCGACCGTAGGATCATGGAACTTGAGGACCAAGTCAAGTTTCTCATGAAATCCTACGAAGCTCCTAAACCTTCAAGCCAAGTGAACAAAATCACTTCTTCATGCGAATTATGTAGTGGTCCCCATGACACTTGTGATTGCGTGGAACTCCCCGGACAAGCTTTTGCGGACTACGCATCCTCGCATACCGACGAAGCGGGAGACAAGTGGTACACTTTCAAACTCGAGCCAAACCCTTACGGTGATTCGTACAATCCTTCTTGGAAAAATCACCCGAACCTTAGGTGGAAACAAAACCAAAACATGCCCCAAAACAATTCTTCGAATCCACCTAATCGTTACCAACCAAACGGTCCACTCTCTAACCGTACTTTCAACAACAATCCTTCTAATTACTATGGTAGTACCAATAATCTTGAAGGGTTGATGTCCAAGTTTATGGCATCTCAAGAAGCTCGCATATCTAAGTTTGAAACCGAATTCAATCAACAACAAACGGAGATGACCAATAAGATTGACAACTTGTTGAAAGCCCTCAACAACCAAGTGCTAACTACACTGATGCGTGGGAATCGCAACAGGCTTTACCTCTCGAGGGATCTCGAGAAGCTTACAACCCCCACCAGGCAGTGTACCTGATCATTGTAGTATAGTATAGTGACAAGTACCGGGGGATTGATCGTTCAGTTAGGAATAGTGTCGTTAGGATTGAAATTAATCTAACTAGGTCTAAAGGTGAAGGATGATTCTTTTTTGTATTTTTATATTTTATGAAAAGCGAGTAAAAATCTCGGGTTTTGGGAGAGTGGGCGGAATTAGTTGCTAATCAACTAACCCAAAAAGCTACTATTTAAACTAATTAACAAGAAAAGTAAACTAGGGTTCTACAAGATAAGTGAAGCATGTCTACCTATGATATGTTACTCCTTGCTAGCTATCCAATCCTACCTATTGAATTGTAACCTTGTTTTAATTGACGGGTTGTATTCCTTAATACCATTCATGGGGTGGCATACATAACTCCCCAATTCTATGAGCTCTTATCTCCTCCTACACCATGCCCAGCACAACTATAGGGATTGTAAACAGTGGCTCATGCATTAAATACAACCAATAAAGACCTAGTACGCCTCGGTTCATGTTTCTTAAGACGTTCAAGCATGTTACCATTTGGAGATCTGCCAGTTTTCTTAAGCCTAACATATAAATTCACTCAATCAAAACAAGAATCAATAGGAAACAAGAATTATAAACTAAACCAACTAGATCTATTGAAGTTGTCACGCCTTAATTGATGAAGATAGACACAACATCAACAAGAAATCAATGAGATCCAATCAATTATATACAAGTTTCACATAATCATAAGTAGACACAAGGTGAATTAACAAAACATAATCAAAGAAGGACAATCAATAAGAATAATGAAAGACATAGTTGAGATAGAATCATCAAACCAATACATGATGTTTATGGAGTGATTGAAACCCTCTAAGTTGCTGGAAAAACACCCACCTAAACCCAGGAATCGACTTTAGGGTTTAGGGCTTACAAAAAGTGAAGTTATGATGTTATATTTATAGCCTAAATTCTGCCCGGCCCGGTCGTGACGGCGTCAGACCAACTTTGACGGCGTCACGACCAACAATTTTTTACCAAATTGTAGATCTCTTCGTCCTCTTCGTTTTCTTTTTTGAATCGCTCAAATCCGAGTTCGTATGCAAAAGTTATGGCCAAAACGGTGTCAGCTACCACGCGCGCAAGTTTTGACCAGTTAACACGTGATGGCCTTGGGTGATGCCTTCAAATTCACGTGACGGCCTAGCTTGACGCCATCATCAACTACGGATTTTAATTCTTGGGGTTTTGACGCCGTCAGGAAATTACTCTTGACGCCGTCACCTACTGTTCCCAGCATGGAAAATAGAGACTTTGCCGTTTTCTTCACTTTTATGCTCCAAAAACGTCCAAAATGGCTTCTTTTCCAGAATTCACTCTCCAAGTACCTAAAATCACAAAAGGAACGATTTAGGGCAATATTTGATCAAATAAATTCGGATTCAGGCTTAAATGACCCCCTAAAAACGGATCATTTTTCGCCTCATCATACACCTAGGAAGGACACTAGGGACACTAATTGCGGAATCCAAATTAAGGACCCCTCATCATCCAAACACGTCCACTTTGTCAATGTTGTCACCATTAAGCCAATAGATAAGAATATGGAAGAAAGTGACAAGGATGAAGTTGGAATAGAAACTAGGACTAGGGATGAGATTAAGGAAGTTGAGGATATTATGGAAGAAAAGTTAGAGGAAGTAGAAAACGTTGAAGAATACTTTGATAAGTTACCCACCAAGGAAGAACGGGAGTATCACAAGGATCTATTCGATGATCCCGAGACACCATATATCCTTGGTTCACCCCTTATTAAAGTTGGTGATCCCTTTAACATCAGCATACCATGCAACATTGGGCATATGCATGTGTGGAAAGCTTATATCGATCCTAGTTCTCCTATAAACATCATGACTAGGACATATTATAATTGGGTAATGAAGAAGCAACTTGAGTATAGAATGATGCCCAACACGAGTAAGAAGAGCAACTTTGTAGGAAGAGTGAAGGGATTGCATGTATTTGTAGGAAACTTCACTTATGTTATCGACTTTGTGATAGTAAAGGATACTCGTCCGGTAATAGATGATTGCCTAAGTCAAGTAGTGTTCGGAAAAACATTTGTTGAGGCCTCTAAGATGAGTTATGACCCGACCCTAGGGATAGTTAGATTCAAGGAAGAGAACGATGAGATTGCTTACCAAATGCCCTATAAGATTGAACAATATCGCCTTCTATCAAACATAGAAAAGGAACACAAGCAAGCGGTTTATTATAGGAATGATGAGGATAGACGTAGAGGAGTAGATTATGTCATGAATAGAATACTTGGTTTCTACAAGGAATGTTTGCAACTAGGTCCGGAATACAAAACTAAGATTGGAGATGACCTAGAGAATGAGACCAACGATGAGGTCACGTAATTGCCCATGACTTTGAGTCTAGATACAAGACTCGTAAAATAAAGAAAAGCGCTTCTTGGGAGGCAACCCATGTTTTGTGTGATTTTTAATTGTTTGAATGTTATTTGCTTCTGTATGCATGCTTTATTTTTATTGTGGTAGATCATGTTTCAAACTAAAATTGTGAAAATGCTTTATTTTGTTGTTTAAACTTCGTCTTAATTTCATATAAAGGTATTTTGCAAAAGCTAAGTGTAAGGAAACCCCAAATTTGTTTCTAAGAACAAAATTGATCTTGATTCGCCACAATATTAAATGAGCATGTGTATTAGTATTTGTTAGAGTCAAATGCTTGTATCGAGTCATAATGATGTTTTGCAGGATTTTCCAGGAAGTAGGACATAAGTTTTTCCTGAAATTTTCCGGAAACTTAACGTAAAGATTTCTGCAGGTCACTTCTGATGGCGTCAGGAGTTAACTCCTGACGGCGTCATGTGTAAAATTTTGGAAATTTTGCGAGTTTTGTTTTTCTAACAGAGTCTTAAAGTTTTTGTTAATTCTTTAGTTTTATAAGCTCCAGGGAATCTGCAAACATTCATTCCACAAGCATTATATCTTAATTTATTTTTTAGGACTTGTTAGTATATATAGATTGCCGCCGATTTTACGCGAGGTTGCCTTGTTTGTTTTCTCAGGTTTAACAGGTTATGTATGACAAGAAGATGATTTATTTTTCTAGAAAGGAAGCTTTGAATGTTCATTTTCTTGGAGGAAGATCTAACCTTGTTTTACTTTTACATCCTTTAATTGAACATTGGGGACAATGTTCATCCTAAGTGTAAGGGGAGGGTAAATGATGATACCTTATAGGATACTATTGCACTTGAGTTTGTTTGTTTTATGGTAGGTGTGTAATAAAACTAAGAGAAATACTTGTTAAATTAATTTTAGCGCCAAATTTGAAATTTTTTACAACATTTAGGAGTGAAACTTTAGCCTTAACAAGCGTCTCTTGGATAGGAGATTTATGACTAGCACAAAACCGTACTATTCAGAAAAATTTTCCACCCAAATATGTGAGGCTCGCCTTTAGATTTGATAGGAAAAGCATTCATTATTAGTGCTTATGAGTGTACCGGTAGCATTTAGATTCTAGAACTTGCGTTAGTGATGCATCCCGAGACCGCTAGTGAGACTACATTCGTGTAGTACGATTTACTACATGATAAGAGGCATTAGGATCACCCTTGTGTTATCATAATTACTTGACCATTTAAGTCATACTACTTGGCTCGTAAAGTCAATTAATTTTTCCCACACCTTAGCGTTGTACTCATTTTTAGTACACGAAACCCGAGTACACCCCTCCGAGCCTATCTTTTCGTTTCTAACTTTGAGCATCTTACTTAAAGGAATAATTTGTTACAACCCACCCAAATGTGCAACCAAATCGCCTTAGCCTTCTGTGTATGCACTCATTTTTAGTGCATTATTGTTACATGTTTAAACCCTTAGTTAATTATCTAATTGATTACATGGTTGCTAAGTCGAGTCATATCTTGTACATATTGTTTTGAGACGATTGGGACTCATGGGTAAAGTATTTATGTTATGGAGTAATGGGGAAGAACATCATTTATTACCCCCATATGTGCGTTAATCTTAAAAGTACTCCAAGTGTTTTGATTATCTTGATTCGAGTCATTAGATTAGTTTATTGTAAAGTATGTATAAATTCAAGTGTAAGGGGAATGTACATTCCCTATGATGTATTATTTTGAATGGTAGGGTAAGAGTGTATGAAAAAAAAATCGAAAAAATCAAAAAAGAAAGAAAAAACCAGAAAAAGAAAAAGAGAAAAGATATATGGACTACATCCTGTTTCATTTTATGTTTTTGTTATTTTCTGATTTATTAGCTTAAGTCGAGTCGAGTCTTGGCTTAGCAATGCCATATTGTACATGTAATTAACCAAGATTATTAACTCGCCACCAGTAAATATTGCCTTTATCCAACAAAACCGTGTATTCCATATCCCTACACCTAATGTTATAACCCTTTGAAAGACCTCTTTGATAGTTTATCCGAGGTGCTTACGCCAAGTGGTGGAGGTTTGATCCTTTCCCAAGCCTATGGTAATCTGTTTTGTTATGACAGGTAGTGAGAGATGTTTTCCATTTCCATATTGTGATATAGAGTTTATTACACCTGAGAGATGTGAGTATCTAAACACTATTTGTGAGGTGCTAGTTGATGAGGCGAAAAATGATCCGTTTTTAGGGGGTCATTTAAGCCGGAATTGGAATTTATTTGATCAATTATTACCCTAAATCGTTCCTTTTGTGATTTTAGGTACTTTGGGAGTGAATTCTGGAAAAGGAAGCATTTTGGACGTTTTTGGAGCATAAAAGTGAAGAAAACAGCAAAGACTTAATTTTCCTTTCTGGGAACAGTACCTGACGGCGTCAAAAGCAAAAAGATGATGGCGTCAAGAGTTAAAATGGTGACGGCCCAGTGAAAATGTGACGGCGTCAGATCAAGGCCGTCAAGAGTAAAAGTGGTGACGGCCCAGAGCAGCAATACATATGACGGCGTCAGATCTGGATCTAGGCAGTCTGAGAATAATATGGGCGGCGGGATGACGGTGTCAGAACTTTCTTCTTGAAGCCGTCACCTTAGGAAAACTATATATAGTTTTTGTTATTTTCATTCTAAAGGGTGGAGAATTTTAGGGTCAAACTTAATAAACCCTAGCTCGTTTGTAACAGTATTTTCAAGGGTTTTCACCCATTGAAACCCTTCATGTTCAATTGAGATAAGTATCCTTTCAATTCATTCAATATGTCTATGTGTTGTTTGAATATATCTTACGCTTGTCTTGATTTTAACATGCTAGGCTAGATCTTTTGTGTGTTTGCTTAGATGTAATGAAACCTAGATGTTGATTATAGGTTGATTGCTTGCTTATAGTTGTATTGGATGAATGTATTCGATGTTAGGCTTAAGAAAACTGGCAGATCTCCATTGTGTAACTTGCTTAAACGTCTTAAGAAACATGAACCAATGCGTACTAGGTTTTTATGGTTGTATTTAATGCATGAGCGAATTCTAGTGATCCCATGTTAGGAGCTTCTTGCAGGCTCGACATAGGAGTGAAGTAGGAGCTTATAGAGTTGGGGAAGTACGTACGCCTCCCCACAATTGGTATTAAGGAATATAACCCATCATCCACGCAACTGTAACAAACAATTAACCTGTAAAAGATATCTAGAGAGTAGTGAAATCTAAGTAAACACAATTCTCCCAATTACTGTTCACACCACTAGTTTAATTTAGTTTATTTTCATTTTTGTTATTTTATTTTGATTGCATCTTAGTTATTGGGTTAGTTGACTAGCAACTAATTCCGCTACTCTTCCAAAACCCGAGATTTTACTTGCTTTCTAATAAATATAAAAATACAAAAAGAATCATCCCTCACCTCTAGACCTAGTTTTTAGGCTTTCTAATCCTAGCGACACTATTCCTGAGTTGAATGATCAATCCCCCGGTACTTGACACTATACTATACTACAACGATCAGGTACACTGCCTTGTGGGGGTTGTAAGCTTCTCGAGATCCCTCGAAAGGTAAAGCCTGGTGCAATTCCCATGCATCAAGTTTTTGGCGCCGCTGCCGGGGAATAGTTATTGTCTTCGTTAGGATTTCTTTTTATTAGGTCTACTTGCTAGATTCCTTTCTAGTAAGATTTTATTTTTATTTTTAGGTTTTCTTTAGTCTATCTTATTTCTTCGTGCCTTTGTTTGTAAATCCTTACCATCCGACATCATGGAAGGTGGTAACATCTTTGAACACATCAACCCACCACAACAAGACCACCCACAAAACCCACCAATAGCAAACCAACCTCTTAGGCCCCGAACCCTAGGAGAGTATTCCCGACCTAGCCACCAAGGTTACCGAAACACTATTGAGCTCACCCAACGAGCCAATGTGTCACCCTTGCGATCCGACACCATCCGGTTGGTGTAAAGCGGATGTGCATTCCATGGACTTCGTTCCGAAGATCCTAATCAACATCTCAAGGACTTCCTTAAAATCATAGATTCAACAGACCTTGATGTTACAACTAGAGAGTCAACCCGATTACGCCTATTCCAATTCACTCTACGTGATCAAGCTAGTCAATGGCTTGAACGTTTACCCGTGGGATCCATCACCTCATGGGATGATCTCACCACTCGTTTCCTTGCTCAATTTTTCCCACCAGGGAGAACTACCAAGCTTAGAAATGATATCTTGATGTTCCAACAACGTCAAGGTGAAACTCTATATGAAGCATGGACTCGTTTCAAGGACTTACTCCAAAAAGTCCCTCATCATGGCATAGATCTTTGGCTCCAAGTCCAAATATTCTATGACCATATCGATCTCTCCACAAGGCGAACCATTGACAATTCGGCCGGTGGTAAGCTACGTGATCTAAGTGCGGAAGAATCATGGGAACTCATAGAAGATCTTGCTCTCTATGACAACGAAAGTTGGAATGATCCCCGTGATTTGAACAAAACGGTCAAGGCAATATCTATGCCTTCGAACAATTCTAGCACTCCCGACCGTAGGATCATGGAACTTGAGGACCAAGTCAAGTTTCACAAGAAATCTTACGAAGCTCCTAAGCCTTCAAGCCAAGTGAACAAAATCACTTATTCATGCGAATTATGTAGTGGTCCCCATGACACTCGTAATTGCGTGAAACTCCCCGGAACAGCTTTTGCAGACTACGCATCTTCGCGTACCGACAAAGCGGGAGATAAGTGGTACACTTTCAAACCCGAGCCAAACCCTTACGGTGATTCATACAACCCTTCTTGGAAAAATCACCCGAATCTTAGGTGGAAACAAAACCAAAATAATCCTTCCAACCCACCTAATCGTTACCAACCAAACGGTCCACCCTCCAACCGTACTTTCAAGAACAATCCTTCTAACAACTATGGTAGTACCAACAATCTTGAAGGATTGATGTCTAAGTTTATGGCATCTCAAGAAGCTCGCATATCTAAGTTTGAAGCCGATTTCAAACAAAAGCAAAGCGAGATGACCACTAAAATTGACACATTGCTGAAAGTGCTCAAAGACCGAGAAATGGGAGCACTCCCAAGCGACACAGTCAAGAACCCGAAACTAAACGTTAATTCCATATCATCAGTTTCGTCACCCACTTCTTGTCCGCAATACTACTCGATTAAATCAACGAGCACGTGTTTCAAGCAAAACCAAATTCCTCAAAAGGACCAATCAAATAAAACACCCGATATAAAACCGGTCAAAAGCATAGTTGAAACACCTACTACGCGAGACCTTGACGATGAATTCAAGGAGCGTCACCTTGAACGCCCCGTCATTGATGTATTAGCCCGTGCTCCCTACTATAGTGCCCTCCTAGAAAAATATGAGAAATTTAAACTAGGTAAAAATGGGACCACCTTCGTTCAAAATAAGTTGCCTAAAAAGCTTGATGATCCGGGTATATTTGTTTTGCCTTGTAAGATAAGAAGATCCGAAGCTTTCGACAGACTAGCCGATTTAGGGTCAAGCCTCAACTTGATTCCCTTATCCCTTTTCACCACTCTCAAGCTAGGAAAGCTGGAGGAGACGGAGGCATTAATTGGTCTAGCGGATGGGAGTATTGCCCACCCTATTGGGATGATCAAGGATGTAGTTGTTCACGTAGGAAAGTTAACTATTCTAGTGGATTTTCACGTCCTTGATATGGTTAGTGATACTACATGCCCTTTATTAGTAGGAAGAGGATTTTTAGCAACCGCTAGCACCATGATAGATTGTAAGGAGTCTAAGATAGCGGTAGGTGAGGGCGATACTTGGTCGGTATATGATGTTAAGAAACATAGCTACGATTGTGAGGATGAGCCGACACCACATTGGGTAGAGATGAATAGGAGACCATCTAGATATGGACCTTGGATAGAAAGAAACTTTACAGGACCCCAACGCCCATTCTACCTAGAAAAAGATTTCATCGATAAAACACATTCGGTGGAACAACTCATAGCTAGAGATGAAGAGCTAGACCCTTTTGAGGACCCCATAGTCTTTAGGAAAATGATTGAGTTTTTAAGCGTAATGCCTATTAACATTGAGATGAACAAGTGGAAGAGAGAGGGGGATAAGTGTAAATGGAGATGGGACAAGCCACCTAAAGAAGGTGACGGATCATGGCATATGAAGATGATTTTGTATGATCCGGATGGAGAAAGGTTTGAAAGGTCATACCGTACTAAGAAAACCCATAGGAAGTTGAAACCTAAGTTTGATCCCAAAGATGTCCTCAATGAGGAACTCACCCATGTCACGTAGTAGCCCATGACCTTGAGTCTAGCTACAAGAATCGTAAATAAAGAAAAGCGCTTCTTGGGAGGCAACCCATGATTTGTTTGATTGTTATTTGTTTCCGTATGCATGCTTAATTTTTATTGTTGGTAGATCATGATTTAAAACTAAAATGGTGGAAATACTTTATTTTGTCGTTTGGCGTAGTCTTAACTTCATCCAAAGGTATTTCGCAAAAGATAAGTGTAAGGGAAAACCCCAAATATGTTTTTAAGAAACAAAACCGATCATGATTCTCCACAATATTAAATGGACATGTATATTCGTATTTGTTAAAGTCAAATGCTTGTATCGACTCATAATGATGTTTTGCAGGATTTTCCAGGAAGTAGGACAAAGTTTTTCCAGAAATTTTCCGGAAACTTAACATAAAGATTTCTGCAGGTCACTTCTGACGGCGTCAGGAAGAAATTCCTGACGGCGTCACGTGTAAAAATCTGGAAATTTTGCCAGTTTTGTTTTTCTAACGGAGTCTTAAAGTTTTTGTTGAATCTTTAGTTTTATAATTTCCAGGAAATCTGCAAACATTCATTCCACAAGCATTATATATTACTTTGTTTTCTAGGATTTGTTAGCATATATAAATTGCCGCCGATTTTACGCAAGGTTGCCTTGTTTGTTTTCTCAGGTTTAAGTGTTTATGTATGACAAGAAGATGATTTATATTCTGGAAGGGAAGTTTTGATTGTTCATTTTCTTGAAGGAAGATCTAACCTTGTTACCACACTATCCATACCGAGCGATCAGGGGAGTATTTGATTTCATTCTTTTACCTATTTCACTTTTACATTCTTTAATTCAACATTTTGGACAATGTTCATCCTAAGTGTAAGGGGATGGTAAATGATGATACCTTATAGATAAACTTTCACTTGAGTTTGTTTGTTTGATGGTAGGTGTGTAATACAACTATGAGAAATACTTGTTAGTGTAATTTTAGCGCCAAATTTAAATTTTTTTACAACATTTAGGAGTGAAACTTTAGCCTTAGCAAGCGTCTCATGGATAGGAGATCGTAAGACTAGCACAAAACCGTACTATTCAGAAAAATTTTCCACCCAAATATGTGAGGTTCGCCTTTAGATTTGATAGGAAAAGCATTTACTATTTGTGCTTATGAGTGTACCGGTAGCATTTAGATTCTAGAACTTGCGTTAGTGATGCATCCCGAGACCGCTAGTGAGACTGCATTCGTGTGGTAGGATTTACTACATGATAAGAGGCATTAGGATCACCCTTGTGTTAAACCCGTATCATAATTACTTGACCATTTAAGTCATATTACTTGGCTAGTTAAGTCAATTAATTTTTCCCACACCCTTAACGTTGTACTCATTTTTAGTACACGAAACCTCTAGTACACCCCTCCGAGCCTATCTTTTCGTTTCTAACTTTAAGCATCTTACTTAAAGGAAGAATTTGTTACAACCCACTTAAATGTACACCAAAATCGCCTTAGCCTTCCGTGTTTGCACTCATCTTTAGTGCATTATTGTTACATGTTTAAACCCTTATTTAATTATCTAATTTATTACATGGTTGCTAAGTCGAGTCATATCCTTGTACATATTGTTTTGGGACGATTGGGACTTGTTGGGATCATACTTTTGTATTTTAGTCAAGTCTCGGTCATTACCTTTTGTAATAGGTTGCTTAATTATTTAATCTACTTAGTTTATGTTACAAGGCTTAAGAATGTAAGTCCATGGGCCTTAAAGCCCACGTCTAAATGAAAGGAGGGAGGAAGGGAGTGTTGCCCTACTCCTCCTCCTATAAATACTAAGCTTATGTAACATTTCATATTGTTGGTTATTTGATTATCTTAAGGAAACTCTTGTTCTTTCACCTTTCATATTGTCTCATAATCAACCATCTCTCATTCTCATCTTATTTCTTTCTACATCATACTTGTGTTTACTAAATGGTGACCTAACAAGTAGTATCATTCGCCAAATAGAGATTGAAGTGGGTTTCTTGGTTTTAACGTGGGGTTTGGTGCTTATTCTTCATCTTTCTTGCATTTTTCTTTGTTTCTTTCACTCAAATCTTGAAGCTTGGACAAGTTTCAAGGTTGATATAGTGATTTGAAGCTTAGTTTTTGCATAAAGTTGTGATTTTTAAGGTTTTTTTAAGGTTTTATAGCTTCTTTGATATTGGAAAACTAGTTTTTGGTAGCAAAATCTTCAATAGTTAGTGTTTTCTAAGTATTGGTGAAGTTATTTGATCAAAAGTACATTATTTCTAAGCATTTTTCTTCAAAAATTTGAGATTTTTCAAGCTTCTGACCACCTTACGCGTAACTTTTGTGAATAGTATGATTCAAAAGCTGAAAACAGTACTTTTTGTCCTTTCTACGAGTAACTTTTGGTCAAAACCCTTTTCTTACGAGTAACATAGGTCAAAACCCTGTTCTTATGAGTAACTTTGAGTTCCTACGCCTAATTCTTACGCATAAGTGACTTCCTACGCATAAGTTCTACGCATAAGTGATTCCTACGCCTAATTCTTAGGCATAAGATTACCTCTTACGCATAAGATTTTAGCTTACGCGTAAGTTTCAGTATTCTACGCATAACTTAATACCAAGGTCTTCTCTTCGTGCAATGGTGACTCAATACTTCCCTAGCTTGGATAAGTTAGTGGAATACTTCGACTAAGGATATCTTTCACGCTTGGATAAGTTTGAAAGATTTGTTTGGTTTTTGAACCTTACGCATAAGAATCCTACGCATAAGCTTAAAACTTACGCATAAGGTTATATCTTACGCATAACTCACAAGTTTACGCATAAGATCATACTTTACGCGTAACTTTAAAGTCTACGCATAAGTTTCATTTTACGCGTAAGATTCCAACTTACACCAGGGATTTTGAACTTAACCAAAGGAACGTGCATTTCAATCTTCTACAAGATCCATCTTTCACACAAGTCTCTTTCTACTATCTTCTAACATTAAAAAAAACAAAAAAAAAAAAAAAAGTTTTTTGGCAGGAAAATTTGAGTAAAATTTAATTTTTACAGGAGACTAAACTTTCAATTTTTACGCGAAATTTAAATTTTGGTATTACGGTGAAAATTTTGGCCCAAAATTCAAATTTTTTCGGTAAAATTTGACGGCAAAATTTTTAAAACTCAAATTTTTTCTATAACCTTAGAATTGCATTTTATAGTGATTTTCAAAATTTTGGAAGAGAAAATTTTTCAAATTATTTTGGAGGGAAAACCAGAAATCACTATTACGACCTTGAGTGTGACATTTTGTTTGATTATTTCGATTACGTCGCAACAATCAAGGGGGAGAGAAATGTCATCTACAATGTCTCAATCACCTTCTTCCAACTACCTTCCTCAGCAACAGTATCATCAGCAACAGTATCATCAACAACAAAGTCACAGCTCTCTCATTAATCATATTCTGCTCTTTGGCAATGAATCAAGGCCTCCAATGTTGTTACCAGGAACGTATACTTATTGGAAACGGAGATTTCTACAATGGCTCACAGATCGTCCTGCTGCAGATCTCATGCTTAATTCCATTCAAGATGGTCCATACAAAATGATATTTCTTGCTGACTCAACAGGGATTATCAGACCACAAACTGATGAAGATTTGAATGCTACTGAACTTGCTCAGTACGATGCTGACCAACAAGCTGCATGGTTCATGACACTAGCCCTTCCCAACTCAATTTACATGAATATGGACTTTCAAGCCAGTGCTTATGAAATGTGGAAATATCTTGAAGCTATGCATCATACAAAAGAACTTCATCACATCAGAATGAAGCAAATTCTTGAATCCTGTTTAAGCATGAATCCTCTGAAGACCATTCTCCCTGCTCCACCATCTCCAGCTGTTGACCATGGATCCTTAATTTACACTCCAAATGGTCTCTTCTTCAATCCTCCGAATGCACCTGAGCCTTTCTTCATTCCACAGTACCATCCTGCTACACTACATAATAATGTGCAATCTCTTCTGCAAAATCTAGTGAAGCTTAGTCAAGTATCTTCTAAGAAAGGCAATGGCGCTATGACTTCAACTTCTGAATGCTTAAACACAATGAAAGATACTGATGATGAAGAAGATCTCATCGAACCGAGCATGGCATTTTTGGCATATACAGAAAATATTGCAGATGTGGAAGATCAAGATTATGATTCCACTTCACTCTCTGACGATAATGTTGAATACAATGCCACACTTAGTCAAATGGAAGTTGAAGGGGGTAATCTCAATGATGTTTTGCAAAGTTTCATGGGAGATATTCCATCTAATGATGAATATGCAGATTTGGAAGCCGATACAGCAGATGTGCTGTTAATGGCAAACATGCAGGAACTTCACATGGATGATACAGACCCAGTGTACGACACAAATGATAATGATGATTCTGAAGATCCATTTGAGAAATACATGACATCTTTTAGATTACTTCAGACACACCTTAAACTCCCTACTCGCAATAACTTTGCTGAAGATTGTTCCGAGCGTGTACTCAATTTCTTATTTGAAGACGTCTTTGGAGAAGAAGTTGATATTTTCACTAATACAATGTTTAACAACGTGAACCAACTTGAAAAACAACTTACTACGGAAGAATTTCACGAGAATAAATCCAAGGCCGCCCTCAGAGTGCTCAAGGAACGGTTTCAACATTTCATCAATTATGACTGTGAAGATGTAAGCAAGAATTTTTTTGATATCACTCGTATCAAGGCTCAAACCTTCAAAGATGTCTTGCTCCAACACATGGATGCTATTGAGAAGTCAATTGCCGAAAGAGTACTTCACAAAGAAGAGTATGAGCAAAGGGTAATTAAAAGGAAGTTGCAGATTCATGATGAGCAAGTTCATAAAGTTGATGTATTGGAAGCTAATTTGGTTGTCGTGGAAAGCAATGGGACAGAATCAGATGAGCAGGATGACAACAGAAGATTGGGGAATGATACAAATGCAGACAGTGCAGAGATCAGACCCTTCAATGACTCAGAGCCCAACTTTGACAAAGAACAAATAGTTGAGGTACAATCTACTGTTGATCATATAATGCCTGCTAATGAGAAACAACAATCTGAGCAACCTAACTTCAGTAATGAAGGAGAGGTTGACCAGAATGTTGTTTAATGTCTTGACAAATATTCTGAGTCTGAGACCTTACCTGATAATCTTATAACTGAAACATCAAACCAAACTCTTGAGTCTGAAAACATTCTTCTCAAAAAGACCATTGCCCAGTTTCATAAAGATTTTTCAAAATTGGAGGCACATTGCATCTCACTGGAACTTAAATTGCAAAACGATTCTCTAACTTCGGGCAACAATGGTCAATTTTTGAATGAACAAAGCAAACGTGTGGATACATTAGTTAAAAAAAATGAGCTTTTAAAAGGTCAAATTCAAGAAAAGGTGTTTGCACATGCTGCATTGCAAAACAAATTAAGAACACTGACCGGCCAGAGTGTGGATACTAAGTTTGCAAAACCATCAATCTTGGGGAAACCGCCTTCTCAAACAATCAGTGGTTAGACAACCTACTGCATTTAAATCTGAACGACCCAAATTTTCAAAATCTCGGTTTGCCTCCCAAGTTGTTGAGAAAAACAATTTGACAAAACCAGTCACTCCACATTCTTGGCCTAAGGAAAATGCATCTGTGTCTGCTAAATCTGAACACGTGATTATACCTGGCTCATCTAGGATTAGTTCTACCACAGTGTCTAAAACGAGAATTAAAAGTAAAGAGTCTTATGACACATATGACATGTACAAGAACTATGATCTAGAAAAGGCTAGAAAAAAGGCGCTACTTCAAAAGGATGGAATTCTAGGTTCAAAACCTCATATGATGCCTTCCACTGTAACACAGAACACTGCTTGTAGTAGCACTCCAAAACCTAAGAGTAAACAACAAACTAATAGGAATTGGCTAGCTTCTAAGAGTAGTTGCGTAAATAATCATGTTGTTTGTGCTTTAAAATATCATCAAAAGGGAAATTCACTTGAAAAGGCTCAATCGACTAAGACAAACAAACCCGTTGAACCAAGAGTCATAAGTCAGAAACCTAAGAAGTGGATCAATATAGGACGTAGGTTTTCTCAACAAAGTGATGCTCCCACATTTCATTCAACTGCATCTAAAAGGAAAACATCTCCGAGATCTAACATTAGGCGGGTACCCACGGGTAGAATTCTCAAATCGATTGGTCTTAGGTGGATTCCTACAGGAAAGAGTTTAGACATTTGCACCAAAACTAATTTGATTTCCACAGCATCAACCGCTGAGACAAATATGAAAACCATCGGAATTGTGTGTTCGAGTGTCAAGAAGATAGTTGACACTACATCTTTATGCTTCTAACACCTGGAACCCAGTTACCCTTAGGGCTCCATGTTCTCTGTTTTGTCTCTTCTTTCTTTCTTTGCAGATTCAACAGGAATGGCTTCGGAACAAATCAGTTTCGGACCCGAGCTTAATGTTATGGTTTCTAAGCACAACAGCTTAGGACCCGCAACCAACCGTTTAAAAGCACATCAACAATGGCTTCTGAGCAAAACAGCTTAGGACCCAAATTCAACTGTCTTAACTCTCCGGCATCTTCGGCTGAACCATTGCCACTCAACCGCAAAGAATTGGAAACCTTGTTTGCTCCACTGTTTGATGACACAATTGAATACCGTCCTACTGAGGTCTCACCTAATTCCGCTGCTCAACCTGAAAATATTCCAGTACCAGACTCACCTCAACAAACTACTACAAGTGTTGAGAAAGACGGTCCTCCAATTGCATCACCATCTACAGCAGAACAAACTGTTTCTAACTCCCACCATTCAGCTGAAGATCCTACACCACAATCAGTTCCACAACCTGCAGAGCATGATCCTGATGCGTTCTTTAACCCGTTTGCACCGGCTCCTACCTTTCCTGATATAGCTGAGTCGTCAACACGCAATTTGGATCCTGCTAACATGCGAGATACTTATCAACTACACCCTTCGACACACAAATGGACTCAAGACCATCCACTAGTTCATATTATTGGCCATCCAGATGCACCTGTTATGACAAGACAACGACTTCACACGGATGGAGAAACTTGTATCTATGCACTCACAGTTTGTCACGAAGAACCTAAGAACATTAAAGAAGCAATGACTTATGACAACTGGATTGAATCTATGCAAGAGAAATTTCAGCAATTCATAAGATTAGAAGTCTGGGAATTAGTTGAAAGACCTGACGGAGTCTTTGTCATCGGATTAAAATGGATATGGAAGAATAAGCTAGATGCTGAAGGAACTGTCATACGTAACAAATCACGCCTGGTAGCGAAAGGATACTCCCAACTAGAAGGACTTGATTTTGTTGAATCCTTTACTCCAGTGGCTAGACATGAAGCTGTTCGGATCTTTTTGGCCTATGCTGCACACAGGAACATGGTTGTTTACCAAATGGATGTGAAAACCGCATTTCTTAATGGAGAACTCCGTGAAGAAGTGTATGTAAGCCAACCTGACGGCTTCGTTGATCCTGAGCGTCCTAATCACGTTTAACGACTCAAAAAGGCACTCTACGGACTTAAGCAAGCCCCACGGGCGTGGTATGACAAACTGTCCACTTTTTTGCTGGCCAATAAATTTTCTTAAGGCTCGGTGGATCCAACATTATTTACAAAAACCTACGGGGAGGACTTACTTGTTGTTCAAATATATGTCGATGACATTATTTTTGCCTCAACACAAAGAAGTTACTCTTATGATTTTGCAAAATTAATGAAAGATAATTTTGAAATGTCCATGATGAGTGAACTTTCGTTCTTTCTAGGACTACAAGTTCATCAATCACCCCGTGGAATTTTTATAAATCAGTCCAAATATGCTCTTGAAATTTTAAAGAAACACGGAATGATGTCTTGTGATACTTATAATACACCAATGGGCTATACCACAAAACTAGATGCTGATTTACATGGGATTCCAGTTGACCCTACCAAATACCGAAGTATGATTGGGTCCCTCATGTATCTCACAGCTAGTAGACCTGATATAGTATTTGTTGTCTACATGTGCTCTCGCTATCAGTCCAAACCAACTGAAAAACACCTCAGTGAGGTCAAAAGAATCCTTCGATACATAAAGGGAACCATTAACTTGGGAATCTGGTATCCGAAGGATTCTGGCTTTTAAACTAATTGCTTTTTCAGATGCTGACCATGCAGGATGTTTAGACACACGCAAAAGCACATCTGGTGGATTACAGTTTCTCGGAGATAAACTTGTGTCATGGCAATCAAAGAAGCAGGACTGCACATCACTGTCGTCAACAGAATCTGAATATGTAGCTATGTCTGCTTGTTGTGCTCAAGTCATCTGGATGAGATCACAACTTAAGGATTATGGCTACTTGTTCAATAAGATTCCAATCTACTGTGATTTCAAAGTGTGCTATTGCTATCTCGTGCAACACCATTCATCTTTCCAAGGCCATACAAATTGCTCTCCGCTACCATTTCATAAAGGAGCATGTTGAGAAGGGTAATATTGAATTAGAGTTTGTGGGTACTGAGTACCAATTGGCGGACTTGTTTACAAAGACATTACCTCCATCAAGGTTTGTTGATTTAGTTCACCAAAATGGTATGTGATGTTTGACTCCAGATGATTTGCAAAATTTTCTTAAAACCTAAGAAGAGTCAAACATCAAAGTCTTTCTGTAAATACTTTTTCTACAAAAAGAATCTTCTTTGCGTACAAACTTCAAATCTTCAAAACTATGTTCCTCCATTTAAACAAATTTTGCTTTTCTCTGTCAAAATGGAACATGTTTTGAGGGGGAGAAAACTTTTCACAATATCATGAAGTTTGGACACCTCATTTTTATTCATCAAGGATAAAATGTTTCTTCATCATTCGGATTTAAACTCATTTTCAAAAAGGTTCTACGATCTCTCGAATTAAAAGTGCAGAAAGGTTTCACAAAATATATGCTAATTCGAGGGGGAGAAAAGGAATTTTTTTTTCTGCAAGTTTGAACTTCAAATGGAAAAGTAATTAACCTTTTAATGAGTAAAGTTCACAAAAGTCTTAAACTTTGGTAAAAGGACCTTGCAAGAAAAATAAAACAGGCTCTAATCAATGTTTTCACACATGTTCTCAAAAGTTGCACACATGATTAAAAACCTCAACGAATCAGACTAACGATTCTTTTTCCTCAATTATCTCCATAATTGTGAGTTTCTAATTTCCTCATTGTTGTTGTCTAGTCGTTCCCTAAATGTTTCAAGTGTTTTTCAACGGTCAAAAGGGCATAATCAGAAACTAAGGTTAATGTAATTATCGATCGGGGCATTTCTTTTTTATGTGTTTAGTCTAATTTATTATAGCTTTAGAGAACACTAAAGTATGCTCGATTGGTGTGTTTACACGATTAGAAACAACATAGGTTTGAAATCAAGTGATTTAGGGTTTTAGATTTCGATGTCTTTGCTGCTACTAGGATGGTTAATTTGTACAATATTCATGCATTATGATGCTAAAATGCGTGCAATGTCTCTAATCATAACCCCTAACCATTATCATAATTGGAAAATCTCGAGTGATAGGATGAGTTAATCTGTGATCTTGTGTGTTAATTAGAGAATTCTGAGCATTTTGGTAAATTTAGAATGAGTTTCTTGATTCATCTGTATACTTGTTTGTGCCTGATGCATTTTCTCTGTGTGCAAGTACATGTCATCCCATTGAAAGTCAAAATTTCAACATTCGACAAAATGTTTCTTATGGAACATATTTTGAGGTCAAAGGGCAAAATGTGTTTAAAGGCTAAACTGGTAAATGGATTCAAAATGGTGAGAAACAAATCTTTCCAAACTCTACACTATTGTTTTACACCGGTAAAGCAAGTGTGAAGACCAAAGCAAAGTTGTCCTAAATTTTTCAAATTTTCAAAATCTGGAATGCTTTAGCTACGATAAAAGAATGACTCTGATTTGGGCATCCCAAATACCGGAAGTTTTCCATTCATCACATAAACATATCTTCAAAAAGAATCCATGAGGTTCAACTTTAAATGGAAATCTTCTTCTTCAGATTTTAAAACTCAAAAGAGAGACTCCGGGTCTCAAACTACTTTCAAAAGTAAAAGAGTTTTAAATTTCCATTGATTCGACGAGTGTTTTATCAAAATGAAACAAAGATTTTTCAATCCTCGTTGAAATTCAACATTTTTCGGATTGACACAACCTATAAATGGATTTCAAATTTTGTAAACAAAGGTTTTCAGTCCTCAAGGTTGTTGTCTAATCTGATTTTCAAGCATTCTTTGTTGTACAATAATTGATTGTGTTTTCTAAAACCTTGAGCAGAATCAACTCACGAATTTTCGAAAAGTATTTCTTAAATACGACTCAATATTCTGCTCAAGAAGACTATCTCTCGAATAAACTTCATTATTTGAGGGGGAGTATTTTGTTAAAAGAAAACAAATTTTGTATTAAACCAACGACTTGTGCACACATTTCAGTGTACAACTCGGGTTTCAAAGTAAGGAAAGTGCCTTACTAAACCATTCTTTAAAACCAAACATGCACTTATCCTTGACAACAAGAAGAAGTTTTCATGCAATGCTTATCTAAAAACTTCTTAATCTTGAGCATAATTTATTCAAAATTTTTCAAAAGGTTTTTTCAAAACTTTTCAAAATTTTGCTCAAGATTTTTTTTTCAAATCTTTACTCCCCAATTCGCTTCAAAAAGTTTAAAATTCTCAAAAAATATGCGAATTTTGAGGGGGAGTATTTCCAAAACAAAATGTTCTGTCAAAATAATGCTTTATGGCTTGTGCACACATTACAGTGCACAACCCGAACTTGTAAAGAAAGGACCCTGAGGTACGCTTCAGTGCCTCAATCCTAATATAAGGAGCGAAGGCTTCTTACTTTTGAGTAGAATTAATCAAATGTTTATGATTTTTCATAATTCTGCTCAAAAGGACAAGTATTTCACCTCAATAAGACCTTATCACTTGTTGAGGGGGAGCACTTGTCAAAACAAAATACTTTGTTCAAAATCAAAAGTTCTTGGTGAATCTCCCCGTAAGACTCAAAAGGCATATTTTAATCTAAAAGATTGTCAAAAACATCATTTTATATGCTATTTTTGAGGGGGAGAAAATGAAAAAGTGATTAAAATATACGAAGTCAAAGCTTATAAGTTGTATCATGTGCGAGCTAGACTCAGAATTGACCCAGGAATTGACGAGATAATAAAAGTTAGTAATATCGAACGGACTTATCCTCGACGGGTAATAACATCAAGTTAGTTACTAGAGCTAGTTGTCACCTAAAAGCTGACAATGTATCTCTTTAACTAGCCACGTAAGCGTGTCTCGAAAAGGATTTGTTTTAGTAGAAATGTACCGTCTCGAGAAATTTTCTGTGGACTTGACCAGGCCGGGTAATAACTTTAAGCTAGTTTAACTAGTGATGTAAGCGTGTCTCGAATCGGTCTTGTTCACGGAAAGTGGATCAATTCAAAATGCTTGCTCCTCCCGCATGTGCAAATTTATTTAATACTTATGAGCACATGTGCAGGGGGAGCCCTTCAAAAGTGTACACAAAACTCTCAAAGTGTTAACCAAAATATTTGATTATCACAAACACTTTGAGAGATTTTCAATCAAAGGTTTCTTGGCTACTGTCGGAGTTATAAGGTGATTAAGATAGGTATAACCGTCCTATGATCCGCCAGAGCCGAAGGGATCTACACAAGGACATCTCCCATAGTTAGAAGTAGAAGTCCTTAGGTATGATACGAAAAAAGGAGAAAAGAATGAAAGGGAAAGAAGGAGTTGAAGAATTAAAAAGAAAAGTAAAGTAAAGGGTGAAAAGAAATAGCCCTCCATATGTTCAACCTTAGGGCAGACACCGGGTTCAATACATATGCTACTGGTTGTTGCAAAAGACAACACCGGTATTGAAGACAAAGTCGTCATGGACCCAGTGACGCTATGCACTAAACCTTCTTAACCACTCAAGTTCTCTTAAAAGAGCTTGTTTCATTCTCACGGGGAACCAGTGTAATCTATCGACCTATCTCTTAGAGACGGTTGATATTGAAGCAGGAGACCCCTCCCTAGTCTCCGCATAGGAAACCTAGGTGTGCACTTATAGAGTCTAGAGCCTTGAGATACATCAAAGATCTCTTAGGAACACTTAGTATTTCTACAACTGGTGTTCTACATCAATGGACACCAGCTGTAAATTATCGAGTCCTTCGCAGATCTTAGCAATCTGCCTAGAACGTTTATGAGAGGATTACTTATGTATTTCTCAATGATTGAACGGAAATCCTGCCATGGTCAACATCAAACAGCCCTGACAGCAGGTCACTTCGGTAACCCCACAAGGGTTACGCTTAGTGTTTGCGGTGGTTCCATTACGGTCTACAGTCGTGGAGTGATCCCCAGCGACTCACCCAGTCATTGAGCTACTTAGTAGGTCTCGTAAGCTCCTTCGGGAGTATCTGATATGGGAACGGCCTGGATAAGGATTAGAGGGAGTCTTCACACTATGCTGTTGATGAACTCTATATCCTTATCTGTAAGTACCGGTTGTTTTATTGCTAACTGTTTACTTGCAGGTACCTCACTTCCATAATGGTAGATTCCAACATGCTCATACATACATCTTGAAGCAAATGATAGCTCCCCCAAAGATCTTAGCAACACAAAGTTCAAAGAAAGATTCTACGCCAATAAGAAGAATCTACAAAGTATAAAGACAAAGATCTTAATGTATGAAAAGGAACTTCTTGTACGTGAAAGTCTAAAGTCCAAAGATGTATGAGTATGTTGGAATGGCGGACAACCACCACAGACGCAGGAGTGACGAATGGCAGACTACTTCATAACATAATCACTACATCATCATCAAAGAACTAAGACACAGAGCAAAGTACATTCATTATCATTCAACCATTTTGAAGACGTCTAGAGTTTTACTTGTCACAAGTCAACGACAAAGATGAAGACGTCAAGCAACCGTGATGACCGACCCTTAGGGGGAGATTGTTGGGATCATACTTTTGTATTTTAGTCAAGTCTCGGTCATTACCTTTTGTAATAGGTTGCTTAATTATTTAATCTACTTAGTTTATGTTACAAGGCTTAAGAATGTAAGTCCATGGGCCTTAAAGCCCATGTCTAAATGAAAGGAGGGAGGAAGGGAGTGTTGCCCTACTCCTCCTCCTATAAATACTAAGCTTATGTAACATTTCATATTGTTGGTTATTTGATTATCTTAAGGAAACTCTTGTTCTTTCACCTTTCATATTGTCTCATAATCAACCATCTCTCATTCTCATCTTATTTCTTTCTACATCATACTTGTGTTTACTAAATGGTGACCTAACAGGACTCATGGGTAAAGTACTTGTGTTATGGAGTAATGGGGAAGAACATCATTTTATTACCCCCCATATGTGCATTAATCTTAAAAGTACTTCAACTGTTTTGATTATCTTGATTCGAGTCATTAGATTAGTTTATTGTAAAGTATGTAAAAATTCAAGTGTAAGGGGAATGTTCATTCCCTACGATGTATTATTTTGGATGGTAGGGTAAGAGTGTATGCAAAAAAAAAAAAAAAAAAAAAAAAAAAAAAAAAAAAAAAAAAAAACATACGGACTACCATCCCGTTTCATTCTATGTTTATTTTATGTTTTTGTTATTTTTCATTTATTAGCTTAAGTCGAGTCTAGTCTTGGCTTAGCAACGCCATATTGTACATGTAATTAACCAAGATTATTAAGTCGCCACCAGTAAAGATTTCCTATATCCAACAAAACCGTGTATTCCATATCCCTACACCTAACGTTATAACCCTTTAAAAGACCTCTTTGATAGTTTATCCTAGGTGCTTACGCCATGTGGTGGAGGTTTGATCCTTTCCCAAGCCTATGGTAATCTATTTTGCTATGACAGGTAGTGAGAGATGTTTTCCATTTTCTATATTGTGATATATACTTTATTACACCCGAGAGATGTGAGTATCTAAACACTATTTGTGAGGTGCTAGTGTATGACCTCCGTGCTTGTCTTTAGTCTTTAGTGGAACGATTATTTGTTGTAATTACTTTTATATTAGTGTTAAATGACCCCTAACCTGTATTTTGATTAGAATAAAAGCGCATTTGCTTGAGGACAAGCAAATCTCAAGTGTAAGGGTATATGATGAGGCGAAAAATGATCCATTTTTAGGGGGTCATTTAAGCCGGAATTGGAATTTATTTGATCAATTATTACCCTAAATCGTTCCTTTTGTGATTTTAGGTACTTTAGGAGTGAATTCTGGAAAAGGAAGCATTTTGGACGTTTTTGGAGCATAAAAGTGAAGAAAACGGCAAAGACGTAATTTTCCTGGCTGGGAACAGTACCTGACGGCGTCAAGAGCAAAAAGATGACGGCGTCAAGAGTCCAAATGGTGACGGCCCAGTGAAAACGTGACGACGTCAAATCAAGGCCGTCAAGAGTAAAAGTGGTGACGGCCCATAGCAGCAATACATATGACGGCATCAGATCTGGATCTAGGCAGTCCGAGAATAATATGGGCGGCGGGATGACGGCGTCAGAACTTTCTTCTTGACGCCGTCACCTTAGGAAATCTATATATAGTTTTTGTTATTTTCATTCTAAAGGGTGGTGAATTTTAGGGTCGAACTTAATAAACCCTAGCTCGTTTGTAACAGTATTTTCAAGGGTTTTCACCCCTTGAAACCCTTCATGTTCAATTGAGATAAGTATCCTTTCAATTCATTCAATATGTCTATGTGTTGTTTGAATATATATTACGCTTGTCTTGATCTTAACATGCTAGGCTAGATCTTTTGTGTGTTTGCTTAGAAGTAATGAAACCTAGATGTTGATTATAGGTTGATTGCTTGCTTATAGTTGTATTGGATGAATGTATTCGATGTCAGGCTTAAGAAAACTGGCAGATCTCCATTGTGTAACTTGCTTAAACGTCTTAAGAAACATGAACCAATGCGTACTAGGTTTTTATGGTTGTATTTAATGCATGAGCGAATTCTAGTGATCCCATGTTAGGAGCTTCTTGCAGGCTCTCCATAGGAGTGAAGTGAAGTAGGAGCTTGTAGAGTTGGGGAAGTACGTACGCCACCCCACACTTGGTATTAAGGAATATAACCCATCATCCACGCAACTGTAACAAACAATTAACCTGTAAAAGATATCTAGAGAGTAGTGAAATCTAAGTAAACACAATTCTCCCAACTACTGTTCACACCACTAGTTTAATTTAGTTTTTTTTCATTTTTGTTATTTTATTTTGATTGCATCTTATTTATTGGGTTAGTTGACAAGCAACTAATTCCGCCTATTCTTCCAAAACCCGAGATTTTACTTGCTTTCTAATAAATATAAAAATACAAAAAGAATCATCCCTCACCTCTAGACCTAGTTTTTAGGCTTTCTAATCCCAGCGACACTATTCCTGAGTTGAACGATCAATCTCCCGGTACTTGTCACTATACTATACTACAACGATCAGGTACACTGCCTGGTGGGGGTTGTAAGCTTCTCGATATCCCTCGAGAGGTAAAGCCTGGTGCAATTCCCATGCATCACTAGTGTATAACCTCCATGCTTGTCTTTGGTCTTTAGTGGAATGATTATTTGTTGTAATTACTTTTATATTAGTGTTAAATGACCCCTAACTTGTATTTTGATTAGAATAAAAGCGCATTTGCTTGAGGACAAGCAAATCTCAAGTGTAAGGGTATTTGATGAGGCGAAAAGTGAACCGTTTTTAAGGGGTCATTTAAGCCCGAAGTTGAGATTATTTGATCAAATATTGCCATAAATCGTTCCTTTTGTCATTTTAGATACTTTTGGAGTGAAATCTGGAAAAGGAAGCATTTTGGACGTTTTTGGAGCATAAAAGTGGAGAAAACGGCAAAGTCTTAATTTTCCTTGCTAGGAACAGTACCTGATGGCGTCAAGAGCTTCTACATGACGGCGCCAAGAGTAACAAAAGAGGTGGATGTGGATAATACACGTGACGATCCAGAGAGTTTTGTGCATTGGAGATGACGGCGTCACCCAAGGCCGTCATGGTCCAAGTATTAGTGACGGCCCAGAAGAAATTTATACATGACGGCGTCACAATTGGATCTAGGAAATACGATTTCATTAAAGGCCGCGAGTTGACGGCGTCACATGTTTACACATGACGCCGTCACCCTGTAAAATCTATATATAGTTTTCCAAATTTCATTCATTAGTGTGCAACTTTGAGGGAAAAACCCTAGGTCGAATTTTCCAGCTTTTCAAGGGTTTCAACCCTTTGAATATTTCATGTTCAATTTGAGATAAGTACTCTTTCAATTCAATCAATATGTCTATGTGTTGTTTGAATATATCTTACGCTTGTCTTCAATTTAACATGCTCGGCTAGATCTCTTTTGTGTTTGCTTAGATGTAGTGAAACCTAGATGTTAATTATGGGTTGACTGTTTGTTTATAGTTGTTACGGATGATTGTATTCGATGTTAGGCTTAAGAAAACTGGCAGACTTCCATTGGTAACTTGCTTGAACGTCTTAAGAAACATGATCGAAGGTGTACTACGATATTTGGTTATATTTAATGCGTAGGAGAATTCTAATGATCCCATGTTTCATTACTCTCTTCAAATGATGACACATTAGAGGGGCATGACCAGGCTTAACTATTTCATTTCCATCATATAAGGCGGGTCAGGCAACTTTAGTACTTATAAGGAAAACTGATTTAGGTTCATCTACCTCTTTCTCACTATGTTCATCAATCAGGTTTTTATGCTTATGCATCATTTGAGCAGTTTGTCTGGTTTGGCCTTGCGCGTACAACTTTTTTTCAATCTTATTCTTCAACGTTTTAAGTCTGGAAAAATCATTTAAGAGTTTTGTTTCTTTTTCATTGAAATCTTGTTTTAGTGTATTTACACTTTCTTGGATCTCCTGTTTTTGTTTAACTGTCTGATCAAGTTTTCTTTGTAAAGAATATAACTCCTTTTTCAATGTTTCTTCGCTTAAGTTACGTTCTATTATAAATGTATGCATTTGACCATCCATTTTCTACTCACGTTCTGTTAGCTCAAATTTTGCGTGTTGTTCATACATGGCCACCTGATTTTTATAGATGTTAAGTCTAGTATTCAATGAGTCGTCAGGAATAAAAGCAGTGTTCTCATGCAACACATAATCATCATTTAAAATAGAAGAGGCACTACTAGGTACAACAGACACTTTGTTGTGTTTCACATATTGTTCATATGGGATAACATCGCTATTTCCCATATTAACAGTATCTGACTCAACAACGTTTGTATGTTGTACGTTGTTGGGAATCTTATGTTCATGTAACGCATAATCATCATTTATAATAGAAGATGCACTACTAGGTACAACAGACACTTCGTTCTGTTTCACATATCGTTCATATGGGATAACATCGCTATTTCCCATATTAGCAGTATCTGACTCAACAACGTTTGTCTATTGTACTTTGTTGGGAATCTTATGTTCATCGATCATGTCGTACAATTTGAGTACCTCCGAAATGATTGAATCCAAAGTGTTTGACATGATGCTAACGAGCACGGGATTTTACAAATCTATGATTTAAGTTGAGAAATAGAATCTTTCGCGAGATTTTACAAAATCAAGAAGAAACCGTGAAACAATGATTAGTTGAATGTGTTATGATAATTGTTGGATCGGTTCAGTGATTAGTGATTGTGTGTTAGGATCGGTGATCGTTTGATAGACTAGGTGATATGTTGTTTAGTTGTGATTTGGTTTGGTTGATGCAAGTTGTTATGGTGAAATTTTGGTCTCAAAACATAAAACTCCAATAACTTCTTTCCAGAGGGGATTTGGGCCTCGAAAAATTCGTTTCACGACTTTGTGATGAAACCTCACAATATTCAGGCTGTCCGGTCGTTTTAGCAAGTATTTCGCTGAAAACGGAGTTACGGTTCAAAAGTTATGGCCGTTTGAAGTTTTGACGTAAAAAGTCAACTTAAGTCAACCAGCACGAGACAAACCGCAATGCTGAAGAAGGCAAATTGCAACCCTAAATCTCAATGGCAAATCGCAGAACCAAAATGCAAAAACCAAATCGCAGACTCAAGTCGCAACACTAAATCGCAACTTCTAATCGCAATACCAAATCGCAATTGGTAAATTGCAGAAGGAAAATCGCAACACCGATCTTCTGTTAGTCAAACCGCAGTACCCCAAATCGTAGTTACAAGAGTCAAATCGCAGTGACCAAATCGCAGGTCACTTTCAGACAAGTACAGAAGTCACTATCCCTTGTTTTGTCTCTTTTCTCTTTCAAGTAAACTTCCAAAACGCAAACCTAAAACAAGGCAAATAACAACTATTCCTTACTCTTTCAACTCAAACCGCAATGAAGAAAAACACCAAATCGCAACAACGAGAACCACAAATAGCAACCAAGAAAACCAAAAAAAACTTTCGAATATACAACCAACTGTCCAAATAGCTTATGAAATAGACTAACTTATGACCAAAGAAGGCTATTGCAACAAATCTAAGCATGAAAGTACAAGCTTACGACACTTCTAACCACAAACAAAGCTCAAATCTTGATTTTTCTTACTTTTATATTTGAGCCAAACAAGAAAAAGAAAAACTATATTTCTTTCTTTTCTATTCGAACCAAACATGAAAAAAAAAACAAGAATGAGTCACAAATCTGAGAACACACAATCAATCTAACCACACCATGTCTCTTGATACCAATTGTAAGTTTCATCAAATCATAGCACACCTAAATATTTGATGCTAGGCCGAATTTTTAGAGAGAGAGATATAGGAGAGGGAAACTTCTAGTGAGAGAATGTGATGTTTATTAGCTTAAGAGCAAAATGAAGTTCCAACCCTTCCCTTGTGTAGGAAGGGCTATTTATACAAGACCTAAAAACGCCTCTAGTAGGCTATGGACCGGGCTGACATTGGCTAAAGACCCGACCCGAATCCATGGTGAAACGATAACCAAACTAATATAATTAAAACTACGAGCTACTTAATGCTAATCCATACTCGGGGTGACCGAGTCTTTCACGTGATTATTCATATTCCTAACATAAAATTATTAAGAGACTTTAATCATTTTCATATCACAACTTAAAACTCCAAACACTCAACCATCTCAATTTAAAACAAACTAAAACACCACATTCAAACACAAACAACATCTCATATCAAAGATCCACTATCACAGTGTCTACTCCCTATGATACGTGCTTTGCTACAATGATGTTGGGCACATCAACAAGACCACCAATGCTACTCCTAGGAAATTACACTCTATGGGTTTTTAGGTTCAAAGCATGGTTAACTCATTTTGATGATGCAAGATACATGTTAAACTCAATCAAGAATGGTCCATATGTCATGAAACAAATTGCTGATCCAAGTCATCCAGCATTTACAAAAACTCAAACACAAGATGATTTGAGTGATGATGAGCTTAAACAATATAGAGCTGACTTTCAGGCAAAACACTTCATTATGTTGGCTATTCTAGATAACCATTATCTACATGTGGACCATCATCACAATGCTCATGATATGTGGCAAGCACTATAATCATTGCACAACAAAGAAGAACATAAACTCATTAAACATGATCTTGTAAATGGAACCTACTTTTATATGGATCGCTTTTAAACACTTCTCTCAGAATCATCATCACCATATCTGCCAATCTTTCCTCATAATGATTTGGAAAGATCCATCACTTCCAACAAGGAAGCAAATCCCTTCAATACTACTTATGATATGGATGATAGTGAGCAAACACTTATAGAAGATCTGGTCAAGCTTGGCAATGATCTTCAGGGATACACTCTAATGTGTGGAATTGCGCCCTCGCAAAAGGTTTTACCTCTCAAGGGATCTCAAGAGGCTTGCAATCCCCACCAGGCAATGTACCTGACCGTTGTAGTATAGTATAGTGACAAGTACCGGGGGATTGATTATTCAACTCAAAGAATAGTGTTCGCTAGGGTTAAAACTCACTTAAACTAGGTCTAGAGATGAGGGATGATTCTTTTTGTATTTTTATATTTTATGAAAAGCAAGTAAAAATCTCGGGTTTTGAAGGAGCGGACGGAATTATTTGCTAATCAACTAACCCAAATAACTAAAGATGCAATCAAAATAAAATAAACTAAACTTAAACTAATTATGGCAAAAACAATAATGAGAGAAAATGTGCTTACTCAGATTTCATTACTCCCTAGCTATCTTTTACCGGTTGATTAGTTTGTTACAATTGCATGAATGACGGGTTATATTCCTTAATACCATTCGTAGGGCCGTGTACGATCTTCTCTAACTCTATAAGCTTCTATCTCTTCCTATGACAGACACCCAGTATCGTATCATGGCCTCCCCAATAGTCACTTATGCATTAAACACAACCAATTAATCGTAGTACAAATCCGATTCATGTTTCTTAAGACGTTCAAGCAAGTTACCAATTGGAAGTCTGCTAGTTTTCTTAAGCCTAACATCGAATTCATTCATCCACAACAATTATAAACAAACAACTAACCAATAATTAATATCTAAGTTTCATTACATCTAAGCAAACACAAGGAAAACCTATCCTAGCATGTTAAAGAGAAGACAAGTATAAGATATAATCAAACAACACATAGACATATTGAATGATTTGTTGAAAGACTTATCTTCAATTAAGCATGGATGAAACAAGGGTTTGAAACCCTCGAAATATCAGTAAAATTCGTCTAGGGTTTACTCCCTTCAAAGTTGCACACAATGAATAAAAACTAGAAAACTAAATATAGATTTTACATTGTGACGGCGTCAAGAGTAAGGTCTGACGCCGTCAACTCGCCGCCAAAATAATACTCGTATTGCCTAGATCCACTTCTGACGCCGTCACTCTTTGCATACTCTGGGCCGTCTCTCTTTGTGATGTACGTGACGGCCTTGGCGACCCTAAAGGGTGACGCCGTCACGACTCCTTTAGAAAACTCTCTGGCGCGTCACGTGTATTTGATTTATCCACCTCTTTGTCAAGTCTTGACGCCGTCACTAGCAACCTGTTACGCCGTCATGTACAATTTTCAGCATGATTTTGAGACTTTGTCGTTTTCTTCACTTTTTCGCTCCAAAAACGTCCAAAATGCTTCATTTTGTAAATTTCCTCTCAAAAGTACCTAAAATGACAAAAGGAACGATTTAGGGCAATATTTGATCAAATAATCTCAACTTTGGCCTTAAATGACCCCCCAAAAGCGGTACACTTTTTGTCTCATCACACTCTCAATGACAAAAGCAAAAATAGTATTAGTATATCTCTGATTGTTCAAGTAGCAATCTCAAGTGCAAGACTCGCGACTCTGAATACTATAAGAAGAAAATGGAAATTGCCCTAATGATGGAATCAGGTTGTGAGATTAAAAAAGAATTGTTGGAATTCATGGTAGACACAGATGATGAGGAAGAGACCTTAGGACCAAGCATGGCCTTTATGGCACACATTGAAGATGTGGAAGGTATGGACACACCCATGGATGATGTCTTTGAAGCTCAAGAAGAGGAAGCAACTCCGAGCTATGACACTTATGCTGAATAAGATGACACTCTTGTCAACAAGGAACACACATCAGATGCTTGTGATAATGATGATCTTGATGAATTCATACATGGTCATATTCTTACCACTAGTAAGATAACTAAAGTTAACGTATGTAGTGAAACATCTACAAGTTCTACACCTAAGTTATTTACTAATAGTAACCATAGTAATCATGCATCAACAAGTCAAGATCATGTTGATATGCTTCAAAACTATGTCACTATTCAATCTCAAATTCAAAATTATGCTAACTTGATAAAACTTGAACAAGATAAAAGTGCTTCTTTAGAAAAGAAAATCAAGGACATGTTATATAAAGAGCAGTCTGAGCGACCACTAGTGCTTAAACGTCAAATTCAAGATTGACAAAATGAAAATTTTCTTTTCAAAAGAAATATTTCCAGTTTTGAAAACACCAAAAAGAATCTTGAAATCAAAGTTTCAAAACTTACTGAAGAAAAGGCTAATTGTATTCAACGATTAACTAAAGTTGAAACTAAACTTCGCACCACAAATCAGACTACTCAGACTATGTACATGTTACTCCCCAAACCAGATTCAATCATGGATCTAAAATAGGGCCTTGGTTACACTAAACCATCTTATCTTGATATGGTTAAACGTCAAACACCAAGTTTGTATAATACTAATTACATGAGACGTGATACCTTCAGAGATTACATGTTTGTTCCTAATAACATCTCTAAAGAGGAAATCCAAAAACGTTTAAAGGTCAATCAAAAGAGAACCAATTTCTCCTACTTTAGTGCTGCTTATGGTCTGATTAACAAGGAAAATGCTCTTTTACAAAAACCAACAAATGTTAAAAATCATGTACATCAGATTTCTGTCAAACCATATGATTCTAACAGATATGAGAGTTTTGTTGACATAAATAATGTCTAAAAACATTGTTAGCATATTAACAATGTCTCTATGTTTTGATAATTACAAAGCATAAACTCATTAATCTAAAACTTATGACGTAAACAAGTTTTTAGTGTTTAATATTTGGTTTTGCTTCCATATCACTTAAGGTATGAATAAACAAAGGGTTTATTGCATTTCATGATCAAAGGAAATTTTTCTAATCACTAGAACTTTTATAAAATGTATTAAACATTCTATATCTTTTACAAAATTACTTTTGGAATTAAAAGAATATGTTTAATTCATTATAAATATATGATTTCAAATTTCCAACCAAAAATGGCAAATTTTATCCAGAAAAATATTCCCCACTAAAAGACAAGAAAATCCAATGTTCTGAAGGGGCGGCCCCCTTAATTCCTTAGGCGGCCCCCTTAATCATTAAGGGGACCGACCATTAATTAAGGGGACCGGCCACGCTCCAGAACAGTATTTTTCTCCCCTATAAATACTGGTTCATCCCACAGAATTTTCTCACCTTTTGCACTCTTAAACTTTCTGTTCTAGATCCACATTTCTATTCTCTTAATCCTTTGATCATAAGTGCATAATTCTTTGTTTCAAAGTGATTCAAACTTCATCCTCTCAAGTGCAAGAGAAGAATACTTCTATCCCCCAAGACAAGAAGTATTACAACTTGTTGTGACCTCCACATCCAAGTTGTTGGTGCATCATCAAGATTATTTACATTATTCTTTGTGAAGATTGTTGTGAATATTTGATTGTAGATAGTTGTGCTAGATATATAGATTGTGTGATTAGTTAATTGTTTGGTGTGAAGAAGAAAAGTTAGGAATTAGATTGTAGTGAAGAAGCTAGGTGTGGAGTAGTTAGTTGTGAAGTGAATTGGTGTGAAGAAGAGAGGCGTGGAGTAGTTAGTTGTGAAGTAGATTGGTTTGAAGAAGTTGTGTAGAAGTTGTGACTTAGTTGTGAAGAAGTTGTGGTGTGTAAATTGGTGTGTAAATTGGTGAATAAGGTTTTATCCGCCATAAGGGAGCTTGTTGATATAGTGAAGAAAACTCTCGAGTTAGGTGCTCGGGGAGTGGAGTAGGGCAAGGAAGGTGTCCTTGTAGCCGAACCACTATAAATCTCTTGTCTCGCGGTTCGATCTTTCCATCTCTTATTTATTTCATTACTTATCATTGTTATATCTTATTTATTGATAGTTGTTTATATTGTGCAAGACTTGAGATCACATATTATCGAATCTAAGTTTTAAAAACTAAGAAAACACTAAAACTATCTTTTATAACAAATTAAAAAGACGTAAAACTATTCAACCCCCCTTCTAGTTTTCCACAAGTTTAGCAAGAAAAACTTTTTGTTATCTTAGAAATCAAGTAAATGGATCGTTATCTATTATTCGCGGAAAGCAAGAATTTTAAATGGATGAACTTGTGAGATCTAATTCTTATGAAATAGATGTCTTAAGGGAAGTTAAGAAACAGATAAAAACTTTTATCGAGCCTCCCGTGAATAGAATTAACGATAAAGTTAAAGTCTTTAAAGAGGCATTGATGTCTGAAATGCAAAATAATTTAAAATATGTCACTTCTCTTGAAGATGAATATGACCTTCGTAGCTTAAACTCGGACATTCAAAAGGAATATTTTCTAAATCACATGGAATCAATCAAACTACAATTTGCTCCCAATGAGGAGAAAATTGAAATTTTGGAAAACAAACAAACATCTTTAGAAATGGAAAACCTTTTACTCACAGAGAGTCTAAAGGAATATTTGCAAAAGAACGTTGAATTGAATGAGGAACTGTTTGTCGTAATGCCAAATTTGAAAACCTTTTGCTAAACTTGAAAAATCATCCTTAATGTTTGAAGCAAATTGGCAAAGAAAAATTGAAGAAAATAAATACGACAACCTACGAAAATTCTTTGAAAATAATATTATAAGAGAACGAGGAACTCAAATCTAAAGTATTTGATTTGATGAAAAACAAGAATCATGAGTCTGTTCCTAAACGCCAGTTGGAAAATCAAAATTTCTCATATTTTTCAAATCAACAAAATTTTTTGGCATCTCAAGAACAAAAAACTCATATTCTTGCGCCAAAACAAAAAGAGGTTTTATCTAATCCTAAAGTAATTGCTCCTGGTATGTATCAAATTGCATCTACTTCTAATAGTAAACCATATGGTACAAATGACATGTTGATAAGGATTTATTTGTGACGCTTTTAAGGGGTCATTTAAGCCTTAAATCGTAAATATATGGTCAAATATTACCTCAAATTGTTTCTTTTCTCATTTTAGGTATTTGGGACATGATTTCTGGAAATTGGAACATTTTGGACGTTTTTGGGCTCAAAAGTAAAGAAAACAACAAAGTCAAGAAAACCTGTCAGGAATTGCACCTGATGGCGTCATGCATTAATAGCTGATGCCGTCACTTGAAGATAAAGGAGCTGGAAAATATTACACATGACGCTCCAGTGAACCTTTGGAAGATTTAGACCTGACATCGTCAGGTGTATTCGGGAATAGGTCGTCTAGTGTTATTTCAAAGAGAGACAACCCAGAAGATTAAACGTGACGACGTCAGGAGGTTGGATTGCACAAGACGAAACCCTAAAAGCAGCGTTCTGACGGCATCAGGATTTATAACCTAACGCCGTCAGCATTGTAATTCTATATATAGTTTTCGATTTTTCATTCATTAGTGTGCAACTTGGAGACATAAACCCTAGTACGAATTTCAGGGGATTTTAAGGGTTTTCATACCCTCTTTTCTTTCATGTTTAACTGAAGATAAGTTTTCTTTTAATCATTCAATATGTCTATGTGTTGTTTGATTATCTGTTTATCTTTTTTTTCCTTTAACATGCTAGCTTAAGTTTATTAGTATTTGCTTAGATCTAATGAAACATAGTTATTGATTGTTGATAAGTTGTCTATTGTTTAGTTGATTGCTTGACCTTAGGCTAAGAAAACTGGCTGACCTCTATATGTAACTAGCTTGAACGTCTTAGAAAAGGCAAATGTATGTACACTGCGGTTTTTCTCGTTGTATTTAATGCATGAATTGATGTTAGTGATTCTATGGTTTGGGTACTAAACGTGCCGCTATAGGAGAAATTGAGATTCATAGAGTTGGGGAAGGCTGTGTACAACCCCACAACTGGTATTAAGAAATACAACGCTTCAGCTAAAACAATTGCACTGTGACATTCAACGAATCAACAAGAGAAAACTAGGGAGTATTTATATCTAAGTGAACATGTTTGTCGCGTTATAAGAAGTCCACCAATTTTCCTTTTCTTATTATTTTAATTTCTGTTTTTAGTTTTATTATTAGTTTTGGTTTAGTTGATTAGCAACTAATTATGCCCACTCCTTAAACCGAGATTTTAATTGCTTTTATAAAACTAAAAATACAAAAAGAATCATCCCTCACCCTTAGACATAAATTGACATACATTTCAAATCCTAACGACACTATTCCCCTAGAGAACGATCAATCCCCCAGACATACCTATACTATACTACAACGACCAGGTACACTGCCTGAAGGATTGCAAAGCTTCTCAAGATCCCTTGAGAAGTAAAACCTTTTGTGAGGCCGCAATCCTCGCATCACATGCTTCATAACAAAGAATTAGAAATAGCTAGGAAGCAAGCATTACTTAGTCAGGATATGCCTCTAGATGCACCAGTGTGTTATTTGACTCCTCCCCTATAGATAAGAAACCCAAAGGGTCAAATAATCACAAGAACAAGAATCGTAAGAAACAGAAATTAGTTCAACATGATCAATCTATAAAATCTCCTAACGCAGATTTGGTTTTTGATCCAGGTTTAGAAACTACTTATAGCAGGGAGAGACCACTTAAGACATATGCTTTGAAGACTAGAGTCTCTCAGCCTCAAGTTGTAAAAAAACCTAGATATTTTAAAGCTTTCAATAAAAAATGCTCTAAGCGAATGGATGACTGTAAAAACTTAAATATGCATGGATATGTTGCTTCTAATAGCAAGAATGCTTGTTTTAATTCTGTTCCTTATAGTTTTGCTTCTGATAAATGTGTGCATGCTGATTTGAATAGTGAAAACATGAATGCCAATTCCACTAGGACTGCTGCATCGAATTTAAGAAAAACTAAGCATAGAGAAAAATGGGCATGGATCCCAGCGGGTAGAAAATTTAAACATTCAGAATTACTCCCTAGATCCTGCTTAAAGTGGATACCCATAAGAAGAGTGTTTAAACACGTAGGCTATAGATGGCAACTAGTTAAGCACCAACAAGCACCTACCACTACTTCATTAGAAAAATTCAATCCATTAGGTGAGCTGATGAGGCGAAAAATGATCCGTTTTTAGGGGGTCATTTAAGCCCGAATCCGACTTTATTTGATCAAATATTGCCCTAAATTGTTCCTTTTGTGATTTTAGGTACTTGGAGAGTGAATTCTGGAAAAGAAGCCATTTTGGACGTTTTTGGAGCATAAAAGTGAAGAAAACGGCAAAGTCTCTATTTTCCATGCTGGGAACAGTAGGTGATGGTGTCAAGAGTAATTCCTTGACGGCGTCAAACCTCAATAATAAAAATCCGAGAGTCATGAAGGCGTCAAGAGTAATCCCATGACGGCGTCAACATCCCAAGAATAAAAATCCGTAGTTGATGACGGCGTCACATAGGGCGTCAGAAGTAGATCAAGGCCGTCCGAGGAAGTATTTGGCGGCGAGATGACGGCGTCACACCCTTGTTCTTGACGCCGTCACCCCTATTTTCCTATATATAGTTTTCTAGTTTTTCACATTAAAAGAGAAGTTTTGGGAGAAACCCTAAAGACGATTTTGGTGCAACTTTTACAGGTTTTTCAAGGGTTCCAAACCCTTGATACCTTGCATTGTAATTGAGATAAGTGTTCTTCTAATTCAATCAATATGTCTATGTGTTGGTTGTCTATATCTTGTTCTTGTCTCAATTCCATTATGCTAGGCTAGATCTCTTTTGTGTTTGCTTGGATCTAATGAAACCTAGATATTGATTATGTGTTGATTACTTGTTTATTCTTGTCTTGGATGAATGATTTATATGTTAGGCTTAAGAAAACTGGCAGATCTCCAAATGGTAACATGCTTGAACGTCTTAAGAAACATGAACCAAGGCGTACTAGGTCTTTATTGGTTGTATTTAATGCATGAGCCACTGTTTACAATCCCTATAGTTGTGCTGGGCATGGTGTAGGAGGAGATAAGAGCTCATAGAATTGGGGAGTTATGTATGCCACCCCATGAATGGTATTAAGGAATACAATCCGTCATCCATGCAATTATAACAAGTAATTAACGTGTAAAAAATATCTAGGGAGTAGTGAAATCTAAGTAAACACATTTTCTCCAATTACTGCTCACAACTTTAGTTTAATTAGTTTATTTTCATTTTTAATATTTTATTTTGATTGCATCTTAGTTTTGGGTTAGTTGAATAGCAACTAATTCCGCCCACTCTTCCAAAACCCGAGATTTTTAATTGCTTTCCATAAAATATAGAAACACAAAAATAATCATCCCTCACCTTTAGAACTAGTATTTAGGCTTTCTAATCCTAGCGACACTATTCCTAAGCTGAACGATCAATCCCCCGGTACTTGTCACTATACTATACTACAACGATCAGGTACACTGCCTGGTGGGGGTTGTAAGCTTCTCGAGATCCTTCGAGAGGTAAAGCCTGTTGCGATTCCCACGCATCAAGTTTTTGGCGCCGCTGCCGGGGAATAGTTATTGTCTAGGTTAGAATTTCTTTTTATTAGGTCTACTTGCTAGATTCCTTTCTAGTAAGATTTTATTTTTATTTTTAGGTTTTCTTTAGTCTATATTATTTCTTCGTGCTTTTGTTCGTAACTCTTTACCATCCGACATCATGGAAGGTGGTAACATCTTTGAACCCGTCATCCCACCACAACAAAACCCACCACTAGAACCCCTTAGACCCCGAACCTTAGGAGAGTATTCCCGACCTAGCCACCAAGGCTACCGAAACACCATTGAGCTCACCGGAGCCAATGTGACCCCCTTGCGATCCGACACCATCCGGTTGGTGCAAAGCGGATGTGCATTCCATGGACTTCGTTCCGAAGATCCAAACCAACATCTTAAGGACTTTCTCAAAATCGTAGATTCCATAGACCTAGGTGTTGAAACTAGAGAGACTACCTGTTTACGCCTATTCCAATTCTCTCTACGGGATCAAGCTAGTCAATGGCTTGAGCGTTTACCCGCGGGATCCATCACCACATGGGATGATCTCACCACTCGTTTCCTTGCTCAATTTTTCCCACCGGGGAGAACTACTAAGCTTAGGAATGACATCTTGATGTTCCAACAACGTCAAAATGAATCTCTTTATGAAGCATGGACTCGTTTCAAGGACTTACTCCAAAAAGTCCCTCATCATGGCATAGATCTTTGGCTCCAAGTCCAAATTTTTTATGACCATATCGATATCTCCACGAGGCGAGCCATTGACCAATCGGCCGGTGGTAAGCTACGTGATCTTAGTGCGGAACAATCATGGGAACTCATAGAAGATCTTGCTCTCTATGACAACGAAAGTTGGAATGATCCCCGTGATTTGAACAAAACGGTCAAGGCAATATCTTTGCCTTCGAACAATTCTAGCACTCCCGACCGTAGGATCATGGAACTTGAGGACCAAGTCAAGTTTCTCATGAAATCTTACGAAGCTCCTAGGCCTTCAAGTCAAGTGAACAAAATCACTTCTTCATGCGAATTATGTAGTGGTCCCCATGACACTCGTGATTGTGTGGAACTCCCCGGAACAGCTTTTGCGGATTACGCATCCACGCGTACCGACGAAGCGGGAGATAAGTGGTACACTTTCAAGCCCGAGCCAAACACTTATGGTGATTCATACAACCCCTCTTGGAAAAATCACCCAAACCTTAGGTGGAAACAAAATCAACCCAATTCTTCCAATCCGCCTAATCGTTACCAACCAAACGGTCCACCATCCAACCGTACTTTCAACAACAATCCTTCTAACAACTATGGTAGTACCAACAATCTTGAAGGATTGATGTCAAAGTTCATGGCATCTCAAGAAGCCCGCATAGCTAGGTTTGAAACCGAATTCAACCAACAACAAACGGAGATGACCAACAAGATTGACAACTTGTTGAAAGCCCTCAACAACCAAGCATTAATCACACCTAGGAAGGACACTAGGGACACCAATAGTGGAATCCAAATTAAGGACCCCTCATCATCCAAACATTTCCACTTTGTCAATGTTGTCACCATTAAGCCGATAGATAAGGAGATAGAGGAGAGTGACAAGGATGAAGTTAGAGTAGAAGCCGATAGTAAGGATAAGAGTAGGGAAGTTGAGGTTAATAAGGATGAGAAATTAGAGGAGGTAGAACCTATAGAAGAAAACTTTGATAAGTTGCCAACCAAGGAAGAACGGGAATACCATAAGGATTTATTCGATAGTCCCGAGCAATGTTTTAAAAAGCTCGCCTAAGGCGCGCCTACTCCCTAAATCCCACGAGGCTCTAGCCGTTGGGATTTTTTCAGATCGAGGCTCACGACATGCATGAATCCCGTAAAAATCTTTGCGCCTTAGGGATTTTTGCGCTTTTGCGCCTTGGGGATTTTTGCGCCTAGAAGATTTAACGGGGTTTTGGCCTTTTTTTTGCTTAATAGTAAGATACATGTTGGGCTTACATGTTATATACATTGGGCCCTTTAAGTTATAAAGTATCTAATAGCCCTAATATTTTAGAAAATAACTAAAACACACAATTAACAAAGAAATATATATTTTTTGTAATCTAATGTCTAAGAATAGTAGCTTACTAACAGATACAAATGTTGTTTCTTTAGTGTTAAGTGTTACCAAGCAACTATTTTTTGTTGTTGATAGTTGATAGAGATACATGGTAATTTGTTAAATTTTATAAGTCATAAACTCATATATTGTAATGTATATTCAGGGATTTAGGGTAGTTCATGGATTCTGATATGTTGCTTGCTTGATATTTTGGGTTTAAATGCAAGCTTTGTTAGATGTAATAACTATTAAGTGGCATTATGCATTGAATATTGATATTTTTTGTTATTTAAGCTAAATAAGTTGTCACATATGTTATAAAAAAACCTAAATATATAGTGCGCCTCATATTTATGAATCCCACGCCTTGGTTTGCACCTCGACTCGAGGCTCTTTGACCCCCTTTGCGCCTTAGTGTGCCTTGAGCCTTTCAGAACATTGGTCCCGAGAGAACATATATCTTTGGCGACCCCCTTATCAAAATGGGAGACCCCTCTAACATTAACATCCCATGTAATATCGGGCACATGCATATATGGAAAGCTTACATCGACCTTAGATCCCCCGTGAACATCATGACTAGGACTTATTACAATTGGGTGATGAAGAAGCAACTCAATTTTAGGATGATGCCTGGTAAGAATCGGATAAGTAATTTTACAGGAAGAGTGAAGGGATTACATGTGATTATAGGGAATCTCACCTATGAAATCGATTTTATGATAGTGGAAGACATTCGTCCGGTGATAGATGCTTGCCTAAGTCAAATAGTATTCGGAAAACCATTTGTTGAGGCCACTAGGATGAGTTATGATCCGACTTTAGGGATAGTTAGATTCAAGAAAGAGAATGATGAGGTTGCTTATCAAATGCCCTACAAGATCGAACAATACCGCCTTCTCTCTAACTTCGAAAAGGAACATAAACAAGCGGCTTATTATAGGAATGAGGAGGATAGACGTAGAGGAGTAGAGTATGTTAGAAATAGGATGCTTGGTTTCTACAAAGAGTGCTTGCAACTAGGTCCGGAATACAAAACTGGTTTAGAAGACGACCTAGAGAGTGGAACCAATGATGAAATCACGTAGTAACCCACGACCTTGAGTCTAGCTACAAGACTCGTAAATAAAGAAAAGCGCTTCTTGGGAGGCAACCCATGTTTTGTGTGATTTTATTTGTTTGTTTGTTATTTGCTTCCGTATGCACGTTTTATTTTTATTGTTGGTTGATCATGTTTCTCAATTAAAATGTGGAAATACTTTACTATGTTGTTTGGCTTAGTCTTAACTCCAACCTAAAAGTATTTTTGCAAAAGATAAGTGTAAGGGGAAACCCCAAATATGTTTTCAAGAAACAAACCGATCATGATTCTCCACAATATTAAATGAGCATGTATATTCGTATCTGTTAGAGTCAAATGCTTGTATTGAGTCATAATAAAGTTTTGCAGGGTTTTCCAGGAAGTAGGACCAAGTTTTTCCAGAAATTTTCCAGAAACTTAACATAAGAATTTCTGCAGGTCCATTCTGACGGCGTCATGAGTTTACTCTTGACGGCGTCAGGAGTTAAAATCTGGAAATTTTACCGGTTTTGTTTTTCTAACGGAGTCTTATGGTTTTTGTGAATTATTAAGTTTTATAATCTCCAGGAAATCTGCAAACTTCATTCCACAAGCATTATATCTTACTTTGTTTTCTAGGATTTAGTAACTTATATAGGATGCTGCCGATTTTACGCGAGGTTGTCTTGTCTATTTTGTCAGGATTTACAGGTTATGTATGACAAGGAGATGATTTATATTCTGGAAGGGAAGCTTTGATTGTTCGTTTTCTTGGAAGAAGATCTAACCTGGCCATCCTATAATCCATACCGAGCGAATCAGGGGAGTATTTGATTTCATTCTCTTTACTTTTTCACTTTTACATTCTTTACTTGAACATTGGGGACAATGTTCATCCTAAGTGTAAGGGGAGGGTAAAAAGATGATACCTTACATATGCACTTTCGCTTAAGTTTGTTTTGTTTAATAGTAGATGTGTAATAAAACTATGAGAAATACTTGTTAGTGTCATTTTAGCGCCAAATTTAAAATTTTTTACAACATTTAGGAGTGAAACTTTAGCCATAGCAAGCGTCTCATGGATAGGAGATTGTATGACTAGCACATAACCGTATATTCAGAAAAATTTTCCACCCAAATACGTGAGGTTCGCCTTTAGATTTGATAGGAAAAGCATTCATTATTAGTGCTTATGAGTGTACTGGTAGCATTTAGATTCTAGAACTTGCGTTAGTGATGCATCCCGAGACCGCTAGTGAGACTACATTCGTGTGGTAGGATTTACTACATGATAAGAGGCATTAGGATCACCCTTGTGTTAAACCCGTATCATAATTACTTGACCATTTAAGTCATATTACTTGGCTAGTTAAGTTAACTAATTTTTCCCACACCCTTAGCGTTGTACTCAGTTTTAGTACACGATACCTCTAGTACACCCCTCCGAGCCTATCTTTTCGTTTCTAACTTTAAGCATCTTACTTAAAGGAAGAATTTGTTACACCCCACTTAAATGTACAACCAAATCGCCTTAGCCTTCCGTGTATGCGCTCATTTTTAGTGCATTATTGTTATTTGTTAAACCCTAAGTTAACTTTCTAATTGATTACATGGTTGCTAAGTCGAGTCATATCCTTGTACATATTATTTTGGGACGATTGGGACTCATGGGTAAGTACTTATTTTATGGAGTAATGGGGAAGAACATAATATTATTACCCCCATATGTGCGTTAATTTTAAAAGTGCTCCAAGTGTTTTGATTTTCTTAATTCGAGTCATTAGATTAATTTAATGTAAAGTATGTAAAAATTCAAGTGTAAGGGGAACGTTCATTCCCTATGATGTATTATTTTGGATGGTAGGGTAAGAGTGTATGCAAAAAAAAAAAAAAAAAAAAAAAAAAAAAAAAAAAAAAAAAAAAATCGAAAAAATCAAGAAAAAGAAAAAAAAAATAGAAAAAGAAAAAAAAAAAAAAAAAAAAAAAAAAAAGAGAAAAAAACATACGGACTACCATCCCGTTTCATTCTATGTTTATTTTATGTTTTTGTTATTTTTCATTTATTAGCATAAGTCGAGTCTAGTCTTGGCTTAGCAACGCCATCTTGTACATGTAATTAACCAAGATTGTTAACTCGCCACCAGTAAAACTTCCTTTATCCAACAAAACCGTGTAATTCATATCCCTATACCTAACGTTACAACCCTTTAAAAGACCTCTTTGATAGTTTATCCTAGGTGCTTACGCCATGTGGTGGAGGTTTGATCCTTTCCCAAGCCTATGGTAATCTATTTTGCTATGACAGGTAGTGAGAGATATCTTCCATTTCCATAATGTTATATTACTTTATTACACCCGAGAGATGTGAGTATCTAAACACTAATTGTGAGGTGCTAGTGTATGACCTCCGTGCTTGTCTATTGGTCTTTAGTGGAACGCTTATTTGTTTTAATTACTATTATATTAGTGTTAAATGACCCCTAACTTGTCTTTTGAGTAGAATAAAAGCGCATTTGCTTGAGGACAAGCAAATCTCAAGTGTAAGGGTATATGATGAGGCGAAAAATGATCCGTTTTTAGGGGGTCATTTAAGCCCGAATCCGACTTTATTTGATCAAATATTGCCCTAAATCGTTCCTTTTGTGATTTTAGGTACTTGGAGAGTGAATTCTGGAAAAGAAGCCATTTTGGACGTTTTTGGAGCATAAAAGTAAAGAAAACGGCAAAGTCTTTATTTTCCATGCTGGGAACAGTAGGTGACGGCGTCAAGAGTAATTCCCTGACGGCGTCAAACCTCAATAATAAAAATCCGAGAGTCATGAAGGCGTCAAGAGTAATCCCATGAAGGCGTCAAGAGTAATCCCATGAAGGCGTCAAGAGTAATCCGTAGTTGATGACGGCGTCACATAGGGCGTCAGAAGTAGATCAAGGCCGTCCGAGGAAGTATTTGGCGGCGAGATGACGGCGTCACACCCTTGTTCTTGACGCCGTCACCCCTATTTTCCTATATATAGTTTTCTAGTTTTTCACATTAAAAGATAAGTTTTGGGAGAAACCCTAAAGACGATTTTGGTGCAACTTTTACAGGTTTTTCAAGGGTTCCAAACCCTTGATACCTTGCATTGTAATTGAGATAAGTGTTCTTCTAATTCAATCAATATGTCTATGTGTTGGTTGTCTATATCTTGTTCTTGTCTCAATTCCATTATGCTAGGCTAGATCTCTTTTGTGTTTGCTTGGATCTAATGAAACCTAGATATTGATTATGTGTTGATTACTTGTTTATTCTTGTCTTGGATGAATGATTTATATGTTAGGCTTAAGAAAACTGGCAGATCTCCAAATGGTAACATGCTTGAACGTCTTAAGAAACATGAACCGAGGCGTACTAGGTCTTTATTGGTTGTATTTAATGCATGAGCCACTGTTTACAATCCCTATAGTTGTGCTGGGCATGGTGTAGGAGGAGATAAGAGCTCATAGAATTGGGGAGTTATGTATGCCACCCCATGAATGGTATTAAGGAATACAATCCGTCATCCATGCAATTATAACAAGTAATTAACGTGTAAAAGATATCTAGGGAGTAGTGAAATCTAAGTAAACACATTTTCTCCAATTACTGCTCACAACTTTAGTTTAATTAGTTTATTTTCATTTTTAATATTTTATTTTGATTGCATCTTAGTTTTGGGTTAGTTGAATAGCAACTAATTCCGCCCACTCTTCCAAAACCCGAGATTTTTAATTGCTTTCCATAAAATATAGAAACACAAAAATAATCATCCCTCACCTTTAGAACTAGTATTTAGGCTTTCTAATCCTAGCGACACTATTCCTAAGCTGAACGATCAATCCTCCGGTACTTGTCACTATACTATACTACAACGATCAGGTACACTGCCTGGTGGGGGTTGTAAGCTTCTCGAGATCCCTCGAGAGGTAAAGCCTGTTGCGATTCCCACACATCATGAGCATTCTATACTGTCTAACTACGTGGAACCACTTTATCAGCGGATTCCCAATTTTCGATCTTTTTCTTTGATGTGCAGCTTGTCCACCGCTGGTACCTCGACTCGGGGTGCACCCGATATATGACCGGGAACAGGGAACTACTTAAGAACTTCGTAGCTAAATTCTTGGGTATAGTGCGTTTTGAGAATGATCACATAGCTAAAATCATCGGTTATGGAGATCTCATTCATGATAAGGTTACAATTCAAAGAGTCTACTTTTTCGAAGGACTGGGTCACAACTTGTTTAGTAATGGTCAATTCTGTGATAGCGGTTTAGAGGTGGCTTTTAGAAAACATTCGTGTATTGTTCACACTCTTGAAGGCGTTGATATTCTCAAAGGCTCCAGGGATTCGAATCTATACCAAATTGCACTTAAAGAAATAACATCACCAAAACCGATTTGTTTGCTTGCAAAAGCTACATCATCACAAGCCTGGCTATTGCATCATCGATTCTCTCATTTGAACTTCAGAACGATAAACGACCTTGCTCAAAACAATTTAGTCAGAGGATTGCCAAAACTATCTTTCAAGAAAGATCATCTTTGTTCACCTTGTGAATTAGGGAAGATGACACGTGCAACACTCAAATCCAAATCTGAACCTAGCTCTATTGCTCCTTTGCATTTATTACACATGGATTTTTTTTGGGTAAAGGGGAGTAATCCTGCACCCTGGTAAATATATTAACCAAAAATGTTTAAGTACAATAGATATGGGTGAAATCCCATATCTCAGCCCGTTACATAGGCAAAAAGCTTACATAACAAGATACTTCCTATTTTCTAAATAAGAAAACAAACCACTACTCAAAAGATAACATAGGATATAACGAAATAAAATTACTTCCTAAGACCTTGAAGCTTGGTGCCATACATGGCATTAAAAGCATCCAAATTCCTTGGAAGATCATAAACCTGGTTCGCATAATCATCATAGTCATATTCATCATAATCTTCTTCAAACTCTTGGCCACCACTGAATAGATTAGCAGACTCATCAAATGGGTTAGCAACCACCTCATCATCAGAATCAGAAACCACGATCTCTCCCACCTTAGAAAAAGGGTTAACTCTCTTAGTAGAAGAGGCGGGCGGAGTACAAGAATCACTAGTTTTGGGAGCCACAACCGACTCCTTCTCTTTCAAATCACTCACAAGAGGTTCTTGTGATGCAGTACCTATCTTACTAGACTCAACCTCATTAACTTCCATTGTACGACCAGAATCCACATCCTTATTGTTGTCATTAGTAGGAATACCCAAAGCATCCGTATCATCCATATTAAGAGCATCAAACTGTTTAGATGTAGAAATCTTCGTACCACTCGAACTAGCCACATTAGAAGCATTCTTCTTATTGCCATCCACTTTCCTAGGTTCAGGAGGAGTCTTTTTGGGTCGATATTGAAACTGCTTACCCACAACTGGTTTACTAAACCCTCCTTGACCCGGGATTGTAGGACTACCTTGCTTTCCTTTCTTTTTGTTGTTAACAGTCTTGAAACCATCATTAACAGACATAGTAGGCTGAGCAGAAGGCACAACAACTTTAGGACAATCAATAAGAGTATGACCAAAGATCTTACACTTATCACAACGCGGTGGTTTCACTCGTATTCAATGCGAATCTTCTCAGTAGTCGACCCGTACCATCAAGTAAAGGTATCTCAACAGTGAGGCTATCCCGAAGAACCACATTCGACTTCACTTCAATCATGCATCTAGCAAAACTACTACGGCCCCATGAATCCTTGTACATTTGGCTAGTATAAGCATCTAACCTTTTGGGTGTACCAATCAATGTGGCAAGCAGGCTAAGGCCATCATCAAAAAACATAGCCAGAGGGACATCATGGAATTTAACCCACACCAGGATGTTAGTCAAATCCTCTTTAAGTAAATTGGTGTTCAATGTCCATGGTTTAAGAATAATAGGTACATTTCGAATCAACCAAGGACCGTTTTCAAGAACATCATCATTACCTTTCTTCGAGTTAAACTAAAAGAAAAAGAAACCCTTAGCATTTATCATTACCTTCTGTAAACCAAACTTAGCCCACGCATTACGTACATAATAATCAACAACAGGAAACGCAAGGCGTTGACCAAGGAAATACCCATAAAGAGTATTCTCAAATCTGAGATTCACCTCTTACACTACTGTGACACCCTCAAAATTTACAACGCAGCGGAATACCAATTTGGGTGTCACTTCATAGTTCATAAAAACAAATTATATAAAACGACCTCAAAAGAGACGTTTAATAAAATGTCACATTCGATTTGATAAATCAGAGTACAAAGGTCCCAACAATTTCTTTTTAAAACTTAAGTTACAAGAATTAAAACATGACACATATATGTATTTTAAAGATAAAAAGTTATCGAATGTGTAGAAAATAAGTCCTTCAATATTTGATATCCACGCAACTCCGATTGCTCCCAATGCTCCGCTAGCAAACAATACCTGAGAAAATACATGCTAAAAAGTCAACATAAAGTTGAGTGAATTCATAGAGTTTAATGAGTAATAAGTTGAATACAAGCATTATTCAGTTTAAAAGAAGTTGGGCTACGCCCGTAATTAAGTTGACATGTAACAAATACAAGTCGGGAAATAAGATTTATAGCATTGAGCTCATGATACCGAACCTTGGCCAAGTTTAAATGCCCCTCACAAGGTATTCAATTTCCATTTACCTCAATTCTCAATATTATATGTCCGTTTGACCCACAGTTGTCAAATGAGCGCTACTCACCCGGATAGGCCTGCCTGGCCAAATATGCAAATCTATAATATTAGCGCTTACGCACGTAATTAACGGTTCATGAAATTAGGGACTTGATGGCAAAGGTACTCAATGTCTATAATTATGTAATCGTGAAACTACTTGTATTCCGTTTGTAAAACTAGCATGTATCCCCCTCGCGAGGTTTATAAAACATTTAAATAAGTAAAAGCGAGGCTATGAACTCACCTCGAAGTGAATGAGCAACCAACATAAGCAGATAAACAAGGAGTACAGCACAACAATAATCGGATGGCTCGATCTAGAAGATAAGGTTTACCTTAACGGTTAGGACACGTTAAGAATAGAATAATGAAATTAAGTTTTTCGAATGGATGGTTACATCATCATGATATGTTGATAAAAGATTTAGTTTTCAATTTGTAATAATTTGGTGGTTGGTTAAATAAAAATAAATAGAAAGAAAAAATAATACCAAGTATGTAATATTTACATATGAAACATAAGCGAAAATATAATACACGACATGTATTAAATTTTATGAATTGCTGTCAAACTTTTTGTATTTTGTAAATCTTAATTCAGCCGTATCTTTTTCTTTATATGTCCATTTTCGACGTTCTTTATATGAAAATTTATCTATACAAAATAAGTCATCCAAATATTACCCTTTTAGCTTGCCAAAACATTTTTAAATCACCCAAATCCTATAATTTAAATCTTGACAGCAAGTATTTAGCCGAAAACATAAGCTCACACAAGCAATAATGAAAATAAGACAAAACTAATCACACCCATATGGTGGGTTTACAGCCGGCGCAAAACAAACACCCCTTAAAAGCTGAAAATTGCAGAAAACTCACAAAAGCACTCCAATAAGGCCAAAAAGCCAAAAATAAGCACTTTAGCAACTAACTTTTTATTTAACCAAATTAACCACCATGATTTAAATATTAATTTTTACAAAAGAATCATATACCCAATTCGATTTCTACAGTCCCAATTAGTCATTCGATTAAATTTTAAAACTTCAAAAATTAATAATATGCAAATTAACCATCCAAATGAAAAACTAAAAAGATAGGATTGAAAGTTGAAGAAAAACTTACTGGAAGGTATAATTAGACCCACGAAATTCGTTCCTAAACATACCCATGAATCGTTGCACAATAAACCCGACAACATGAGAGACTCGAGGCTTGATTCTTCATGGAGATGATAATGGAAAATTGATGGTGATGATGTTGTGTAGCTGCTGTCGATTCACCCCAAGAGAGAAAGAGAGTAGGAATTTTTATTTTTAGATTTGCATGTATGTGAATCTGTGACTATGATATGGTGAGGAGGGCGACACAAACAAGGTAGAAAAGGGAGGGATAGTTTATATTATTATTAGGTGTATTTTGTGTACTCCGTGTCCCGTTGAGTTAAAGTGTAATCACGATACCCCGGTTTGGTAAAAATACGAAAAATACATTTTTGGGAAAGTTTTTATAAAAATATTATAAAAACAAAATTTTTGATTAAAAAAAAATATTGGACTTAAGTTATTATTAATGTGGTGTCGGTACGCGCTGAGTGTCGTTTTTCACATTTTACGAGATAATCTCTCGTTTTCAAATCAAATGAATTCGGAATAGTTTAAAAATGAAATATAAGTAATAATAAATATAATTTATTATATAAAAAAAAATTAGACATAGAAAATAGATAAGTATTCTTTCATTAGAATATTATATTAATTTAATACAAGGCGAAATTTACCAATGGTTACAGTACATACCCCTTAAATGGAATCTCGTCCCGAGATTCAGTCTGTGTTATCCGTCGTGTGGTTAGTCGTAAAGAAATGAAGTCTTGAATAACAAGCGATGTCGTTCGATTCTCGTTGACTCGGAATATAGTGTACGGTAAGGTTGATTATATGGAGTAAAGATAGAGTAAGAATCTACTTAGTTGTTGTGCTCGATTATATGAATATCGCTGAATCGTTTATACTCGCGTAAGAATTTTGTGATTCTTGAAAACCAAGTTAAAACATAATCCTAATATAACTATTTCCAGTATCTTAAAATTCATTTTTAAGTCGAACATAGGTGGTCAGTCTATGTTCCACTGTCCCTAGGTTAAATATAAGTGACCAGCCTATATTTAACCGAGGCTTGATGAATTTTAAAATACTCAACTTAGTTATACCTGTAATATGTCCGTTGTCCACACCGGGCCAGAATCACGGAACTTTAACAATGAAGGTTTCTAAAGAGAACTTGATGAATGTAGAGAAAGTTGCTGAACTTCAGCTTTTGTAGATGATGAATCAGCTTATAAGAATTATAGGAAAATGACGAATAATAAAACAATAACAAAATAGTTCATGAGGTAATAATAAATCAATGTTTTAAGTTAATGAGAGGGGTAGAGTAAATTTTATGAGGCAACAAAATAGTTTATAGAATGGTGACAATTTCAGCAAATGACAAGATGATTTGTAAGATGATAACAAATAGTTTATTCGGAACTAGTCCAAAACAGTTTATGTAATAGTAGTATATCGGTAATATAGTTTATAGATGATAGTAAAGTAGTTTGTAAGAGAGTGGAAAGCATTGTATTAAAATTTTAGCGAAAATGGTTTAAAAAATGGTAGTAAACTAGTTTTACAAGGTAATTTATCAAATAATTTGTAAAGGGGTGACAAAATAGTCAATTCTGAACTAGTCAGAGATAAAATAGTGGTGAATCATGTTATTAGTTTGCAAGGTAGTAGTGGGGTAATTTATTGACATGGTGCTATAGAGACTGAGTGTAAAGAGTCGGATAAAACGTTTATAATAAATATCCTTTATACAAATAAGAAATAACGCTCAGGTAAATAGGTATAAAAAGTCAAGAAAAAAAATCAAGTGTATATAGATAGTGTTTTATATAATTAGTAGCAATTCGGAAAAGGGTGCAGAAATGCTCAGAAAACATAAGTTTACGGGGAGTAGAGAAATCAAAAGGAATTGATAAATTGTAACAAATTTTGCCAACAGATGAAATGATAGTACATAAGGTTATCAAAGAGTTTAGAGACCATTTTAATCACCTACAATGTCTGATAAATAAGTGAAACCATTGTAACTCACAATGTTAATGAAGTAAATGAGACCATTGTGCAACCCACAATGTCTTGAAAAAGATTCATAGATCACCAGAATGTAAGAGTAGGCATGAGATAGCAAAATCATGACTAGGGGATATATTCATTAGTCATATAATAGAAGTATGGATGCAAAATAGAGCATATAAGTTAAGTGGGAGCAAGCGTACGCGGATATCGAACAATGCTGAAAGACTTAAAAAAAATCGAAAATCAGTTATAGTTTAGGTTTTGAAAACGACCTAATTCGCTATAACTAATGCTCTGATACCATTCTGTGACACCCCCAAAATTTACAACGTAGCGGAATACCAATTTGGGTGTCACTTCATAGTTCATAAAAACAAGTTACATAAAACGACCTCAAAAGAGACGTTTAATAAAATGTCACATTCGATTTGATAAATCAGAGTACAAAGGTCCCAACAATTTCTTTTTAAAACTTAAGTTACAAGAATTAAAACATGACACATATATGTATTTTAAAGATAAAAAGTTATCGAATGTGTAGAAAATAAGTCCTTCAATATTTGATATCCACGCAACTCCGATTGCTCCCAATGCTCCGCTAGCAAACAATACCTGAGAAAATACATGCTAAAAAGTCAACATAAAGTTGAGTGAATTCATAGAGTTTAATGAGTAATAAGTTGAATACAAGCATTATTCAGTTTAAAAGAAGTTGGGCTACGCCCGTAATTAAGTTGACATGTAACAAATACAAGTCGGGAAATAAGATTTATAGCATTGAGCTCATGACACCGAACCTTGGCCAAGTTTAAATGCCCCTCACAAGGTATTCAATTGCCATTTACCTCAATTCTCAATATTATATGTCCGTTTGACCCACAGTTGTCAAATGAGCGCTACTCACCCGGACAGGTCTGCCTGGCCAAATATGCATATCTATAATATTAGCGTTTACGCACGTAATTAATGGTTCATGAAATTAGGGACTTGATGGCAAAGGTACTCAATGTCTATAATTATGTAATCGTGAAACTACTTGTATTCCGTTTGTAAAACTAGCATGTATCCTCCTCGCGAGGTTTATAAAACATTTAAATAAGTAAAAGCGAGGCTATGAACTCACCTCGAAGTGAATGAGCAACCAACATAAGCAGATAAACAAGGAGTACAGCACAACAATAATCGGATGGCTCGATCTAGAAGATAAGGTTTACCTTAACGGTTAGGACACGTTAAGAATAGAATAATGAAATTAAGTTTTTCGAATGGATGGTTACATCATCATGATATGTTGATAAAAGATTTAGTTTTCAATTTGTAATAGTTTGGTGGTTGGTTAAATAAAAATAAATAGAAAGAAAAAATAATACCAAGTATGTAATATTTACATATGAAACATAAGCGAAAATATAAAACACGACATGTATTATATAAAAGAATGAGTAAATACAAGTAATCGATGTATATAATACGTCGCATGTATTATATAAGAAGAATCAAGAAAATAAATAAATAGTAAAACAATACACTTCGACACGATCCGGAAACCTCAAAATAGAGCAAAAGAAAGTTTCCGATAAAAGAAAACATACTATAAAAGCATTCTAAATGATTTAAAAGAAAATCTAAATTTTTATAAATTTTAGTATTTTTCATCTTTTTGTCGGGATTTAGGAAAGCGTCATTTTGTGAAAAATATTCTAAGTCTAGAAATTTTAGAAAATTTCGGCATGACCCATTCGTTTATTGGACGTTTCCATATTTTTACAAAACTATCATTAAGCAATTTAAAAGCATTCGACAAAACGACAATTATCCAATGTGACAAAAATAAATAATAACGGACTATAGACGCCCTTTTTGGATCATCACATCCAAAAGTGCACTATAAACAAATACGGCTAATCCATAATCTAAAGATAATAAATAAAACAAGTAAGCAATTCCAAACAATCCTTTATATTTTTAATAAGCCTTTATGTTGTCTTTCTTACATATATATATACTTTACTTAAATCTGACCCGGCCAAAACGACCCACTAAAACACATTTTCACGTCTCGGATATAAAAGAGATCTTATGGAAAACAACGTTTCGGACAACTTTTTAGTTATGGTCGAGACCTGAAACTCAACAGAAAATGACCAAATTGCCCTTACCAGATTCAGTTAACAGTTGACTTTTTATTAAAATGACAACAGTTTGACTCAGTTTTTACCCGTTATAACCCATTTTCACAGTTTCGACTCTAAAGAGATTTTATGTAAAACGTCGATCCGAACAACTTTCGTGTTTCGCCGGAAGGCTGAAAGAGCCTCGAAAGTACTCAAAATCATCGTTTTAAATCTGGGTCTGATGTTATTATTTATACAAAAGCTGTTAAAAATATATAAGTTTCGTTAAACTTCATTTGGTCATATCTTTCTCGTTTTAAGTCCGATTTTTACGTTCTTTATATCCCCGGAAAGGTAATTAAGTATACTAACATATTTTTAAGATTATAAGTTATCAAAAATATTTTATGGCTACTGTTCATATTGAATAAAATTATGACAGCTTATGTATAATTAATGTAACGATATTCCAAACACCCCATTATGTTTTTAATAAACCTTTACGCTTATGAAGTATCGTCTTTATAAGGTTTCTAATGTTCCCTAATAATATATGAATGATACAATAGCATTCGCTAAGGTTTTTAAAGCTAAAACGGACTCGAAAACATTTAAAAACACCAATTTAATTTCCAAACAGCAATGTTACTTTGACTTTTTCAGAAAAAATTGTCCGACTTTCACCAAGCTTAAATCCCTCGTTTTACACTTTCAAGCTTAAAAATCCGCGATATCTTTAGTAAAACAGCATTTCGGACAACTTTTATGTTTTACACTTAAGCCGGTTCGGACTAGAAAGGGTCCGAAACCTTGTTTTAAAATCATATCGGCAAGTAAATTTTATGAATTGCTGTCAAACTTTTTGTATTTTGTAAATCTTAATTCAGCCGTATCTTTTTCGTTATATGTCCATTCTCGACGTTCTTTATATGAAAATTTATCTATACAGAATAAGTCATCCAAATATTACCCTTTTAGCTTGCCAAAACATTTTTAAATCACCCAAATCCTATAATTTAAATCTTGACAGCAAGTATTTAGCCGAAAACATAAGCTCACACAAGCAATAATGAAAATAAGACAAAACTAATCACACCCATATGGTGGGTTTACAGCCGACGCAAAACAAACACCCCTTAAAAGCTGAAAATTGCAGAAAACTCACAAAAGCACTCCAATAAGGCCAAAAAGCCAAAAATAAGCACTTTAGCAACTAACTTTTTATTTAACCAAATTAACCACCATGATTTAACTATTAATTTTTACAAAAGAACCATATACCCAATTCGATTTCTACAGTCCCAATTAGTCATTCGATTAAATTTTAAAACTTCAAAAATTAATAATATGCAAATTAACCATCCAAATGAAAAACTAAAAAGATAGGATTGAAAGTTGAAGAAAAACTTACTGGAAGGTATAATTAGACCCCCGAAATTCGTTCCTAAACATACCCATGAATCGTTGCACAATAAACCCGACAACATGAGAGACTCGAGGCTTGATTCTTGATGGAGATGATAATGGAAAATTGATGGTGATGATGTTGTGTAGCTGCTGTCGATTCACCCCAAGAGAGAAAGAGAGCAGGAATTTTTATTTTTAGATTTGCATGTATGTGAATCTGTGACTATGATTTGGTGAGGAGGGCGACACAAACAAGGTATAAAAGGGAGGGATAGTTTATATTATTATTAGGTGTATTTTGTGTACTCCGTGTCCCGTTGAGTTAAAGTGTAATCGCGGTACCCCGGTTTGGTAAAAATACGAAAAATACATTTTTGGGAAAGTTTTTATAAAAATATTATAAAAACAAAATTTTTGATTTAAAAAAAAAAAATTATTGGACTTAAGTTATTATTAATGTGGTGTCGGTACGCGCTGAGTGTCGTTTTTCACATTTTACGAGATAATCTCTCGTTTTCAAATCAAATGAATTCGGAATAGTTTAAAAATGAAATATAAGTAATAATAAATATAATTTATTATATAAAAAAATTAGACATAGAAAATAGATAAGTATTCTTTCATTAGAATATTATATTAATTTAATACAAGGCGAAATTTACCAATGGTTACAACTACTTTCATCGGAACAGAAAGATCAACATCAGGCTTCTTTTTGCTACACATGGATTTGTGTGGCCTGATGCGTGTTGTCAACAGAAATGGAAAGAAATATATTTTGGTTATTGTGTATGACTACTCACGGTTCACTTGGGTTCATTTCCTTGCTTCTAAAGCCGAAACTCCAAATGTAATCATCAAGTTCATCAAAAGAGTACAAGTTGGTCTACAAGCTCAAGTCTGATACATAAGAACAGACAATGGAACATAGTTCACGAATCAGATTCTTCATAATTTCTTTGACTCAATTGGCATTACTCATTAGAGATCGGTAGCTTACACTCCTCAACAAAATGGTGTAGTCGAAAGACAAAACCGTACATTAGTAGAAGCTGCAAAAACAATGCTATCCTCCGCTAATCTTCCATTAAATTTATGGTCTAAATCTGTGTCAACCGCTTGTTTCACTCAAAACCGATCTATCATTAACAAACAATTCAACAAAACTCCATATCACATCCTTCACAAACGAAAACCCGATGTAAAATACTTACGCACCTTTGGTTGTCGATGCTACCCTCTTAATGATTGTGAAGATATTGGAAAGCTAAAAGAAAAAGGGGATGTCGGAATGTAGGATACTAATAATTATAACATGTATGGTTCTTGTGATTGTGGTTCGAATTAAGATGATAGAAGAAGGAGAAATATAATAGTTTAGTGCAATGTTGCAAAAATCGTGAATCGGTATCGAGGCGGTCGAGGGCCGTGTAGCGATTTTTGGCCGATTAATCGCCGATTCCAAGGTCCAAGGCCGATTACCTTGTAATTCGCTCCAAGGTCCAAGGCCTTTCAGCTTGTAATCGCCGATTAATCGGCCTTGTAGACCGATTTTTGCAACACTGGTTTAGTGAGAGAAATAGAGGTTGGGAACCTTAGAGAGAGAAACACACATATATTAGATTGAACTATGCGAAAGGTCCAACCCTCTCCCTTGGGTGAGAGAGGGTATATATACTACAACTACTTGGTGCTCCATGAAACGAGCTGTAGAGTGAGCTGACAGAGGGTAAAGACCCGACCCACTCTACGAATACTATTTACATATTTAACTACTAATAAACTACGTACTAACTAAAATAAGGATAATTCTACGAGCTACGTAACGCTTAGCAATACTTGGGGTGACCGAGTCTTTAACTGAATAATCGTATTCCTAACAATCTCCCCCTAAGGGAGGTCACCCCAGAAGATAAGTACTGAATACTTGCATCCTTGAAATCTTGTAGCTCGTAGACTTTGATTCTTCAAAGTTGTGATCTTTGTGCTTATAAGTGGAAGACTCTAGATGACACCTTCAATGTGATGGATGATCCTTGGAAATTGCCTCAACTTCATCATCCAAAAGAATGTCTGAGGGTCATCTTTGAGCAGTAACGTCTCCATGTGATATGAACATCTTTGTGTTTGGCATGCTCACACTTTTCAGGATCATGATCTTTTTCATTAGAGTTGTGGAAGCATATATGAGGCCCAATCAATGATCATGATTTCTTAGATTGTGAAGTTGAAGTGTGAGCATGTGTTGATGGATCATCATCTTTCCCGCAATCAACCGCAACCGTCAGAAATTCCTGCAATTAGACAGTTAGCAACAAATCTTCCGGTACTTATAGGTTTGGAATTAGAGATTGTCAACAGCATAGTGTGATGACTCCTTCTAATCCTTACCAAGACCGTTCCCAATCGGCAAACCCCCGTGAGGATTTACACTGGAGTACTCTCCACGACTGTAGACCATTGGTAACCGCCGCGACCACTAAGCGTAATCCACAAGGAATTACCTAAGTGACCTGCTTTTAGGGCTGCTTGATGTTGACCCTGGCAGGAATTTCCATTCAATCACTGGGAGTTACTAAAGCAACATCCCTCATAAATGTTCTGGCAGATTGCTAAGATCTGCGTAGGACTCATAAGTTAACCACTGGTGTCCTTAATGTTGAACAACCAGGGTAGAAGTAGCACGTGTTCCTATGAGATCTTTTTATGTATCTCGAGGCTCTAGACTCAATAAGTGCATTTGGTTTTCTTATGCGGAGATTAGGGAGAGGTCTCCTGCTTCAATATCAACCATCTCTAAGAGATATGTCGATAGATTACACCGGTTCCCCGTGAGAATGAAACAAGTTCTTTTAAGAGAACTTGAATGGCTAGAAGGTTTAGTGCATTGCGTCACTGGGTCCATGACGTCTTGTCTTCAATACCGATGTCGCCTTAGCAACCATCTGTAGATTATGAATTGAACCCGGTTTCTGCCCTAAGGTTGAATAATTGGAGGGCTATTTCTTTTCACCCTTTCTCATTTCATTTCTTTTTAATTCTTCAACCCCTTCTTTCTCCATTTTCACATTTCTCCTTTTTTCATAATCATACCTACGGACTTTCTAATACTATCTATTTGGTATTTTCCATGGGTAGATCCCTCCGGCTCTGGCGGATCATAGGACGGTTTTCCTAACCTTAGCCACCTTATAACTTCATGACTATCCTATGTTGCCATACACCAAATCATTGAAAATTCTCTCAACGTGTTTATGATTGAGAAACACATTTTGTTAACACATTGAGAGTTTTGTCATTTTCAAATGCTCCCCCTTAACATGTGCTCATAAGTTTTGATTTGAAAATTTACACATGTCGGGAAGAGTTGCACTTTAGAATTGATCCACCTTTAGTAAACATGAACAGGCATTCGAGACACGCTTACATCACTAGTTAAACTAGCTTGAAATTATTACCCGGCCTGGTCAAGTCCACAAAGGTTTCTCGAAACGGTACACTCTACTCAGACAAGTCCTCTTCGAGACACGCTTACATCACTGGTTAACCCAGCTTGAAGTTATTACCCGGCCAGGATTAGTCCTTTCGATTGATGACGGTTTTTGTTTCGTCAATTCATTGGTTAAGTCTGAGACTCGATCTCATAAGATGCAAGGATCCTTTTTCACAAATCATTTGCTCCCCCTCAATATGTGCATTGATATACAAAAGAATTTAGCACATATAGGAAAGCATTCATAGCATTCATTAAGGTTTAACACATCACATTTTAATCAGATTTTCATATTTAAATCACATTTTCTCCCCCGATCAAGAATTTCAGACCATTTGAGATTTGTGATCCCAAGTGATTTAAATAAGTTTAAAGATTTTGGGAGAAAGATGTGTCAGATTTAAGAATGACTGATTTTGAGACGATACATTTGCTCCCCCTCAATCCTTGAGGGAGCATGTTATGTGTTAGAGATGATGAGTTTATAAATGATTTAGAGTTCAACGAGAAACTCATGAAATAAAAAATCATGTACTGACACATAACATTTGATACCACACTACTTATGACGCACAAGATGACTGGTGGTGGTGGTGAAAGAGTTGTTGTCATTGTTGTAACCGATGTTGTTGTTGTGGTGAAATCAAAGCCAGTCAATGCAGTTTGAACATCTGATCAAATAGTTAGAGCAGGAGCAGGCACATTCACATCAGCCATGGAATCTACATAAGAGTATCAACAAAGATATGCATACATACAGATTTACTCTTAATTAACTGCTACCACGTAGCAGCTAGCCTACTCATAATACCATATTCATATCATGATCAAAGAACATTCAAGCAACTCATCAAAATGCTATCTAGCATGAAGAGAAACTGGCAATCATGAACATTCATTGCAAGTTTCTATCAGACATAAGCAACAATCACTAACATGGCAATTCACGCATATTTACAACATTCAAATCAGGAGCTTAGGAATAAGATTCTAACCCGGTAACTACATACCTAAGCAAATCTTGAGAACACGAACACATAATCAGCAACAATCAAACAATTATCAGCAAACAGCAAACGAAACACAATCAATCAGATTATACGAATGCCAGAGGAGAGAACAAGAGCATCAAACACAATGGTTTACTAACATCATTAAGATTTTGGATTAAAACGTATTTAGGGGATTAAGCGAGGATACCAATGTGAGAAAAATGGACCTTTTAGTTACATAAAGCTAGGAAACTATACGCAAATAGCACATAATGCCCTAAACTTTCTAACAACTAACACATTTGGCCATTTAAGATAAAGCTTAGTAAGTTCCTCTTCAACTAATACCCCATTAACTACAAAACCTTTTATAACAATTATGAGACAACCAAGAAATCCGTTTGTTGATAAAAATTGGAAATCGCTCTCCCCCTCAATTGATGACCCATTGTCATTAATTGAGTGACAAATTGTATGAAGTATCTAAGACTGATTGATTTACAAACAACACGTTACCACCATGTATTACTCAAATAATTTTCCGAAGAATCATAGAATGAAAATCATTTGCACACAAAGAAGATTTCTCTTCTTATACTAGAAATAATGCACTGAATCGTACATTAGATCGAGGAAACATGGATATAAAGTAATCCATGCCCAGGTGAACTTCACCCGGTAAAAGGAACAACCGTCTTTTTGGCGACGTGTTTTCCCATTTTGAAAAACGGGTTGCTATCTGAAGTAATAGCAAAACAAAGTTTTGAAGTCCGGGTTACAGCTTGAAATGACTGCAAGCCTTAATTTTGAAGAATATTTTGAGAAACGACATGTTTTAGAGAAAACTTTATTTGAAACCGAAAAACTCTTGCTCAAGCATATGTATGTTTCCGTATCATTATTGAATGATATTTCTAGAAACGTACATAATATTGATTACATAAGAGACATGTCGAGAGAAGAATATTTTTGGATTTTTATGATTTTTCTGATTTTTATGGGTTTTATAGGTTTTATATTTATATATTTTCTATATGGTATAAGATATATACAAGGATATGTGAAGCAAAACCATTTCTCCTCATTTTCTTCCTGAAGACGTTTGAGAGATACTGGCGAAGGACTCTTCATCCCAAAGCGCTGGAGAATAAATTGAAATCGTTCTCTTGAGAGAGCCTTAGTGAAGAAATATGCCAGCCGAAATTCTGTCCTCACGAAGTAAAGTTCCACTACCCCATTCTCATCTTATTTTACCACACCTTAGGAGAATCCGTTTCCCAGGAGAAACTTTGACAGTGTATCAAACCATGCCCTAGGCATCTGTTTTAGGCCAAAGAGAGCCCTTTTTAGATGATAGACATGGTTAGGACGATTAAAATATACAAATCTTTCCGGTTGACTGAAATAAAGAACTTTATTCAGCTCGCCATTTAGAAATGCAATTTTCATATTCATTTTATAGACCGTCATGTTCTGACTTGCAGCATTGGCGAGAAACATTCTGATAGCTTCAATACGAACAACCAGAGCGAAATATTCCTCTAAATTAATGCCTTCCTGTAGACGATATCCCTTAGCAGCAAGCCTTGCCTTGTTTTCAGAACGACATAATGCTCATCAAGTTTGACTTTGAAGATCCACTTAGAGCTATAATCATTGCACAGTCTAGAGGTAGTACCAATTCCCATACTTCAAGTCGATCGAAAGTGTGAGCATCATCTTGCATCGCATTAACCCAACAGACTTTAGAGATAGCAGTCTTGGAATCTTTGGGTTCGAATTTGGATAGTATGGAATTATAAAAACACCACAAGGCATGGGTGGTAAGTTTCCTTCGTGTGAACACTGGTTGAGAAGGATATCCAATAATGTAGTAAATCGGATGATCCTATATTCGTTTTCTGAGATGTTCATGTGGATGTAGGTAGGAACATGAAGAAGCCGCGTTTGTATTCCTTGAAGAGGATGTCTCAGAAGAAGATTCATGAGCAAACAGGTTTTAGTACAGAGCATCTTCAAGAGGAGCAAATGAATTCACTTCAAAAGAATAGTCGACTGCAGTGCCTTGATGTACTGAAGGAGATTGAAGGTTTGACGATGATGGTGAGTAACTTGCAGATTGAGCATCTTGATCAATTCAAGGAGACACTGATGAACCATTTGAGTTGTACAAAACTGGAGCAGCGGCAGCTGGTGGATTCAGTGTATCATCAGTAGGTATCTCAAAGTATTCATCAATCATTTGGTCAAACTAGATCTTCAAATACTCATTTGTAGGTGATACATAAGGTACATGCAGGAGTGGGATTCTGTACAAGACCTGAACTGATTGATTCAGGAGACAAAAGTTTAGACGCGGGTCCTGCACTGATGTGTACAGGAGCCATATGCTCAGTCAGCTCAACGAATGTGACGTGAACGGTTTCCAGGATTTATCGGGTTCGTATGTTGTAGACTCGGTATCCCTTACTATCTAGAGCGTAACCAATGAAGAATCCAATACCAGTTTTAGCTTATAACATTCCCAGATCTTGACTGTCATTTTGTAGGGTAGCATAAAGCGCCAAACACAAATAGAGAGGAGAGATCCGGTTTCTTGCAATATATCAGCTCATATGGAGTTTTGTTGTGAAGAGTATGTATCAAGTATCGGTTTTCGGTGTAACAAGCTGTAGCATATTGCTTCTGCCCATAGGATCATCGGTGCCTTGGAGAAGTAGAACGAGTTGTTTGTTGATAACCTCCGTTCCATTGTTTGTCCGAATGATTCTGACGGTTATGTGAGTCTTACTAGCAGTTGTTTGATGAGTTTTATGATAACTTCTGGAGTCACGTCCTTGGTTCTCAAAAACTTTACCCATGTAAACCGAGAGTATTCGTCGACAACAACGAGTACACATTTCTTCCCATTTATACTCTTCACACTTATTGGTCTGCCAGGGTCCATGTGAAGGGTGTAAAGAACATCCATGTTGGTGTTGACAATTTTAGGTTTGTGAGTATACTTCTTTCGTTTACCCAGTTAACAAGCCGAATGAAGTACTTTTTTTGAACTTTAATCTGGGTAGACCTCATACAAGATCATAGTGAGCAAGATCATAGATGGTACCAAAGTTCAAGTGATTAAAACTTTGTTGCCATAGCTACGATTTGTTCTTTGAGGTCTTTGAGAGAAGGCAAATAGGAGAGGACCGCATCACGTCTTCGATAGAACAGGTGTATAGATATGTGCCATGACTGTCTTAAAGAAGATCAATACCATCCAATTCTCAGATGAAGCATGTGTAATTTCTGAAGGCAATCTTCAAGATCGGAATCAAGATATTGACCAACAGAGAACAGATTATGCCCAAGTCCTTCCACGTAGTATACCCAGGAAATTAGCTTTCTCCAGAAACATAATCTCCATAACTTATAATTACCCCAAAATGATAGTTCCCGAATCTAACTGTCCCGATAAACTTATTCACGAAATTCTCGAGCCCGGAGCGATCCCCAATCATAGGTTTAGAGCAGCCTGAGTCCAAATATCAAAGGACGAAATGTACGACCTGCATTTGGAAACAGATGAGAGCAGAAAATTTGGAGCGTCGGATCCCCAATTTGAGTTGGGTTCCAGTTGGTTAGTGCAAACAAGTTCTGGAGCTACTAAGACCTTAGGTGCATTCGTTTCAATGGTGGAAATTTCACTAGTAGAAGCAATGGGCCTAGTTAAAGGACATTGGGTCTCCAAAGGAAAAGTTCTACCAGTTGGCTTCCATTCCTTAATAGGCACTACTTTAGAGTTGGTTATCCTAGTTAAAGGGCACTGTTCTCCCAAAGTGAATTTCCTTCCTGTGGGCTTCCATTGATAACCAACATTGGCAAACAGTTTACCTGTTGCTTTCCAAATTTGCTTACTTTGTTTAGCTCTCCAAACTTTCTTAACTAGGGTTTTGTAAAACGACTTCAGAAATTTCTCAACACATTTATCATGATTACTCGAAATTATGCATTCATTACATGTTTTGCAACGTGAATTAGGTTTTGAATTATGACTCATTTTGCTCAAGTTGGACTTAATGTTCCTCATGTGGTCGTCTACTTTCTTTTTAAGAACACTTTTAGCAGGTGAAGTCCTATAATTCCTTCTATTACTCCTTGGTTTAGACTCTCTAGCTTTAGTGTTACTATTTACTCCTGTAGACGGACTGATGGGAATTTTAGTCTTTTTCACTTCCGGTTGCTGAACATGTTTTGATGTGTTGGGATCTGAAGTTTCCAAGGGTACCTCAAAGGTAACATGCTTGTTCTTAGTCATAGATGATGATGCAGTAGACCTATCTCGCTTGCTATCAATTTTAGGACATGTACCAATAGCATATTCTAAGAGTTCCTGAGATCTATTAGTGAGAAAGCAGGCACCTACAATAGCATCATCAAGTGGTTTTGCTATCCTATCCTCTTCAATGGTTTCACGAAGCAAGTCAAGGCACTCCTTAAGATGTTTAAGATAGTCTCTATGAACTAACTCATTATTCCTAAGGGGAAGAGGAATATTCACAGCATCAATTGCGTACTTCTTACAAGCAGAAACCTTTTGAACAACATTATCACAAGTGATGATTGGCATTTTCCCTTTCACCTGAGTCTTTAGATTCTCAATCTCATTAAGCAAAGAAGTTATCTTTTCATTGTTTATATCACGTGTGATCTTAATTGAATCATATAACTCTTTGTAATGTTGTTTAACTTTCGAATTTTCAGTACGAAACCAATCATTTTCATGTTGCAATTTATTCATGGTATCTTGAAGTTGGAAATTCTGAGAATCTGTAGGCTGTGGTTTTTGGGTGCCAATCACATCACTCTCGTGAGACTTCAATTGGGCAATTTGAACCCTCAGTTTCCGAATCGTGTTAGTGTGAGCTTGAATCTTTTCATCACGTTCGGCTAATTCAAAATATGCATCAAATTCAGGAGCATCCGAAGATGTCTTGGCATTTGAGATTTTAATTCTTTCTTCTAAATGTTGACACTTTAATTGCAAATTAAGATTATCAACTTCTAGTTTTGAAAAATGCCTGACCATGTTATCATGGTCATCATTTTGAATTTTCTCACGCAATTTTAAATTCTCCCCCTCAAGCTCAACAACACGATTCTGGAAAACGTTCAATGCAATAGACATCTCATGAAATTGGCAGGCAGATAATGTAGAATCAGTAGCAGTGTAAAATACATCCTGCGCAATACATTTAGCAATCAAATTCTCATTCATGATGAGAATATTTTTCCTCGCAACTTCACTGCATTTAAGATCAATTGCCAATTGTTTACCCTCATTTTCCACATCTTTAAACACCTTTTTCATTTGTGTCACATCATCATTAATGGTGTTTTTAAGGCCTTCAAAATGTTCTTTGAGGAGTTTGAAAAATGGCATGACTTCAGTTAGGTAACATTGTTTTGTTTGCTCAAAACCCCTTTCCCCTTCTGTAATCCCTGTAGGTGTAATTCTTATTTTACAGGTTTTCTCAAAGTCATTGAACAATTGACCTAGCACATACAGCCCAATTAGAGTATTACATTGTGTGGGAAGAGTGAAAGGTACAAGGTGCCTAGGTGTGTTCAGGGGGTAAGCAGTTGGGTGAGCAATTCTAAACATAGTGCGTGTGTTACCCACAACTCTTTCAGCTTTCATTTTTTCTATGTCTATGTTCCAGAAGACTTGCTCTGGAGTAAATTTCTTTTGTGGGACAAAGACAGCTAATTGAGTATCTTCAGAGTAATCATACTTGTACAAGATTTTATTAGCTATGCACTAGGGATCCTTTAATTTCTCAGCAAGTTTTTCTCTGGTTCTATCTTCTATCTCATTGCCCTCATCATCAGATGTAGCATCAGGTGGGGCATGATTAGGCTCAAGCATAATGTTTGCATCATATAATGTCGGTTGTGCACCTATACCGCTTCTAAGGAAATTGGCTTTTGGTTTAGTAGAATCCTTCTCACTATGAACATCACTCAACTTCCTATGTTTATGCATCATTTGAGCAGTTTGAATGGTTTGGCCTTGCGTGTATAACTTATCCTCAAGTTTATTTTTTAGGATTTTAAGACTAGAGAAATCATTTAGGAGTTTTGTTTCCTTTTCTTTGAAATCATGTTTGAGTGTGTTTAAGCCTTTTTGAACCTCTTGTTTTTGTTTAACAGTTTGATCCAGTTGTTTTTGCAAAGATTGTAACTCCTTTTTCAATGTTTCTCGCTTAAGATTATTTTCAGATATGTATGCACGCATTTGCCATTCCATGTTCTGCTCACGTCCAGTGAGTTCAAATCTAGCACGTTGTTCATACATAGCCACCTGATCCTTAAGGATATTAAATCTAGTGGACAAGGAGTCATCAGGGTTATAGGCAGTGTTCTCATGCAACACACATTCATCATTTAAAACAGAAGATGCACTACATTGTACAACAGACACTTCATTGTGTTTCATATGTTGTTTACATGGGTCAACATTGCTATTTCCCATGTCAACAACATCTGAATCGACATCGTTTGTCGGTTGTACTTTGTTAGGAATCTTTTGTTCATCATGTTACACAGTTCGAGTAACTTAGCACATGATACATGTTCTTTTACCGGTCTGATATATGCATCCACATCACGTGTAGGAGTCATTGAACTGTTCGTTGTGTCAAGCTTATCAGTCTCTGATCCTCTGCCTTTGGTGACCACTGACCCAGCATCCGATGCTTTACCTGAATCCACAATACTATCACTTGATTGCTCCCGACATGCCTTCACCTTGTCTTCATGCTTGAGTTTGTGTTGTGCTCTTTCCATAATGTACTCCTTCACATTACCCATGAGTTGGAGTAATGTGACTCTGAAAACGTCAACTTCAATTCCCGTATGAGTAGCAAAGCTCTTTTTCGTCATTTGACACTCATGATCATACTCCTCAGTGAATCGTGAATCAATGAACGCTTGGAGTTGGTTGTTGATCACACAGAATGCAGCCATAGAACTACCTTCAGAAAATTCACCTGTTTCAAGTTGTTGTTGAAGTTGATCTAAGTGTAGAGTCATTTTGACTGTGAAGGTCTCAACATTTTGACCAAAAAGTGTTGCGAATGCACGATTGAAACCTCCCAAGTATCCAGGTTTTGCAAAGAGAACCTTGAGATGTGTATGGAGTGATCGAAAACATTCAATGCGACTATTCTTTGCATTATCGGGCAATTTAATTGGTTGATGAAGCACATTATCATTAGAATTCGAGCACGAAGATTCCATAGCAGTGATTGTATGTTAAGAGTGGTGATTGTTTGTTTTGACAAGGTTATATGTTGTTTAGTTGTGATCTTGGTTCGGTTGATGCAAGTTTTTACGGTGAAATTTTTGGTCTGAAAACTTAAAACCTCAATAACTTCACTCCGGAGGTGATATGGGCCTCGAAAAATTCGTTTCACGACTTTGTCATGAAACCTCACAATATTCAGCCTGTTCCGGACGTTTTGACAGCTAATTCGCTGAAAACGGAGTTACGGTTCAAAAGTTATGACCGTTTGAAGTTTCGACGTAAAAAGTCAACTATGGTCAAACAGAGTTAACCGCAGGATCAGGCAAGGTAACCGCAGGAAAGGTAACCACAAGGTGAGTTAACCACAAGGTGAGATAACCGCAGGGAGTAACTAACCGCAGGGAGCAACTAACCGCAGGGAGTTAACCGCAGGAGAGATAACCACAAAGATCTAACCGCAAACCACTTAATCGCAGAAAGCTAACCACAATGAGCTAACCGCAGACCACTTAACCGCAGAAAACTAACCACAATGAACTAACCGCAGACCACTTAACCGCAGAAAACTAACCACAATGAACTAACCGCAGACCACTTAACCACAAGAGCTAATCGCAGTATACAAAAATCCAAATCTGTCACTTTCCTTGCGATTTGTTTGTATTCCCAAAATAGTAATCGCAGCAAACTAACCGCAGAGATCAGGAACTAAACGCAGACAAGCAATGCAACAGTAGACTTAACCGCAACTATGAAATACGCCCAAAATCAAGTCCAAACTTCAAATAGATTAAAGATATGGTATAGCCAACTGAAACACAATGTTCAACTAACACCTATGATCATAAAAGTACATCACTAACATGTCAAATAACACAAGAAATATCAAACCAAGCCAAGAGCCATTCGAACCAAATAAAGTCACAAAACCAAGCACCAAATTCGAGCACAAACCAATCCCTAGGATGTAACCATGGCTCTGATACCAATTGTAGGATACTAATAATTATAACATGTATGATTCTTGTGATTGTGGTTCGAATTAAGATGATAGAAGAAGGAGAAATATAATAGTTTAGTGAGAGAAATAGAGGTTGGGAACCTTAGAGAGAGAAACACACATATATTAGATTGAACTATGTGAAATGTCCAACCCTCTCCCTTGGGTGAGAGAGGGTATATATACTACAACTACTTGGTGCTCCATGAAACGAGCTGTAGAGTGAGCTGACAGAGGGTAAAGACCCGACCCACTCTACGAATACTATTTACATATTTAACTACTAATAAACTACGTACTAACTAAAATAAGGATAATTCTACGAGCTACGTAACGCTTAGCAATACTTGGGGTGACCGAGTCTTTAACTGAATAATCGTATTCCTAACACGGAATTTTCCTTGGATATTCTACAACATCAAGTGCATATTGTATCTACAATCGGAGGACAAAGTTGATACAAGAGACAATCCATGTTCATTTCGACGAAGTAGAAGAAATGGCTTCTGACCAAGTAAGTTCAGAACCCGTGAAAACCACAATGACTTCTGAACAACATGGTTTAGGACTCGTAAAAATCAATGAATAAATTTCTTTAAATTGTTGCAAATACAACAAAAATGTTGTTGAAAAAGAAAAAATTGAAAAAAAATGTTGTTGAAAAGCTGGGAAAAAACCATCACTTCGAGGGGAAGTGATAGATTCTATTTTAAATAATTTGATATAACACAAACGTTCATTTATTTGAACTAACATGTTTTCAAAACTTTTTTAAAATTAAAACGAAAACAAAAAGGTGTTTGTGTTAAGAGAGCTAAAGTCAAGGGGGAGTTTTGCTAAAAGGTACCAAAATAGTTTTGAACCCTCCCCTAGTCTAAAACTCTCGCAGACCTTGGTCAAAAACAAAAATTTCAAAATTACCAAATCGGGTAATAACCCTCTCAGGGGATGCGAGAAAAAAAACACACACCTTTTTATATCACAAAAATCTCTCTCTCTCTCTGTCCTAAAACCTCAAAAAACTCGCATCGCAAAAATTCTCGCCATTCAAGATTTTCTTGCCCATTAAGATTAATTCGTGCAAAAAGTAAGCTTACAAATCTTGTTATATAATGGTTTTACATCTTGGTCATCAATTACAACCTTTGGTTTTCATTATTTTGATCAAAATTGCTTAATTAGGGTTGCGTATTCATATCGACTTACGATCACTATTGAGTTTGCGATGTAGAGTGTTTAAATTAAATTCTTGTGGTTAGATAACTGAGATAGGATGTTTAGATCATTTTTATGAAAGAAAATGGGAACTTAAATGGTTTGATTTGGGGCAAAATGGGTCAATTTTGGGAAGAAGATAAACAGTTAGGGCTGCGACACTTATAATGGTGGAATGTGAGACTTTAGGATAAAGCCAAAAATCTGCATTTAATACTAATTTAAATTTTGCGAGACTTTGGCTGCGATGGAAGTTTTACAACTAGTATCGCAACCGATTTCTTTGCGATAACAACTTTCCTAAAAGTCATGCGATAGCTTGCTATCGTAGCTCTGCTTTGCGATAGTCCTTTCCGAAACTTTTTGCGATAGAACTATTTTATCACAACTTTGGTTTGCGATTCCTGTTTCATCTTGTCTGCGATAGTTGACTATGTTTGACCATGTTTGCGATACCAGATATTGTGAAACTTTTGTCACCCACATCCACTTTATCTCTCTTAGATTATTAAGTAGATGTGATATTATTGGAACAATAGTAGGGAAGTTCATATTTTGTTTAAAAGAACGAAATTCGAACATAGAAGATTTATAATTCATGATTAGCATATATTCTATCTTGTTTGTTTTAGTTGTATTTGAGTGTCAATACTTGTGGATATGTTTTATGAGTTTCTGCAGGAAAATAAACGTTAGAAAACAAGTTGTTCTAGAAAACAAATCTGTCAGGTCAGTCTGACGGCGTCACGGTTTACACCTTACGGCGCCTCTGTAGCACAGTTTTTCCAGATTTTTGTTAAATGTCGAAAATTAACTTTTAAAAAATTTACAAAATTTCTTAAAATGTCCAACTTTCCTGCATGTTATTGTATTTCATTCTGCAAGTATCCTATCCTTTATTTTTATTTTTATTTTTGTCATTATTTCTATGTCTAGAATTATATCTTTTTGTGATATTTCTTTGTTCGGTTTGATGCTTTGGTTTGTTGTTTTGACTTTCGATACAGGATTCGATTTGATGAGGATGGTCTTTTGACGATTCTTGATTGAAGATTTGACCATGTATCTTTATTCTCCGTCCATACCAAGCTAATCAGAGAAGTACTAGTTTCTTTTCTCTCTTTTAGTTTTCCTATTATCATATCTTTGATACTTTTTAAAAACATTGGGGACAATGTTCAATTTAAGTGTACGGAGGGTAAAAAAGGACACCTTAGAGACTAGTCACTCATTTCATATTTGTTTTGTTTTTAAGTAATTGTGCAATAAACCGAAAGAAATACTTGTGAAGGTAATTTTAGCACAAAATTTAAAGTATTTTATGACATATACGAGTGAAACTTTTGTCTTAATAAGCGTCTCATAGATAGGAGTTATATAGCTAGCAAAAAAACCCTACTACTCAAAAAATTTCAACTAAAAAATGTGGGGTTCGCCTTTAGATATTTAGGAAAAAAAAAACATTCACCTTTAATGCTTATGAGTGTAAAGGTAGTAGCATATAGATTCTAGAACTTGTTTTTGTGATGCCTTCCGAGATCGCTAGTGAGACAACATTCATGTAGTTATGATTTACTAAATGATAAAACGCATTAGGATAACCCTTGTTTTAAACCTGTTTATAATTACATTAGCTTTATTGGTCAAGTAATTCTCCCACACCCTTGCTATTTACTCATTTTTAGTACAAGATACCCCTAGTTAACCCCTCATAGCATATCTTTTTCGCGGTTCTCGCGGTGGATTCCAAAATATTAATGAAGAGCGTTGATTAGGTCATACCTGACCTCCTAAGTCAAAAGTGCACATGAAGCAGATGACCTTAATCACTACAATAACAAAAGTGATCATGAGAGAGACGGAAAGAGGCCAAGCATGTGAAACTATAATACAAAGAGTAGTGTAGTACTTTGATGTTTACTTGAATTATAAAAACAAAAGAACTGGCCCCATTTTTTCAAAGATAATTTCGGTAATCACCTGAATAAAACCCTGGTTCAAATTAAAGAAACAACTGAGAACAAACAATAGAAACAGTAGTAATAACGATGTTATATTGTCAATGAGAAAATTGCTATGCCTATTATTATAGAACTGCAAAACACTACAGAGATGCAATATTCAGGCAAATGCTCAAATATACTAGCATATCAATGCCATATGAGATCCCGCCGGATTAATGCTTTGTCTTCTAACAACTACTCCGTACATATTTTGAATAAATATGAAAAATTGTTGAGCCCAGAAATTATGCCTCTAACAAACATAGAATTCTTATGGGGCTCTGTCGAATGGTTTTGTATCATTATAGCATGTGTCCCAGACAGCTTCCATTGCATCCTTAGCAGCTGCTTCTGAACAGTAAGGATTGCTCGCCAATGACTTCATTACTCTTCTTCTCACACATTCCTTTATTAAAAAAAAAAAAAAAAAAAAAAAAAAAAAAACAAACAAACAAACAAACACATGTTACGGAGCCGCTAACTTGAGAAAATTTAGAAAGCAAATATTATGATCTTAGCAGCTAGAGTTACATACTTACATCAAATGTTGGAAGATATAACACCAAATTGACGAAAAGTATATTAGATAAATAGAATAAGGCAAATGAATGTCCTGGTATTTAATCATTTCAAAAACCTACATTTCATTCGAAAATAATAATAAGAGGAACTACAAAACACAAGAACAAACTAGTTTACATCATTGGCTCATTGGTATTCCTGGAAGGGGAAACTATGGCCAAGATGAGAAAAATAAAATAAATTTTGGGCTTTTTTGTCAATCTGTTGGGTTGGTTTGCGGGGAACATTTCTAAACAGATCCAAATGTGATCAACAAAAAATACCCAAGAGTTTACAAGTCAAAATGGGTTGAATCGAGTAGGATTGAACAGCCAACCTTTTTTTGTCCTTTCCTTTGAATTTTACAAATGAATTAAGTTTTAATAACGCTTACAAAAGCCAAAAACCAACTAACTTGATTATAAGAAAATTTTCGAATAAAACGATCTAGGAGAGGTTATGAATTACTAGTATAACTTTTAGTACAGTACGGTGAGCTCAGTACCAATCCCGTACCGAACCGGTACTGAATTGGTGGTACCTTTTTTCCTGAGCATAAAAATGTGTACCGGACGGGATTCCGGTGCCGGTACCCGTTAGCAAGAAAACCGTACAAATTCGGGGTTTCCCTTTTTTTAAAACCAAAATAAACAAACCAAAGATGAAGATATATATTGTTACTTATGCTTCATCTTGGACAGCAAGATTAACTAATAATAAGCATAACTCATTAAATAAATATTGTGGGTGAATAATGTCAAGTACATATTCACCTTTGTGTTTAACAAAGATACACATCATTAAAAATAAGCATAACTCATTAACAATAAATCATTAATATTTCTGAAATATGATTGATGATGATGATCGGGATAGTGTATGAATGTAAACTTAATGATTTTAGTGACAAATAATAGGTTACGGTTTAATTTTTGGGAGGGTTGTAAAGGGTCGATGGTTGTCACAGAAGGTTTAGGAGCCTTACGAGCCTTTTTTTCCTCCTACTTTGTGTTTGGATGTGTAGCCGTCTTTTTCTAGCATAGTATGCTTGAAGGGGACTAATAAGATTGTTTGGATATGAAATTAGTTCAAAAATAACCTTTTTAATATTTCGGAACCAAAACCAGGAAACCCTCTTATATAGTTATATCCCGTACTGTTTTGAAGGTACCGAATTTTTTTCCACATATTTCATAGTCCCAGTACTGTACCGTGTAGTGGGAACCAGCACCGGTTCAGTACGGTACCGGTACAGTTTTGGTTCGGTACAGGGATTTGGGTCAAAATGCTCATCCCTATAGTACAGTAACAAATTATAAATCCATTTGTAAATTTTATTCAATATAGTGGTTATTATGAAAATGATCAAATGCTCTCATACTTGCCCTGATACTATGATAGTACCACTTAACATAGCAGGCCAATTCTATCTGAGTCTTTAAAGGAAAGCATAGCGGGCCAATTCAACCCTGTTTTGACCCATTGCCCTACCTAATCCGACCGACCTACCCATCCACATATTGTATTGGAACCCATGCAAACTAGCAGTTACACTAGCTGATAATTTTTTAAGAAAGTAAAATCATGCCAAAAGAGAAATGACACTGTATTTTGTAAACAACCCACTAAAGGGGAAAGCAAATAGAAGGGAATTATGGAAGCTGCAATCTTAAAAGGGCAACGTGTTCACAAAGCAGAGCTGACGGCCTATTTCAGAGCTCTGGGAACAAAAGATAACCAATTAGATAGTTTTCAGGACTTCCCTTTGAAGAACCTCAATAATTCCATCAATATAATGTATGTCAGAACATTTAGCCAAACATTTTCCTACAAAGATACATCTTTAACACGCACATCATCTTGTAGGAATTGGGCCTCTAAACAGCAAGCATGACCTTCATTTTCTGGGCCATTAACTCTTGCCCATTCCAAAGTTTCCTTTTCTTTAGTCAAAGTAAAATGAGGAAGACAAATCTATCAGACAAGAATTCTAACCGCCCATTGTGCCATAAAAAATCAGACAGCAAAATTTATGTTCTACTTAGTAGGAGGAGCGTCTTTTATTGCCGTTGATCGACCGTCTTCTACAGTTTTAATTCGCCTCCGTGCTTTACTTCATCAGATTCGCTAGCAAGCATTTTCTTTAATCATTCAATTTTTAATTTTTTTATCTTTAGATATTCATTTTTCAATATATTTCTGAGATTTGATGTTATATAGCTAAATCTTTAGGAGGCGTTTGGTTTGTGGCTAAAAAACACTATGGGTATGAATTATTATATTATATGGTGGAATGAGTATACATTTTTAAACCCACACCCACTTTGTGGGTTTAGAGTAGCCAAACCCATTAACCAAATCCTGTTATTGCATAGTTTTCATTTTGCATGTGTGACATGGCTAGCCGTTGTGGCAAAGCTATGAATATCAAGATCAAGAAACTTTGTTTCATTTTGTAAAACATCAAAAAGAACCCTTGCCACCAACAATTACAAATCCTTAAAAGGGTTCGCCAAAATTAAGAGATGTCGCCATTTACTACTTATATATCATATACAGTTGCTCAGGGCGACAAACATCACAAGTATAATATGTATCACAAAATAAAATACTTCACTTGCCTTGTTTTTTCATAAAATGTGATTTAATTGCTCTAGCAAGTAGGAGTATTAACACATATTGGATGACACGACCAAGGTAATGAGCATGTGTGTCATCACTCGTGATATGATCTTTGATAACCAGGCAAGCACTTTCACCATTTGAATCAAACCAAAAGGTTTCTAGTGCTATTCTCATACAATTTCTTATTTGTACCACAAAAATGCTAGCAAGAAACTTCACAGCCAAAATCATTCTCAAAAGAGTTTTTCTCCACTAATTGTTCATTTTCCAGTTTTGACGCATGCCAAACCAATTAGCAATATTATTTACATGATCTAGTTCAACTTTGTGCTTTTTAAGTCGGTGTTAAAATGTGTCAAATCTGTAAAACCCTCTATAACCCATACTCTCAATCCCATACCCCTATACAAACACGCCTTAAATGTCAAAGAATAGTAATTTATAGACATCTTGTTTCAACACTTTATTTCAAGTGTGTAATATACACGTTCTCACCATACGACTCGACTTTCGGATACTTTAGCAGCAAAGGTGCCTTGTAAGACCATGTTGTTAAAAGAATCGTGCGACTTTCTTTTAACAAGCTAGAGCTCCAGTGAGAGGCTTAATGACTCTTTAATTCTCTTTTTCTCTCTTTATAACTCCCAATTCCGAATTCCTTTTTCTTTAACATAAGAGCCTATAATTTTAAAAGATTGTAAAACAATAATCAATAGTATTAGTAGTCCCACCAGGCTACCACTATTAGTCTTGTGGGGGCTACTAGAGCGTTCTACTTGGAAGCCAATAGTCGGCCAACCACCTTAAGGTATCCAAGTAGAATACTCACACATAATAATAGTAGTCGCACTACTGTGTCGTAGATTTTTAAAAAATATATATATTTTTACCCATACCCGCCTGTGAAAACCCTTTTGCCCTCCTCCGAGTTTGCCCTATCTTTCTTGGGTTTCATTTTCCCGTTGGTTAAAGGTACTTATGTCATCCCTATTCTACACGGCTTATTTGAATGAGACTGATATTGCCCGGCAATTGCCACTAAAGTTGATATCCTTGTACCAACCCACTCTCCCATCAATACTTTGTTATTCGTAAAAGAAGACAAGTTAATGGGAATCCGACTGACAAAGCATATGCTTCAAATTATTTCAAAAAGTGAATTTAGGTTAACTGTTTATGATTTTTGATCAAGCAATTGTTTCTCTTATGACAAGTTTCTAACAATACAATAAGTATGGAACATAATTGGTTTTTTATCAACTTGTGACAACAGTCGTAAGTCGTTCTCTAGTTATATTGAAGCAATGAAGCTTCACTAAGATTAGAATGATCTTTATCTGTAGTTAAGAGTTGCTTAAGAATGTCTTCCCAAGTGAAAACATGGACCTGTTGATATTATAATATTTTTGAAACAAGTTAATTATATTCTTAATGCAATAATTATACATGGGAGTATTTTTGAAAGAAAAAAAGTTTTTCAAACTATCACAATATCATAGTTGAGACTTCCTGGATTAATAACAATTACAAATGAGCTATTGGAGAATTTTGATGATAAATATATGATCGACAATTTGGATTTCAAAGATTAATGACACTATTCAAGAAAAATAAAGCACATATGACAATGTGAGATGGAGGCACTTGGCAATAGTGATAACTTTTAGAATATTAATTCCCTCTCTAAACTAATAGCATATAAGTAGACGATTATGTATGATGCTTACACAAATAAGTTTGTGCCAAACAACGTTCAGTAAGAAGAAACAATATTTCCGAGAAAGCAAACATGAACTGCATTTATCTATTAGTATGGAATTCTCTAAAACCAGAAGTATCTCAAATCTTATAGAGTCAGGAACTATGATATATTTTATCTCTAGTCATTCTTCAAGTCTTGTATAGCAACTTAAGATCCACCCATTATGCAATTGTTACAAAACTTACATGACTTCATGCAACTTACAGAGAGGCAAAAGATGATTTGACATAGTTCAATAACTAATTGTTACGTAGTATTTATTAAAATTAAAAAGCAAACTTACTTGTTCATGACCCCTTAGTTTGACAAAACCTCGTAAAAGTTCCCTCTTATAATGGCAGTCACCACTTAGATGGCCAGCACGGATCTTTTTCATATACAAACAAGAGAAATTAAGTACAGTTAATGATCAGCATTTCCAACACACAAAAAAAGAGCTAAGTAACTCAAAAACGAATTTAAACCTCACTACAGGCATGATGAGCGCAATTAGTCCAATCCAAATTTGCAGCTCGACAGTCATCAAAAGCATGAATCAACTCGTGGATAACAACTTGTGTTACCTCATCTTGAATTTGCATGTAATTACTACATACCACTATCTACAACATTCAAAGATTACAAATAAGTTCCAATCAACACAATACATGAATTAGTTCCATCTGTTTAGATCAAAATTGCAGCACTACATATATTTATAGCTTTATAAGCTTATAATAAAAACGACTCAAGGTCGAGCTCCGTCTGCTCGTTATTTGTTTGGGATTTTTCGACTTTTCGAGTTATCAGATGGTGTTTAGGATTACTTTTTTTTTATACTTTTTCGCTCAACTAAAATGAATTCTCTGTCATGGAAACTAGGTTTATGTCATTCAAACTGCTTGCTTTGTAGTAAAATAAGCCGTTTCTAACAAGCATTGGTATAGCAGCTTATTTCAAAGTGCTTGTCAAGACAAAGTTATATTCTTTATTTGGGTAATCATTTTATTGGACCTTTTGGCCGACTAATCATTAATCAATGAGCTCGAGCCGAGCACGTCAGGGTGGCCACTTTAAGGTTGTTTGCACCAAGTGAACTTAAAACCTTTTATAAATCGCGCCAAACACTATTTCCGAAAGTATTTACTTTTAGGCAAACATAAAGTGGCCACGCCAACCATAACAACCAGTTGTTCAAAATATATAAAATGAAGAGAATTTTATAGAAATAAAAATACCCCTTCACCGCGAACATAACCACCGCTCATTTTCTGAGTACAATTAATGGCTTTTATAAAATCAGAAGCAATATTGCATCCGCTTTTCTCCAAATGCTCTCGTAGAAACTTCACTGAAGGAGCTGTTGTTTCACATTCATAAAATTTAAAACAATTAAAACATTTATATAAACCCTAAACCCTGACAAGTATATAAAAGGAATTACTTCTGAGGCTTCTTTGGATCATGTTTTCGCATTCCTCCACAGTCATGCCGCCCCGAGCGGTGGCCGGAGAAGAATCTGATCCGTCTGACATTTTTTTTTTTTTTCCCTTTTGTGAATGAACTGAAATGAAAGATTTGGTTGTATAATGAAGTCGGGTTGGATCTGATTCAAATGGGCCTGATATCGGGTCAGTTATCTGTTTCACGTTGTTGGCTTGTTGGTAAAACTGTCATGTTTCTCTTCTTTAGTGTTTGGTTCAAAGGTTGTCACGATCAGGATCCTACCTAGGATCGGATTCTACCTAGAATCGGGATCCTACCTAGTGGGATCCTATCTAGGATCGGGATCCTACTTAGGATCATTATTGGCTTTACAAGATCGTAACCGTAGGATCGGATCGGAATCGTAAAATCTTATGTAAATGTATATATTTTTGTTTAAGGGTTGTAGTTTTATATACTTCTATATAATATTTTATATGATAAACGAATCTAAATGGATGATAAAAGAAAAAACAATAAGAAACATGAGCTTCTGGTAGAATCGGATTGTTTACGATCCTACGATCCTGTGTACGATCCTACGATCCTACACCGATCTTGCTCCACTTGAGATAAAAACATGGGCTTGTAGTATGATCGGATCGTTTACGATCCTACAATCCTGCGTGCGATCCTACGATCCTAGACCGATCCTGATTAAATTAAGATCCTACTATGATCCTGCTCTTTTTTTATATGTAGGATCGTCTGATCTTACGATCAGGATCGCGATTTTGACAACCTGGGTTTGGTTAACTATTCAAAGGTTGTTGAGAAAAGTTCAATGGTCAATTCTCCTAATGTAATGCGTACAACCTGGGTTTGGTCCTATGGTCAATTCTCCTAATGTAATGCGTACAACCGACCTTCAAAACTACTGAAGCTAGAGGATCTATCGAATAACTAAGTATGCAAACACTATAAACAATAATAAAAGTACAAAAACATAATTAACATAATGTAGAAATCATAACTAGGCTAGCACCAAAGGTGCTTAGCCAATCATATTATAAAGTACAGCCGATTCAATGTTTTGCATGCAAATGGAAGACATGGAATCGTAAATGTAAATAAAAGATGAAATGGTAAAACTTATGATGTTATGTCATGATCTCTCCCTTGGAAATGATCTGTATGTTGTTGTGAATCGTCCTTCTAAAAAACTCTCTGGATCATCACGGACTCTATCCACTTCACCTCTTGTTTTACTCTTGACGCCGTCATGTAGAATTTTGTGACGCCGTCAGGTACTGTTCCCCGCAAGGAAAATTAAGACTTTGCCGTTTTCTTCACTTTTATGCTCCAAAAACGTCCAAAATGCTTCCTTTTTCAGAATTCACTCCAAAAGTACCTAAAATCACAAAAGGAACGATTTAGGGCAATATTTGATCAAATAAATTCAATTCCGAGCTTAAATGATCCCCTAAAAACGGATCATTTTTCGCCTCATTAGGTTGCGCAATAGCTAGTGTAATCTTCAGACGATCTTATCCATAAATAACAGTTACGGCCTAACTAAAATGACTAGTTACGCCTTAATTCTTGGCGGCAACAGCTACGTCGTAGCCTTGGTTCATGGCTACGCCTTAATCTTCTAGGGTTTTCTTCTACGTCGTAATCTTCTTACTTAGCTACGCTGTAATCTCGTACAAATCTTGAAACCCATTATGTGTAACATCTATGCCGTAAACCCATTAGTTGATTACGGCGTTGCCTTCTTTGTCATGAAATCTTCTAAGTCTTGGAATAGTTACGGCGTAACCTCAGGTATTAGCTACGACATAATCTTCAGTAAGCACTGACTTGGTCTTTATGTATAAATTCATAGCTACAACGTAAATAGAGAGTGTAACTACGCCGTAACTTCTTCAAGCATAATAAAAGTCAAATCTTGTAAGTTCCATTCTAATTCCACGTCTCTTCTGCTCCTATGCTCACTTGTAACCTGAAAACGAAATATAATGAAATCAAAGTATATATTCTTATAAAACGATACAATAATGAGCATATTAGGGGGAAATTGACACTTAATTATCAGGACTATTTGAGGTCATCAGAGAGAGAGAGAGAGGAAAAACACATAGTTGGAAATATATAATTTATAAAGAATAACCCTAATCGCTAAGTATTTATAATTCAGCTGAACGAAAAGCACGGTTATTTTCTCATATTTCCACTTGAAGTCAAATCTTTCTAATTTTGTCATTTTCAGTCTAGGGATGGCAACGGACGAGAAAAAACCCATAACCTGCGGGTACCAGCACCATGATGGGTGGATAACCCCGTCATTTTCACCCATAGGTAAGTCGTGGGTGAAAAAATGAACCCAACAGCGGGTGGTAGGTGGGTGGCGGGTAATGTTTACCATTCATAATACCTGTGAACCCATATTTTTTTTATTAAACTTACATTTATAATATTACTTAAATATTGGTCATTTTATTAGTATATATATATTTAATAATCACCTAAACCTATCAAAAAACAAATCATATTAAACGTCTCTTTTGAGATCCAATACTATAAGAAGAATATGAATCATCAAAGCATCAAACATATCTGTATTACATATTAAAGAAAAACGGTCAAATCTTGAAAAGTGAAATGTTGTAAGTCAAAGGTGAGAGAAATGTATAATGTTATTTTTAAAACACCCTAAAATGAAAAGTACATGTTATTATACACATTATAAAAATTAATAAAACACACAAAGCTTCATATAAGATAACAAGTTGATAGTACATATAATTTTAAAAACCGGACCAGACCAACGGGTTCAACCGGGAATCGGTGTCGCCACTAGTTCAGCTAATCAATAAAAGCCATCCGAAAATGAACTAGAGAGGACCCGTTGAAATTGATACAAACTGGTGAATCAGGTCTCATCGAGATCTATTTCTCAGTTAATCGTCACAGGGTACCCGTCGCCGCAACGCGCGGGTACCCTGCTATACTATATATAAAGGGAAAACCAAAAAGTGAAAAGCGAAAAGTTAAAACTAAAAAATGAAATGTTGAAAACATATATTTCAAAAGAAAACTATTAATAAATATTGAAAACTGGGTTGACCGGGACGCTTCAAACTCGGCAGATTGGCCCGATTTAATTTGACCCATTTTGACCCAACCCATCGGGTTGACTCGGTTTAAATCGACCCGTTTTTCGACCGGAATGGTTTAACCGGTTGAACTACCCGGGTCGAACCGGGTTTCAAAATATTATGTTTAATCCTCAAATCTTCAAACTTTTATTATTTTCGTTTATAACCCATAAACTCTTTTTTAACACAAAACGATTTGTCGCTATAAAATCTCGTTGATATGCACGGGGTCGTATACTTAATATCTCAATTCTCAAGCTAAGTTCGTCCATACTTGGTCTTGTGATTTTAATGCACATGTAACCACTAATTTAACGCAATAATTAATGAGTCCTAAAAGTAAAATTTATACTTTTTTTGTATCTATTAATGCTAATAGTAATTATAATTGGTGGATAGTTGACTAATTGTGTGCATATTTTATCAATATGTCGTAACTTATCCACCTTCTAATCAAGTTTGATTTTCAAAGCGTTCGAAAACATGTGTGTAAATGTTACGTTTCACAAACTCACGGGTTTACCTACGGGCAATGGGTACCCGTGGCATTGTGGGTAAACCTGTCACACCCGTTTTAAAATACCCATGGATATACCGTTCAAAATACATGTGATCCCATATTTTTTTATTAAACTTACATTTATTATATTACTTAAATATTTGTCATGTTATTAGTATATAAATTTAATAATCACCTAATCCTATTAAAAAACAAAGCATATTTAAGAAGAATATAAATCATCAAAGTATCAAATATATATACTTAATATCTCAATTCTCAAGCCAAGTTCGTCCATACTTGGTCTTGCGATTTTAATGCACATGTAACCACTAATTTTACGCAACAATTCATGAATCCTAATAGTAAAATTTATATGTTTCTTTGTATGTATTAATGTTATTAGTAATATATAATTAGTGGACAATTGATTAATTGTGTGCATATTTTATCAATAGGTCGTAACTTATGCACCTTCTAATCAAGTTTGATTTTCAAAGCACTCGAAAACATGTGTGTAAATGTTACGTTTCACAAACTCACGGGTTTACGTGCGGTCAATGGGTACCCGTGGCATGTGCATGGGCAAACAATTGTACCTACAGATGGGTGGTGGGCAAGAGAAAAATCGTGGGTGACAGATTAGATGTACCCGTGCCCATTGCTCACGGGTGTGATCCTTATTCCAGTCTATGTTGTTATCTCGGTCAAAAATCTCGTATCGTTCAAGGTCCGATATTTGAAATAGCGGTTTTTGCGGTGAGATATCGGTTTTTATATTTCTAGGATATTATATATATATATATATATATATATATATATATATATATATATATATATATATATATATATATATATATATATATATAAATTAAAATCATAAAAGATTAAACTAGAAACATAGCATAAATGTTATTAGATAGATTTAAGTTCACCATAATAGAGCATAAAAGTATTCATAGCATAAAATTAAAATCACGAAAGCTTGAACAAAAAACATAACAGGAAACAAACGGATTTTAATTGCAATCCACGGGTTCAGTATCTGAATCAACATCGTCTAAAGCATTCACTTCTTCATCCAAGTTAACACCCAAACCAAAATCTTCCTCTTCCATAATCTCATCATCGTCATCTCTATAGCGCTCCCTTTTACTTCTTGTACTTGGTCCGATGTTTTCATTTCCTCCCATCGCTTCTCTCAGATCCGACCAAAGAAGACCATCACCTGCATCAACAAAGTCTTGAAGCTCATTATCCGTTGGTATCGTCCACTCATCGTTTTCCTCTACGTCTCTCAACAAGATAGGGTCTAAAGACTTGTCGGTTTTTATAGACTCAAATCGCCTTCTTAGCCTTGTGTTGTATTGGATGAATACAAGGTCATTGAGCTTTTGTTGCAAAAGACGATTCCTTTTCTTCGAGTGTAAATTGTCAAATGCACTCCAATTGCGTTCACAAGGTGAAGCACTACAAGTTTGACTAAGGACCGTGATAGCAAACCTTTGGAGCAAAGGTGTATCGATCTCATAAGAACGCCGCCACATATATGGTGCAAATTTTGTTCTAGTCCTTTTAGCAGAATCAGATCCAAATTGGCCCCGAGCATCCATGTACATATTCAAACCTGCCCTCACAATATCATTTTCTTCTGGATCGGGAACAAGTTTGTCAATGGCAGCATAAAGACTTGTCGTAAGCTCCTTATTGGTTTCAAGGTTTGCATTTTCTCTATAAAATACAGCGGGGTTAAGGAAACATCCAGTTGCACGTTAATAAATGAAAGTTTACATCAGAAAGGTTCAAAATCAGAAATGAGGTTTTACATCAGAAAGTTTCAAACATAAAGGCATAAAGTTTCGAATTAATACCCGCATGTAAAGGATGATGGAGTTGGTCGGTCCACCTTGTCTGAATCATAGACAAAACTCTATTGACTAATCTTTCATTCGACCCACCTTTCAGATTTTTGGTTATTTGCTCTTTTGCTCTACTCATCGCATCATAGATATAACCCATGCACGGCCTCTCTTCCGTATCAACCAACCGAACCACATCCACCAACGGAGCGAGTACTTGACAAGCTAGATAAACATTGTCCCAAAATTCTTGTTTTGCAACTATTCTCTCAACTCTCTTTCCTGCCGCTTTCTTTGCAAAGTCACTTTTGGTCCATTGTTCGGACACAAATAACACTTGCAAATGATGTCGATTCTCATGCACACTTTGTAGAGTATAGAACTGGGTTGCAAACCTAGTTACACAAGACCTGTGCAACTCCTTATTCTTTGTCAATCTCCGCATCATATTCAAAATCCTCTCGTGGTTGTAAATGTAAACCACGACTGCTCTTGCATCACTTAAAGCACTCTTTATTTTCGGTATTTTCTCCCCTATATCTCCTATCATAAGGTTCACACAGTGTGCTGCACATGGTGTCCAAAACAACTTAGGATGTTGTTCTTCTAAAATCCCTCCAGCAGCTTTGAAGTTTGACCCGTTATCTGTGATAAACTATAAGAAAAAAAAAAGGAAATTAATTAAGTAATAAGGTTAAAAGTTGAAAAGTAATTCAAGCTATGAAATAATCAAGAAACTAAAAGTGAAAGTACCTGCATTATGTTTTCTTCTCCAACATCTTCAATCACTTCATTAATCATGTTCACAATTAAATTAACATCCTTTACATGCTCCGATGCATCAATTAACTTGAGAAATACCGTGCCCGTAGGACAATTGACTAAAAAGTTTATCAAACTCCTCCCTTTCCCGTCTGTCCAAAAATCAGACATAATGCTACACCGGTATTTCTTCCATTGTGGCCTAAATGAATCTACAAACTTTTTCGTATCTTCTAAAGCATCTTTTAGCAATGTTACACGAAGATTATGATAACTTGGAGCAGGCATACATCTTCCATAGTCTCCAATAGCATTAATCATATCTTGAAAGCTCTCGTCATTTACGGCATTGAAAGGTAACCCAACCGCATAAGCCCAAGTTGCAAATTTTTTCCAGGCAACCATCTTCAACTTCTGTTTTATTGGATTGTTTTTATCCAATGTACTTTGATTTTTTTTTGATGATCACTCTTAAGTATTGAATCAAGAGGACCGCGGATATTACTAGTACCTACGGACTTTCGTTTCTTACTTTCCTTCCTCTTAACTTGTACCTCATCATCCACATCCTCATCTTCGTCTTCTGATAAATCTATCATATTTGATGACCTTAGAATTTCTAAATTTCTCTTTTTTTCCTTTGTTACCTTATCCTTTTCTTGCATTGATGCAAGAACCCTCTTTGTTATTTCTGTTGTGACCTTAGTACAACCGGTTACATCTCCTTTTGTATGAGTAAGGTGTTGTTTTAACCTTGTGATCCCTCCCGACATTCTCTTGTCACAAAGCGTACACCAAACAGTTCCTCTTTTTCTGGGATCTTTCAAAATCCCCCATTCCCAAGGTATATCCCCACTTGCACATTTCAAACCAGTACCAGCATCCGATGAAGTATTAGCACTAATATTCGCATTTATGGAAGCATGCGAAGATTGACCCTCCATTCAAAAACCACAAAACAAATAACTACCTAGTACCCTGCTATTCACCTTAAGCATATAAATAACTACCTAGTACCCTGCTATTCAATTCAAAAACCACAAAACAAGTAATCAACTTAGCAGCTAATCAGCTAATCAACTACATGTTACTTTCCTTAAGCATAAATTGAAAAAAAGAAGAAAAGAAGCATTTAATTACCTGTTATCTTGTTATCTATTGTATGTTTTAGGAAGAAGAAAAAAACCTGATGAGGCGAAAAATGATCCGTTTTTAAGGGGTCATTTAAGCCCGAATTCGAATTTATTTGATTAAATATTGCCCTAAATTGTTCCTTTTGTGATTTTAGGTACTTTGAGAGAGAAATCTGGAAAAGGAAGCAATTCGGACGTTTTTGGAGCATAAAAGTGAAGAAAACGCCAAAGTCTTAATTTTCCATGCTGGGAACAGTAGGTGACGGCGTCAAGAGTAACTCCCTGACGGCGTCAAGAGCAAAATTTCATGACGGTCCAGTAGAGAATTGACGGCGTCACGAAGTAGGGCGTCAAGAGTAAAAATCATGACGGCCTGGAAATGATTATCACATGACGGCGTCAAATGTAGATCAAGGTAGTCCGAGAAAAGTTTTGGCGGTGAGGTGACGGCGTCACAAGGTTGGTCTTGACGCCGTCAAACCCCTTTTCTTATATATAGTTTTATAATTTTCACATTAAAAGAGAGAAGTTTTGGAGAAACCCTAAGTACGAACTTGGTGCGAATTTTACAGGTTTTTCAAGGGTTCGAAGCCCTTGATACCTTTCATGTGTAATTGAGATAAGTGTTCTTTTAATTCAATCAATATGTCTATGTGTTAGTTGTCTATATCTTGTTCTTGTCTTAATTCTATCATGCTAGGCTAGATCTATCTTGTGTTTGCTTGGATCTAATGAAACCTAGATGTTAATTATGTGTTGATTACTTGTTTATACTTGTCTTGGATGAATGATTTATATGTTAGGCTTAAGAAAACTGGCAGATCTCCAATTGGTAATATGCTTGAACGTCTTAAGAAACATGAACCGACGCGCACTAGGTCTTTATTGGTTGTATTTAATGCATGAGCCACTGTTTAAAATCCCTATAGTTGTGCTGGGCATGGTGTAGGAGGAGATAAGAGTTCATAGAATTGGAGAGTTAAGTGTGCCACCCCATGAATGGTATTAAGGAATACGATCCGTCATCCATGCAATTATAACAAGTAATTAACGTGTAAAAGATGTCTAGGGAGTAGTGAAATCTAAGTAAACACATTTTCTCCACTTATTGCTCACAAACTTTTGTATAATTTAGTTTATTTTCATTTCTATTATTTTATTTTGATTGCATCTTTAGTATTGGGTTAGTTGATTAGCAACTAATTCCGCCCAAATCCTTCAAACCCGAGATTTTTAATTGCTTTCTAAAAAATATAAAATACAAAAATAATCATCTCTCACCTTTAGAACTAGTATTTAGGTTTTCTAATCCTAGCGACACTATTCCTAAGCTGAACGATCAATCCCCCGGTACTTATCACTATACTATACTACAACGATCAGGTACACTGCCTGGTGGTGGTTGTAAGCTTCTCAAGATCCCTTGAGAGGTAAAGCCTGGTGCGATTCCCACGTATCAAGTTTTTGGCGCCGCAGCCTGGGGAACAGTTATTGTCTAGGTTAGAATTTCTTTTTATTAGGTCTACTTGCTAGATTCCTTTCTAGTAAGATTTTATTTTTATTTTTAGGTTCTATTTAGTCTATCTTATTTCTTTGTGCCTTTGTTCGTAACCACCCGACATCATGGACAACGGGAACATCTTTGAACCCGTCATCCCACCACAACAAAACCCACCATTAGAACCCCTTAGGCCCCGAACCCTAGGAGAGTATTCCCGACCTAGCCACCAAGGCTACCGAAACACCACTGAGCTCACCGGAGCCAATGTGACCCCCTTGCGATCCGACACCATCCGGTTGGTGCAAAGCGGATGTACATTCCATGGACTTCGTTCCGAAGATCCAAACCAACATCTTAAGGACTTCCTCAAAATCGTAGATTCCATAGACCTAGATGTTGCAACTAGAGAGACAACCCGATTACGCCTATTCCAATTCTCTCTACGGGATCAAGCTAGTCAATGGCTTGAGCGTTTACCCGCGGGATCCATCACCACATGGGATGATCTCACCACTCGTTTCCTTGCTCAATTTTTCCCACCGGGGAGAACTACTAAGCTTAGAAATGACATCTTGATGTTCCAACAACGTCAAAATGAATCTATTTATGAAGCATGGACTCGTTTCAAGGACTTACTCCAAAAAGTCCCTCATCATGGCATAGATCTTTGGCTCCAAGTCCAAATCTTTTATGACCATATCGACATCTCCACGAGGCGAGCCATTGACCAATCGGCCGGTGGTAAGCTACGTGATCTAAGTGCGGAAGAATCATGGGAACTCATAGAAGATCTTGCTCTCTATGACAACGAAAGTTGGAATGATCCCCGTGACTTGAACAAAACGGTCAAGGCAATATCTTTGCCTTCGAACAATTCTAGCACTCCCGACCGTAGGATCATGGAACTTGAGGACCAAGTCAAGTTTCTCATGAAATCTTACGAAGCTCCTAAGCCTTCAAGCCAAGTGAACAAAATCACTTCTTCATGCGAATTATGTAGTGGTCCCCACGACACTCGTGATTGTGTGGAACTCCCCGGAACAGCTTTTGCGGACTACGCATCCATGCGTACCGACGAAGCGGGAGATAAGTGGTACACTTTCAAGCCCGAGCCAAACACTTACGGTGATTCATACAACCCCTCATGGAAAAATCACCCAAACCTTAGGTGGAAACAAAATCAACCCAATTCTTCCAATCCGCCTAATCGTTACCAACCAACCGGTCCACCTTCCAACCGTACTTTTAACAACAATCCTTCTAACAACTATGGTAGTACCAACAATCTTGAAGGATTGATGTCTAAGTTCATGGCATCTCAAGAGGCTCGCATAGCTAGGTTTGAAACCGAATTCAACCAACAACAAACAGAGATAACCAACAAGATTGACAACTTGTTGAAAGCCCTCAACAACCAAGCATTAGTCACACCTAGGAAGGACACTAGGGACACCAATAACGGAAGCCAAATTAAGGACCCCTCATCATCCAAACATGTCCACTTTGTCAATGTTGTCACCATTAAGCCGATAGATAAGGAGATTGAAGAGAGTGACAAGGATGAAGTTAGAATAGAAGCCGAGACTAAGGATGAGAGTAGGGAAGTTGAGGTAGAGCCTATAGAAGAATACTTTGATAAGTTTCCCACCAAGGAAGAACGGGAATACCATAAGGATTTATTCGATAGTCCCGAGAGACCATATATCCTTGGCACTCCCCTTATCAAAATGGGAGACCCCTCTAACATTAACATACCATGCAATATCAGGCACATGCATATATGGAAAGCTTACATCGACCCTAGATCCCCCGTGAACATCATGACTAGGACTTATTACAATTGGGTGATGAAGAAGCAACTTGATTTTAGGATGATGCCCGATAAGAATCTGATAAGTAATTTTGCAGGAAGAGTGAAGGGACTGCATGTGATTATAGGGAATCTCACCTATGAAATCGATTTTATGATAGTTGAGGACACTCGTCCGGTGATAGATGCTTGCCTAAGCCAAATAATATTCGGAAAACCATTTGTTGAGGCCACTAGGATGAGTTATGATCCGACTTTAAGGATAGTTAGATTTAAGGAAGAGAATGATGAGGTTGCCTATCAAATGCCCTACAAAATTGAGCAATACCGCCTTCTCTCTAATTTCGAAAAGGAACACAAGCAAGCGGCTTATTATAGGAGTGAGGAGGATAGACGTAGAGGAGTAGAGTATGTAAAAAATAGAATGCTTGGTTTCTACAAAGAATGCTTACAACTAGGTCCGGAATACAAAACTGGTTTAGAAGACGACCTAGAGAGTGGAACCAACGATGAGGTCACGTAGTAACCCATGACCATGAGTCTAGCTACAAGACTCATAAATAAAGAAAAGCGCTTCTTGGGAGGCAACCCATGTTTTGTGTGATTTTATTTTGTTTGTTTGTTATTTGCTTCCGTATGCATGCTTAATTTTTATTGTTGGTAGATCATGTTTCTAAACTAAATAGTGGAAATACTTTACTTTGTTGTTTTGGCCTAGTCTTAACTCCACCTAAAAGTATTTTTGCAAAAGGCAAGTGTAAGGGGAAACCCCAAATATGTTTTTAAGAAACAAACCGGTCATGATTCTCCACAATATTAAGTGAACATGTATATTCGTATTTGTTAGAGTCAAATGCTTGTATTGAGTCATAATGAAGTTTTGCAGGATTTTCCAGGAAGTAGGACCAAGTTTTTCCAGAAATTTTCCGGAAACTTAACATAAGAATTTCTGCAGGTCACTTCTGACGGCGTCAAGAGTTTACTCTTGACGGCGTCAAGTGTAAAAATCTGGAAATTTTACCGGTTTTGTTTTTCTAACGGAGTCTTATGGTTTTTGTGAATTATTAAGTTTTATAATCTCCAGGAGATCTGCAAACTTCATTCCACAAGCATTATATCTTATCTTGTTTTATAGGATTTAGTAACTTATATAGGATGCCGCCGATTTTACGCGAGGTTGTTTTGTCTATTTTATCAGGTTTTACAGGTTATGTATGACAAGAAGATGATTTATATTCTGGAAGGGAAGCTTTGATTGTTCATTTTCTTGGAGGAAGATTTAACCTGGCCACCTTATTATCCATACCGAGCGAATCAGGGGAGTATTTGATTTCATTCTTTTTAACTTTTTCACTTTTACATTCTTTACTTGAACATTGGGGACAATGTTCATATTAAGTGTAAGGGGAGGGTAAAAAGATGATACCTTACATATGCACTTTCGCTTGAGTTTGTTTTGTTTAATGGTAGATGTGTAACAAAACTATGAGAAATACTTGTTAGTACAATTTTAGCGCCAAATTTAAATTTTTTTACAACATTTAGGAGTGAAACTTTAGCCATAGCAAGCGTCTCATGGATAGGAGATTGTATGACTAGCACATAACCGTATATTCAGAAAAATTTTCCACCCAAATATGTGAGGTTCGCCTTTAGATTTGATAGGAAAAGCATTTATTATTAGTGCTTATGAGTGTACCGGTAGCATTTAGATTCTAGAACTTGCGTTAGTAATGCATCCCGAGACCGCTAGTGAGACTACATTCGTGTAGTAGGATTTACTACATGATAAGAAGCATTAGGATCACCCTTGTGTTAAACCCGTATTATAATTACTTGACCATTTAAGTCATATTACTTGGCTAGTTAAGTCAACTAATTTTTCCCACACCCTTAGCGTTGTACTCATTTTTAGTACACGAAACCCCTAGTACACCCCTCCGAGCCTATCTTTTCGTTTCTAACTTTAAGCATTTTACTTAAAGGAAGAATTTGTTACACCCCATTTAAATGTACAACCAAATCGCCTTAACCTTCCGTGTATGCGCTCATCTTTAGTGCATTATTGTTATTTGTTAAACCCTAAGTTAACTATCTAATTGATTACATGGTTGCTAAGTCGAGTCATATCCTTGTACATATTATTTTGGGACGATTGGGACTCATGGGTAAGTACTTATTTTATGGAGTAATGGGGAAGAACAACATATATTACCCCCATATATACGTTAATCTTAAAAGTGCTCCAAGTGTTTTGATTTTCTTAATTCGAGTCATTAGATTAGTTAATTGTAAAGTATGTAAAGATTCAAGTGTAAGGGGAATATTCATTCCCTATGATGTATTATTTTGGATGGTAGGGTAAGAGTGTATGCAAAAAAAAAAAAAAAAAAAAAAAAAAAAAAAAAAAATAGAAAAAGGAAAGAGAGAAAAAACATACGGACTACCATTCCTTTTCATTCTATGTTCATTTTATATTTTTTGTTATTTTTCATTTATTAGCTTAAGTCGAGTCTAGTCTTGGCTTAGCCACACCATCTTGTACATGTAATTAACCAAGATTGTTAACTCGCCACCAGTAAAACTTCCTTTATCCAACAAAACCGTGTATTTCATATCCCTACACCTAACGTTACAACCCTTTAAAAGACCTCTTTGATAGTTTATCCTAGGTGCTTACGCCATGTGGTGGAGGTTTGATCCTTTCCCAAGCCTATGATAATCTATTTTGCTATAACAGGTAGTAAGAGATATCTTCCGTTTTCATATTGTAATTTACACTTTATTACACCCGAGAGATGTGAGTATCTAAACACTATTTGTGAGGTGCTTGTATATGACCTCCGTGCTTGTCTAATGGTCTTTAGTGGAACGATTATTTGTTGTAATTACTTTTATATTAGTATTAAATGACCCCTAACTTGTATTTTGACTAGAATAAAAGCGCATTTGCTTGAGGACAAGCAAATCTCAAGTGTAAGGGTATATGATGAGGCGAAAAATGATCCGTTTTTAGGGGGTCATTTAAGCCCGAATTCGAATTTATTTGATCAAATATTGCCCTAAATCGTTCCTTTTGTGATTTTAGGTACTTTGTGAGAGAAATCTGGAAAAGGAGGCAATTCGGACGTTTTTTGAGCATAAAAGTGAAGAAAACGCCAAAGTCTTAATTTTCCATGCTGGGAACAGTAGGTGACGGCGTCAAGAGTAACTCCCTGACGGTGTCAAGAGCAAAATTTCATGACGGTCCAGTAGAGAATTGACGGCGTCACGAAGTAGGGCGTCAAGAGTAAAAATCATGACGGCCTGGAAATGATTATCACATGACGGCGTCAAATGTAGATCAAGGTAGTCCGAGAAAAGTTTTGGCGGTGAGGTGACGGCGTCACAAGGTTGGTCTTGACGCCGTCAAACCCCTTTTCTTATATATAGTTTTATAATTTTCACATTAAAAGAGAGAAGTTTTGGAGAAACCCTAAGTACGAACTTGGTGCGAATTTTACAGGTTTTTCAAGGGTTCGAAGCCCTTGATACCTTTCATGTGTAATTGAGATAAGTGTTCTTTTAATTCAATCAATATGTCTATGTGTTAGTTGTCTATATCTTGTTCTTGTCTTAATTCTATCATGCTAGGCTAGATCTATCTTGTGTTTGCTTGGATCTAATGAAACCTAGATGTTAATTATGTGTTGATTACTTGTTTATACTTGTCTTGGATGAATGATTTATATGTTAGGCTTAAGAAAACTGGCAGATCTCCAATTGGTAATATGCTTGAACGTCTTAAGAAACATGAACCGACGCGCACTAGGTCTTTATTGGTTGTATTTAATGCATGAGCCACTGTTTAAAATCCCTATAGTTGTGCTGGGCATGGTGTAGGAGGAGATAAGAGTTCATAGAATTGGAGAGTTAAGTGTGCCACCCCATGAATGGTATTAAGGAATACGATCCGTCATCCATGCAATTATAACAAGTAATTAACGTGTAAAAGATGTCTAGGGAGTAGTGAAATCTAAGTAAACACATTTTCTCCACTTATTGCTCACAAACTTTTGTATAATTTAGTTTATTTTCATTTCTATTATTTTATTTTGATTGTATCTTTAGTATTGGGTTAGTTGATTAGCAACTAATTCCGCCCAAATCCTTCAAACCCGAGATTTTTAATTGCTTTCTAAAAAATATAAAATACAAAAATAATCATCCCTCACCTTTAGAACTAGTATTTAGGTTTTCTAATCCTAGCGACACTATTCCTAAGCTGAACGATCAATCCCCCGGTACTTGTCACTATACTATACTACAACGATCAGTTACACTGCCTGGTGGGGGTTGTAAGCTTCTAAAGATCCCTTGAGAGGTAAAGCCTGGTGCGATTCCCACGTATCAAAACCCATTATCTGTTGTATGTTTTAGGAAGAAGAAAAAAAACCCATAAAAGAAGCTGATTGTTTATCTGTTGTATCATGTATGCGCCATCTTTTAAGTAGGGTTCGCATTTGGGTTATAGTCTAATTAAGTTGGGCTAATTGTTAATTGGGCTGCCAAAAAATAAAACCCAGAAAGTCAAAGACAAAATATCACCGATTTCAATATCTTGCGAGTCCAAAATATCGCCAAAATAGCGTCAAAATATCGCGATATTATCAGATCCAATATTTTGGAACGATATTTTGATCCGATATTTTTTTAGGGGCGATACACGAGATATCGACGATATATCGCCGATATATCGCCGTTATTAACAACATAGATTCCAGTCCATGCAAACTAAAACAAAAACAAAATATATCGAAATTGAGATCAATATAAATATCATATTTGTCATAAATACAAATAATCAATTTTAACTATCCATTTTTCATATAAATTAATAAAAAACAAATTTTCACTTAAAAAAAAAAAAAAAAAAAAAAAAAAAAAAAACATCATATCTTGCAAACGGTAAATCTCCATGCTACAAAAAATGCACCAGACGAGAATTAAATTATCTATCTATAGATATACAATTCTCTATACTTTCGTCGAACTTTCTATTTTCAAAATTTCCGTCTAGAAAAACCACATGTAATTAAATCACATGTGATTTGTAAAAATCAAATTACATGTGATTTTTACAAATAATATATGATTTTACCAAATCACGTGTGATTTTTCTGTGCGGAAATTTTGGAAAAAAAAATCGTCGATACTATATAGAAGTGCATATATATAGAAAGATAATTTAATTCTTGTCGCTAGGGTATAATTTTTTTCGAGTAACGATTAACGCTTTGCGAGATATTTAATTTTTAAAAAAATGATGAAAATTTATTTTTTTGTTTTGATCAAAAAAACACGAATGGCCAAGATTGGTTTATTGAATATATGAGAAATATGAGATCTATGTTGAACTTTTGCTCGAAATTATAAAGAAAATATTTACTTGTTTATACCTTTAAGCGGATAACAAACTTCTTTAGTTCTATACTTCTATCCATGGCATCCAAGATATATTACTACGTAGTTTGTTTACATCCACATTACCTCTCTAAAAGAAAATTACGCCTATAAGTTTCTCAAAGTGATTTATTATAGTGCTTCCAGGGGCTTTAAAGAGTGAGAAGTAGTATACCATAAAAAATCTAAACTCAAATCTTACACCTGTGAATTAACGACGATTAAAGAAGTACGGCGTGCTCACATCGATTAAAGAATTAACGATGACTAAAAAAGTACGGCGTGCTTCAATTAGACGTATAAGTGGGACTCCTCCCTTCTCACCAACTTCAATTTTTTTTCCTAGAGATACAAATAAACTATAATAATTTTCAAAAAAGAAACGAACCAATAAACTAATACGTGTACAAAATAAATAAATAATGATCCATACCGACATCAATAGAAATATTTGATCTAGTTTGTTTTTGTAATCTAATCGAGTTCTTCTATGAATGAACCTAGTTTATAGATTTACTAATAACACGTATTAGTTAGTGTTGATACGTTGTCTCTAGTTTATATTATGTGTTGTCAGCCAGACTAATAATGCAATCAGATTAACAATCTATATAAGAACTAGATAGTTGTTATATATAGAGAGAGCTTATAGTGACATTTTCAGTTACCAATGGCTCTCCTGTTTCTATTCAATGCGATTGGATTAATATTCATTACGCTAACACAATTCATATCCTCTTCGTCTCCTTTTTCTTCACCACCCTATGGATTAAAACTAGGCTCATCTCTCTCAGTAGAGAAAAGAGATGACTTTCTGATCTCACCAAACGGCATTTTTACTGCCGGATTTTACAACGTTGGAGAGAATGCTTATTGCTTTTCAGTATGGTTGACTAAACCTATGTCAGACGGGAGTCGAACTATATTGTGGATGGCTAACCGAGATTTACCAGTTAATGGGAAGTCCTCAAAGCTTTCCTTGTTAGAAACTGGAAATCTGGTCTTGAGGGATGCGTATCAGGGGTTGCCTATTTGGACCACAACTACTAGAGATTCGACGCAAACTGCTGTGTTGAAAATGAATAATTCAGGAAACCTTTTTCTTCAAAATAAAGATGGAGAAATTGTATGGCAAAGCTTTGATTCCCCAACGGATACCCTCCTTCCGAATCAACCACTCACAAAATTTGCAACACTTGTCTCTTCAAGAAGTCGAACAAATTACGCATCTGGTTTCTACAAGCTCTTTTTTGACAACGACAACATTCTTCGACTTGTGTATAGTGACTCTAACTTCATAGGCATCTATTGGCCTAATCCTGAGTTTCGAGCCTGGGAAAATGGTAGGAGTACCTACGGAAGCAGAAGAATTGCGACCTTGGATTCTTCCGGTCATTTCACCTCAACCGATGATCTATTGTTCAATACATCAGATGCTGGAGATCAGCCGTTGAGAAGGTTGACTATGGACTATGATGGCAACGTCCGAGTGTATAGTCTAGATGAGTTCATAAGAATTTGGAAAGTTACCTGGCAAGCTATTTTCGAAACATGTAAAATCCATGGAAGTTGCGGAGAAAATAGTACGTGTTTGAATGATCCTAGTTATGGCAGGAAGTGTTCTTGCTTACCGAATCACAAGAGGATCAATTACACAGATTGGTCATATGGTTGTGAACCCGAGTTCAAGCCGTCCTTATGTGGTAATGGTGAGGATCACTACTTACACCTTGCTCATTTTGATTTTTGGGGTTACGATTTTGTATACATGCCAAATACAACTCTAAGTGCATGTAAGCAAGACTGCAGTAATAGATGCACTTGCAAAGGGTTCCAGTTTAAGTATGACTGGACCAAAGGCTTTTCTAATTGTTACCCCAAATTTCTGTTGGTGAACGGATATGGATCATCCAATTTTAATGGTTCCATGTATTTAAAGGTACCAAAAAATATTCCCTTGGCTTCAAATAACAATAAGGCTATTAACGACTTTAGCTTAAACTGTTCCAACAAACCTACAATCCAACTTGATAGACCTTATGACTTAAAGCGAGCAAATGAGTCCATCAAGTTTCTGATGCTGATTGCATATGTATTTGGTGCACTTGAGATAATTTGTGTAATTTACTTCTTCTATGGAACCCGTTCACGTAGAAGTACTACACAAGGTTACCTCCAAGCTGCCACCAGATTTAAGAGATTCAGCTATTCTGAATTAAAAAAGGCCTCAAACAATTTCAGCGAAGAGATAGGAAGAGGAGGTGGTGGCATAGTATACAAAGGAGTACTGTCTGACAACCGTGTCGTAGCAATCAAACGTCTTAATGAATCTAGTAAGAACCAAGGGGAAGCGGAACTTCAAGCAGAGATAAGTACCCTTGGGACTCTTAACCACATGAACTTAATAGAAATGTGGGGTTATTGTGCTGAGAGTAAAAACAGGCTTTTGGTTTATGATTATATGGTTAATGGATCACTGGCTCAGAATTTACATTGCAGTGAACTGGACTGGGATAAGAAATATGAGATTGCATTGGGCACCGCAAAAGGGCTTGCTTATCTACACGAAGAATGCTTGGAATGGATTTTGCATTGTGACGTTAAGCCTCAAAATATCTTGCTGGATTGTGATTACATGCCAAAGGTAGCAGATTTTGGGCTGTCTAGGTTATTGGATAGAGACGAGACTCGTAATTTAGAGTTTACGAAAGCAAGAGGGACGAGAGGATACATGGCTCCAGAATGGCTATATGTTAATATTCCTATAACGTCAAAAGTTGATGTGTATAGCTATGGAGTGGTAATGTTAGAGATGATGACTGGTCGGAGCCCAACAGATGCCAATCAAAGTGAGGGGTCAGAAGTAAGTTTGCACAACTGGGTGGCAGAAAAGATTTTGGCCGCTGGTGGAAAGAACGACTGGGTTCAAGAAGTTATATACTTGACAGTTGATGGGAATTATAACATGAGTAGACTGGGAACTCTGATTAAGGTGGCTTTACATTGTTGTGAGGAAGATAAGGACGCAAGACCAACCATGAAGCAGGTGGTGGATATGCTGCTGCATGTAGAAGATGCATGATGATTAAGGTTTAGATTTTTTATCATGCATGATTTATTAGCTAGAGTTTGTCAGTTACTTATTCACTCTATATATACCTAAGAGAATCCGAGACCTTTTGATATTTTATAGTACTTAATTAAATATATAGATACAAAATACACCAATCGCCAATTTGAACTAAATTAGCTTCTATATTTTAGACTTTTAGGCACTTAAATTTCTTATATCAATGGTGTGTTAAGAAACAATAATATGGGGAGGTCCATGTCTCGTCCTAATTTTGTCCATGTTTTTGTCCTTCATTGATCTCCAAAAACCAAGCTCTTCCACCCATAATCAATCTCTCGTTGCATCCACCACAAAACCATGCAATAAATAAGCAGTCTTTTGACATTCAATAATTTACAAACAAATCAACACCCTAGTTATTATCTCCTTTAATTCATACTATTTTTCGCCAACAAATTAAGTCACGAAAAATGGCCCGTCAAATGATTGTTATTCTTGCACTCGTATTTATTGCTTTTGTGGGATTTGCCGCAGCTGCTGATACCCCGGCTGCCACACCAGCATCCTCTACTGCCGAATCACCTAAAGCATCGCCATCTGCCGACGCTTCAGGTGCGGGTGCAACTGCTCCTGCCGATGGCTCAGCATCAGGGGATGCAGCTGCTAGTGATGCAGGTGGAGCATCACCCTCTCCCATCTCCTTAAAAGTCTCTGCCATTGTAGCTGCATCAACCGTTGCTGGTTTCTTCTTGTTGTAGATAATAATTTATGTATTTTATTTGTGTCAAATTTACATAAAGATTAGACTAGTGGATAAATTGCATGGGAAATTTTGTATTGTGATTATATATTGAGAAATCCCTTGTATTTGGGGATTATATACACAAAATAAATTTATGATTGATTCTATTTAATGGATGGAAAATACACAATACTCTAGTGTGAACGACTCAAGTTCTGATTCAGAGGGACAAAATAGAGGACTTCGACATTTTATAACTATTGAAAACCGCATGTTATCAAGTATCAACACAGAAAAGTGTAGAATTTTAGTTGCTTAAAAGAACAACCTTGCTACAGGTGAAAAACTGTCAAGGACATGGTTATATATATTGAAACTAAATTGTTTCTAAAAATATACTTTTTGTGCTTTTGTATACAAAATGAGAGAAACAATAAAGAAATAACTTAATCATTGAACTTTTTTTAACTCTATTTTAAAATCTGGACTTTAAGTTTACTTTTCTTATATTACTTGATAAACAGCTCAATGATCATATACCCTTTTTTTTCAAATTAATTCAATTCGTTTATTTAAAAGATGTTTGGTAAGATCATTTATCCCAAGATAGAACAGAACATAAAAATCTAAGAATACTTGTAACTAAAAGGAAATATGTATATTCGATTAGTCTCTTTTTCTTGGTTAAAGTCTAGAAGTGATAAATCTTCTAATTAATCAGTTAGATTGAGTTAGACTTCCTTTGTAATTTATCTAGCAAAAGTTGGAGTTTTCATTTTCTTTATAATATCTGCCCGTTCAAAAAAAATGAAATATGTATAATAAACAAATACAATTATGATGTGTTTACAGAAAATGAAAAAAAGAAAGGCATGAAAGAGATCAACCTTTTGCTGTCTAACTTCCTATCTTTCTTTCTTTTTCTCTAAACACATCAAATAACCTCAATTATATAAGCAAAATAAATACAATTAACTCCACCCTTCACAAATAAGAGAATAGCTTAAAATACAACAGTCTCCTAAGGCAAAAAGAGCACATACAAGTAACATCACCCTTCGATAATAAGAGGGTGCATACGGTTAGTAAACTTTAGAACAATCTCGCTACATAAAATCGTATTTCGAGATACATACAGAAGTAGTAGTATATTTTAAGAAATTAACACATTGATATCGACTAAGTTAGACACTGATGGTACGATATATTGGCGGCTTAGCTAACCCAAGAAGCTTCTTTGCCTTGATGGCCGGATCTTGTAGCAACAACACTTTGTCGTTGTCTCTAACCCCAACCATGTGAAGATGTTCTTCATCATCTCTTTCTTTCCCTTTAAATCATAATCTTTGTTCTTTCACGTCCAAACTTGTCACTGTTGATAATATCTTCTTTAGTTCTCCTATAAGATTGAAAAGGAAGATTAATTTATGTTTCAATAGTGCACATAAGTCTGACGTATACTGCAAAAGACTTACCGAAAGTGGAAGTTGGCTGAATAGATATATCATGCCAATGAGAAACATTTGTGACTCGGACAGTAATAACGCCTTCCGCAACACTTGCCCCTCCAATCTCTCTCCGTTGCACTAGCATCCCACCGGGGCGCATTTCCCATTTGACTTCACCCATTCCCATATCCATTCGTGTGGTCGTCTCCTTTGCACTACCATCACCGTCACTGCTTCCTTTGCCACTCGCACTGCGCAGCCTAGAAAAGCTTCGCGAAAATCTCTTTGATTTCAACTTCATCATCATATTTGACCTATTTGATATATAGAATGTTTAACGTCTTGTTCTCTTTTTAACGAAGTAGTTACTATGAGGGTTGTATTTATATAGAAGTTTAGTGTAGGGGTTGTGATATAAGACGACAAAAGTAGGGAGCAAATAAACAAGACATAAAAACTAATAATTGAGTGGCACTATTAGTTTAGTTTGTTTGGGTTACATGAGACGAACTAAAATGAGACACGTCATATATGTTGAATTCTATAAATGCTAATGCACATGGGGTGATGACGAAGACGAATTTTTAAACGCGGCTTTGCTAAATTATCGGGATCAGACACAAAGTGTCGGCTCCAATATGTGTTCTTTAAGATTAATGAACCAATAAGACTTTATTACTATTTTATTATAAGCTAGTTTTATTAATGCTTCACAGGTATACATATAAGATAGGGTTTGTTCGTGTGTTTCTTATAACTTTTCAAAGAAAACATTTTGCTAATTAGTCAATCCGGAAAACGTTTCATAAAATTTACGATTGTTGTTGCTAGGAAAACCCATTGATGTTTTACCGTGTTATACGATAGCAATTTTGAAATTAATAGTTCTCGGGATTGTAGTCTAACGGTGTGTGAGACATGTACGTACACATTACACATAAACTACCCTTTTAATCGTGTTGTTTCGTGATTTCCTTCTGGCGTTTTGACCATGCAATCGGTTAGTTTGCTTCTACTGAGTCGATTTACGGTATTTTGAGTGTCATCGGTTTCTAAGAATAATTTATTTACGATCAAATGTATAGCAAATAACATGTATTAATTGAAGTCCAATAATGATAGATAAATTGTTTCTTTTTTAGCCAAATAATGATAGATCTTTTGGTCCATACATTCAATGAAAGGATTATTTCATGTAACGTGGATTCTTCTAACAGTTTTAGCAAATTTCGATGTAGAAAGATTACCTACTTTGGTGAGAACTAAGCCACACACTCAATAAAATATCTAGATTGAACGAATAGTATTTGAAGGTACGACGAATTTTTTTTATTCATGTATGCTCGTGATTTGAATGAGATAGCTCTACGTGAAGAAAAAGACTTTGACGTCCAAAAGTTATACAGTAAACCAATTAGCTCGCATGGCTTTCACAAGTCGGAATACCTTTACATGTACATTATATATTTATTGTAGATTCAAGTCATCTCAAGATTCTACAAAAAAGAACATTACCGTATTGTGAATTAGTGATAATATATACAGCATTCGACGGAGTTTTCCAATGGCCATGCTAACTAATTACCTGATCCCGCATTGGATGTTGGGTGTCATTTACACGAGTTCGATGTAAAATACTTTTCTTTAACTTGTTCTGTATTTTTGTAGTACATAATGCATATACTCACACATGTATCATACAATCATGTATCACAATATATTTGGACATATATATACTAGCTACTCCCATGTTCATCTTATTAACTTAACATTCTATGCTATTGCATATAAAGATGTAGCAAATATGTATAGAATTCATGAATAACATCTAAGCTTTCTTTCAATCACAAAGTATCGAATACATCTGAAATTCATCTTAATCAAAATTTCTTTCACAAAGTAGTCGTTAGCATAATCCTTGATGGAGAAGTTGAAGACTTACAATAAGTTTTGATTTTTAGGGTATGTTTAGTAGGGTGAAATTCAGAGAAATGAAATGAAGCGCAGAAATTAAATTCACATAAATGAATTTCACAGAAATTCAGTAAAAATTCTTGTGTTTGGTAACACTAGAAAAGTGACTTAAGAGATCAGTAAAAATTATTATTATTATTATTATTATTATTTACTATTTATTATTATTATTATTGTTATTATTATTTAACTATTTATTATTTTTTATTATTATTATTTTATTATTAATTATTATTATTATTATTATATTATTATTATTATTATATTATTATTATTTTATTATTTTATTATTTATTATTTTTATTTATTATTATTATTATTATTATTATTATTATTATTATTATTATTATCTTTTAAAAAATTGTTTTCCAATGCAAATAATTGGTTTTTACTCTTAAACTAAAGGAATTCAATTCCTTGAATTTACACATAAACTAAACACCATAAGAATTGTAAATCTTCACTTTTTTATTTCACTAGCTACCAAACAAAGGAAATGAATTCATTTTCAATTCTTTGAGCTCATTTCCCCCAACCAAACATGCCCTTAAATCCTTCATCCGATAAAAGTTATGGAGCCTTCGGAATTGTGACGGACATCAGTCCAACTAACTACGATTGTTTTGGCCCCAATCCGGAGGATCATAGTACGTTCTTCTTTGTACTTCATTTGTAACGTTAATCACACGTGAAGTAATTAAGAATATATCATTTTAAAATATCTAAACAGCAAACACTCGCGTCACTTAAATTCTTCATCAATCATTTTTAAATTACGTTGACACCAAATAAAATGTATCCACCGTCCTTTAAGTTTTCTTGGCATTCATATTATATATAATCAAGTTCCAGGTTTTAGGATTTTGTAAATGGGTCATTAGCTGTAATAATATTTTGTTTTTAGAGAATTAGCTGTGAAAAGTTAGGTAATCGTATAGTTTATACGGAAAGTAACGTCAAATCGAAGATAATTTATTTTAACTGAAAGGTTGTTGTTAGGTCGGAGTGGACCTTTTTTTTCTTCTAAACAATGAGAAAATTTCGATATAATCATATCGTATATTTAAATCATACGAAGATAATTTAAAGTGAATAGAATAAAATGTTTGTAGTAATTGATAACCTACAACCGGGTTACTAGCACGGAATAAACCTGATCGTTGAAGAAAACGCCACACCAACCGATGATATGTATCGACAGAAAAAGAGAAATTTGCACAAGTAAGTAACCCTAATCGAACCTTTGATTAGTATTGAAAGAATGCGTACCAAATCCGTCCCCCCCCCCCCCCCCCCCCTCTTACCTCCTTTTATAGAGATGAGGGGATGGTAAACCGACTCTAATAAGAGTCCTAAGTCGGCTATTACAATGACACGGGTTGGGCTTGGGACACAAGCCAACCTACCCGACTCCTACTTGACTAATAATAACAAGCTGACACTTAACACCTTAGACATATTTATAAGCTAATATGAAGACTAAAATCATAACAATTTCCACCTTAGGCTTTATATTAGCCTATACCAACACTCAACAACTCCAAGCAGTGTTGTAACTTCCGTCCAGGTACCACCTTCGTCAAGGCATCCGCAGCATTGTGTTCAGTACCCACCTTCAGAACTTCAACCGTCTTTGCTTCCAAGACCTCTCTGATAAAGTGATAACGCATATTGATGTGCTTAGTCCTTTCATGAAAAACATGATTCCGCGATAAGTGAATCGCGCCCTGATTATCACAATTAACTGCCACAGTGTTAAGCTCCACGCCCAACTCTTCCAAGAGTCCCCTTAGCCAAATAGCTTCCTTCACAGCCTCCGTAAGGGCCATATACTCCGCCTCTGTAGTTGAAAGAGCCACCACGTGTTGTAGCGTTGCCTTCCAGCTTACAACACATCCCTGTACTAAAAACGCGTAACCTGTGATTGACCTACCTTTATCCGGATCCTTAGCGTAGTCTGAATCAACAAAACCTGTTACGTCCACATGGTTGCTACAATCTGTCCCATACACCAAACCCACGTTTGCAGTACCCCGCAAATATTTCAAAATCCACTTCACTGCTTCCCAATGCTTTTTACCTGGATTCGCCAAATATATGCTAACTACACTTACCGCATACGCTATGTCTGGCCTTGTGCATACCATCAAGTACATTAAGCTCCCAACCGCATTTGCATATGGCACCCTACTCATCCTTTCAACATCACAATCCCTAACCGGGCAATCCTTCAACGACAGCTTGAAGTGCCCACCCAATGGCATCTTAACTGATTTCCCATTGTCTATTCTATAATTATTTAAAATCTTAAAAACGTACCCGGATTGTAACACCCACAGAATCTTGTGACTCCGATCCCTAATGATCTCCATACCAAGAATCTTCTTTGCTTCCCCGAGCTCTTTCATGTCAAACTCCTTTTTAAGCAAAGACTTGATAGACCCAATCTCAGCCTTGCTTTTACAAGCAATCAGCATATTGTCTACATATAACAGTAGATAGATATACTCACCTGGTGCATAACTCCTATAATATACGCAGCTGTCGTAACTTCTACGCTTGAACCCGTTGCTCAGCATGTACTCATTAAACCTCTTATACCATTGCCTAGGTGACTGCTTCAAACCATAAAGGGATTTCTTTAACAAACATACCTTGTTACCTTGTTCATAACCCGGTGGCTGCCTCATGTAGATCACTTCTTCAAGATTCCCATGTAAAAATGCCGTCTTTACATCAAGCTGCTCTAGCTCATAATCTCTACACGCAGTCAATGCAAGTATAACCCGAATAGATGTGTGTCGAACTACCGGCGAAAATACTTCATTATAGTCTATACCTGTGATGCGTGGGAATCGCAACAGGCTTTACCTCTCGAGGGATCTCGAGAAGCTTACAACCCCCACCAGGCAGTGTACCTGATCGTTGTAGTATAGTATAGTGACAAGTACCAGGGGATTGATCGTTCAGCTTAGGAATAGTGTCGCTAGGATTAGAAAGCCTAAATACTAGTTCTAAAGGTGAGGGATGATTATTTTTGTGTTTTTATATTTTTTAGAAAGCAATTAAAATCTCAGGGTTTTGGAAGAGTGGGCGGAATTAGTTGCTATTCAACTAACCCAAAACTAAGATGCAGTCAAAATAAAATACTAAAAATGAAAATAAACTAATTTATACTAAGGTTGTGAGCAGTAATTGGAGAAAATGTGTTTACTTAGATTTCACTACTCCCTAGATATCTTTTACACGTTAATTACTTGTTATAATTGCATGGATGACGGATTGTATTCCTTAATACCATTCATGGGGTGGCATACATAACTCCCCAATTCTATGAGCTCTTATCTCCTCCTACACCATGCCCAACACAACTATAGGGATTGTAAACAGTGGCTCATGCATTAAATACAACCAATAAAGACCTAGTACGCCTCGGTTCATGTTTCTTAAGACGTTCAAGCATGTTACCATTTGGAGATCTGCCAGTTTTCTTAAGCCTAACATATAAAATCATTCATCCAAGACAAGAATAAACAAGTAATCAACACATAATCAATATCTAGGTTTCATTAGATCTAAGCAAACACAAAAGAGATCTAGCCTAGCATAATGGAATTGAGACAAGAACAAGATATAGACAACCAACACATAGACATATTGATTGAATTAGAAGAACACTTATCTCAATTACAATGCAAGGTATCAAGGGTTTGGAACCCTTGAAAAACCTGTAAAAGTTGCACCAAAATCGTCTTTAGGGTTTCTCCAAAACTTCTCTCTTTTAATGTGAAAAACTAGAAAACTATATATAGGAAAATAGGGGTGACGGCGTCAAGAACAAAGGGGTGACGCCGTCATCTCGCCACCAAATACTTCCTCGGACGGCCTTGATCTACTTCTGACGCCCTGTGTGACGCCGTCATGAGCTACGGATTTTAATTCTTGGGGTTTGACGCCGTCATGAGTTTACTCTTGACGCCTTCATGCACTGTTCCAGCATGGAAAATTGAGACTTTGCCGTTTTCTTCACTTTTATGCTCCAAAAACGTCCAAAATGGCTTCTTTTCCAGAATTCACTCTCCAAGTACCTAAAATCACAAAAGGAACGATTTAGGGCAATATTTAATCAAATAAATTCGGATTCGGGCTTAAATGACCCCCTAAAAACGGACCATTTTTCGCCTCATCATATACCCTTACACTTGAGATTTGCTTGTCCTCAAGCAAACGCGCTTTTATTCTACTCAAAAGACAAGTTAGGGGTCATTTAACACTAATATAAAAGTAATTACAACAAATAATCGTTCCACTAAAGACCAATAGACAAGCACGGAGGTCATACACTAGCACCTCACAAATAGTGTTTAGATACTCACATCTCTCGGGTGTAATAAAGTAATATAACATTATGGAAATGGAAGATATCTCTCACTACCTGTCATAGCAAAATAGATTACCATAGGCTTGGGAAAGGATCAAACCTCCACCACATGGCGTAAGCACCTAGGATAAACTATCAAAGAGGTCTTTTAAAGGATTGTAACGTTAGGTATAGGGATATGAATTACACGGTTTTGTTGGATAAAGGGAGTTTTACTGGTGGCGAGTTAACAATCTTAGTTAATTACATGTACAATGTGGCGTTGCTAAGCCAAGACTAGACTCGACATAAGCTAATAAATGAAAAATACAAAAACACAAAATAAACGTAGAATAAAAACGGGATGGTAGTCCGTATGTTTTTTCTCTTTTCCTTTTTTCTTTTTTTTTTTTTATTTTTTTTATTTTATTTATTTTTTTTTTTTTTGCTTACACTCTTACCCTACCATCCAAAATAATACATCATAGGGAATGTAAATTTCCCTTACACTTGAATTTTTACATACTTTACATTAAACTAATCTAATGACTCGAATTAAGAAAATCAAAACACTTGGAGCACTTTTAAGATTAACGCACATATGGGGGTAATAAATGATGTTCTTCCCCATTACTCCATAAACAAGTACTTACCCATGAGTCCCAATCGTCCCAAAATAATATGTACAAGGATATGACTCGACTTAGCAACCATGTAATCAATTAGAAAGTTAACTTAGGGTTTAACAAATAACAATAATGCACTAAAAATGAGCGCATACACGGAAGGCTAAGGCGATTTGGGTGTACATTTAAGTGGGGTGTAACAAATTCTTCCTTTAAGTAAAATGCTTAAAGTTATAAACGAAAAGATAGGCTCGGAGGGGTGTACTAGGGGTTTCGTGTACTAAAAATGAGTACAACGCCAAGGTGTGGGAAAATTAGTTGACTTAACTAGCCAAGTAATATGACTTAAATGGTCAAGTAATTATAATACGGGTTTAACACAAGGGTGATCCTAATGCCTCTTATCATGTAGTAAATCCTACCACACGAATGTAGTCTCACTAGCGGTCTCGGGATGCATCACTAACGTAAGTTCTAGAATCTAAATGCTACCGGTACACTCATAAGCACTAATAGTAAATGCTTTTCCTATCAAATCTAAAGGCGAACCTCACATATTTGGGTGGAAAATTGTTCGGAATATACGGTTATGTGCTAGTCATACAATCTCCTATCCATGAGACGCTTGCTATGGCTAAAGTTTCACTCCTAAATGTCGTAAAAAATTTTAAATTTGGCGCTAAAATTGCACTAACAAGTATTTCTCATAGTTTTTATTACACACCTACTATCAAACAAAACAAACTCAAGCGAAAGTGCATATGTAAGGTATCATCTTTTTACTCTCCCCATACACTTAAGATGAACATTGTCCCCAATGTTCAAGTAAAGAATGTAAAAGTGAAAAAGTAAAGAGAATGAAATCAAATACTCCCCTGATTCGCTCGGTATGGATTATAGGTTGGCCAGGTTAAATCTTCCTCCAAGAAAATGAACAATCAAAGCTTCCCTTCCAGAATATAAATCATCTTCTTGTCATACATAACCTGTAAATCCTGACAAAAATAGACAAGACAACCTCGCGTAAAATCGGCGGCATCCTATATAAGTTACTAAATCCTAGAAAACAAAGTAAGATATAATGCTTGTGGAATGAAGTTTGCAGATTTCCTGGAGATTATAAAACTTAATAATTCACAAAAACCATAAGACTCCGTTAGAAAAACAAAACCGGTAAAATTTCCAGATTTTTAACTCCTGACGCCGTCAAGAGTAAAACTCTGACGCCGTCAGAATGGACCTGCAGAAATTCTTATGTTAAGTTTCCGGAAAATTTCTGGAAAAACTTGGTCTTACTTCCTGGAAAATCCTGCAAAACTTCATTATGACTCAATACAAGCATTTGACTCTAACAAATACGAATATACATGCTCATTTAATATTGTGGAGAATCATGATCGGTTTGTTTCTTAAAAACATATTTGGGGTTTCCCCTTACACTTATCTTTTGCCAAAATACTTTTAGGTGGAGTTAAGACTAGGCTAAACAACAAAGTAAAGTATTTCCACATTTTAATTGAGAAACATGATCAACCAACAATAAAAATAAAACATGCATACGGAAGCAAATAACAAACCAACAATTAAAATCACACAAAACATGGATTGCAAAGATTAACCAACAATAAAATTAAAAGCCGAACATGCATAATATTTGTTAAAAGAAAAAAAATAAAAAGTGTCCAAAGCCAACAGAGGCTGAATCCTAAACTATTACAAGACCAAATGTTTCAAATCATACAATCGAGAATAAATTGTTCAAGAACCACAGATATCAAAATGAATCACTGAGGGGGAGGACCAAAGCGGTAATCATAGCCAGGTGGGAGGTGCCCAGTATACCCATAGGGAGGATAGTCCTGCTCGCGCCCAGGGAATGGGTCAATCTGCAGATGGGGCTCGATGTGATCACGGGTCGAAAGATGCTGCATCTGGCGGACTGTGTGCTCATACATCCAGTCAAATCTCTGGTCAGTGGTGGTTCTCCAAGCATCCACCTGACCCATCCAAGCCCCCTGATGCGCCTGCCAATCTCCTCGGCTCATGTGTCGGTAGTAGTCAGCAGTCCCCTCCTCATACCCAGCAAACTGATGCTGCTGGGGCATACCCTCATCATCATCCTCACCAGCAGGCCCTGCTGCCACGTACCAGGTGTAGGACCCATCCACCATCTGCATCAAGATGTTCATCTGCCTGAGGGATTTAGCCCTCACCACCCTACAGCCCCCACAGTCGCTCAAATACACCATGATTGCAGGAGTAAGAAGACCATAGGAGCGAGCCAACCGGGTCACAAACATCCCTCCATACACCCTATCTATATCCCTATCACCTACACTGGTCCTCAAATAACTGGCCACCCAAAATGGGATGTTGCAGTAAACATCCTCTGAAAAAGATAGTATACAGGTAGAACAGATCAGAGGCAGTGACACGGTGGGTAGTGCCATGACGTGCAGACAGGCTGTATGTGAAGCCTAAGCTTACGCGTAAAGAGAAAACTTACGCATAAACTATTAGTTTACGCATAACATACTCTTTACGCATAACCTAAAGTTTACGCGTAAGATTAAGTTACGCGTAAGAATTGAACTTACCCCAAGGATTTTGGAACTTACTCAAAGGAACGTGCATTTCAATCTTCTACAAAGATCCATTTCTACACAAGTGTTCTAAGATGTCTCAACCACCTAATCATTACTTCCCTCATACTCAGCTACCTCAACATCAGCAGTATCAGCAACCTCAACATCAGCAGTATCAGCAACAACAATATCTTCCGCACCAAATGAATCAACAACCTTCTCAAAGACAAACATACAATCCACTACATCATTACCTAATGATGCAACAACATCAGATCATTCCTCAACAACAACCATATCAAGTGCCACTACAAAACACTCAATTTTCCTCCAAACAACCTCACTGGTTTGACAGAATGTGTGAAGTTATTACAACTCAACAATCCCGACATGAGGCAGGATCACTTGAAACACCTCCAATGCTTACACCTGGAAACTATGTTCAATGGTCAAGTAGATTCTTAAGATTTCTTGAACTTAAGCAACCTCATGGAAAATTCTTGAAACAAGTGATACTTGAAGGACCATTTGAGTGGCCAACACGATTTGAAGTTGGTGATCCAACTGCTGATCCTCCACGTCCTCCTGGTGATAGACCTCTTCCAGAAACTTCACTCACTGAAGAACAGAAACTACATCGTGATGCTGATCAATATGCAATGGCTTATATACTTCAAGGTATACCAAATCCAATCTATCGAAGTGTCGATGCTCAGAAAACAGCAAAAGCTATGTGGGAACATGTTCATCTTCTTATGGAAGGCACTCAATTGAACAAAGATGATATGGAATCCAAACTCTACATGGAATACACTGACATCACAATTGAACCAGGAGAGTCCCTTGAATCCTACTATCATCATTTCACAAATGTAGTGAATGATCTGGAACGTCACAAAATCACAGTACCAAGGATCGCGGTGAACTCCAAATTTGTTGGTAGTCTTGGCCCTGATTGGCATAAATATGTGACATTTGTTCGTCAAACGAAGAATCTTCATGATGCTCCATATGGCTTGTTGTATGATTTTCTGAAACACCATGAACCTGAAGTGGAAAAAGATAGAGCTCTACGAGGAGGATACACACCAACACCAACACCAAATTCTTTGGCTCTCGTAGCTCAATCTCCCTATGCTCCACCACCAATGTCAAATCATGCATATGTTCAAGAGCAGAACTACTTCAGTTATCCACAATCTTCCACCTCGAACCAAATGGTCCCTTATGATTCATCTCAACAAGATTCTTCTACTCAACTTGTTCCGTCAAACAACAATGATGCTGTGTACTACTCCAACTCCAATGATGATGACGATGATGACTTTAATACGTTGAATCAGGGACTTGCTCTTATTGCTCGTGCTTTCAGCAAATTCTCCAACAAAACAAACAACCGTCAACGTTCATCTTCTAACACAAGGAATCAAGCTGTTGTTAATGATGGAAGAGTGGAAATTCAGAATCGTAACTATGGTCGATCTGGTTCAGGAAGCTCTTCAGGAAATTATGGGAATGGTCAGAGGTTTAGTAACAATGGAGGGTTCAGGAACAACTCAGGATCTTCTCAGCAAAGGTCTGAACCAGTTGCAACTAGAAACTCCAACTCAGGGAATGCAGTATGGTGCTATAACTGCAATGAACAAGGTCATATTGCTACAACATGTCCCAAACCGAGAACTCGGGGTAGTAAGTTTCACAAGCAGACATTACTCATGGCTCTTCAAGATGAAAAAGATGGACATTTCCCTGAACAGGATAACAACTTCATGGCAAATGTGAACAACGATGATGACATGGAAGATCTGGAAGCCAATGCTGCTGTGATGCTTATGGCCAACATGCAGGAACTTAAGCTCAATGATTCAGGTCCAGTGTATGACACTGACGGCTTGTCTCAGGTACATGACCTCAATGCATGCTTTATTAATGAAATAATCTCACCTTCTGCTTCTGAATCAGATATGGCGCAAGTTGTTCCATCTAAATCATCTTCATCCTCTCAAAAAGATGAATAGATAAGCACAGTTGTCATATTTGATGATGACACAGTTGTTTCATTTGATGATCCAATTGAGAATGATAAACATGATAATTTAGAACAACATGAACCATCATTTGATCCAGACCCTGACCTCGTATTGTTATCTAAACAACTGGATGCTCAACAATTGCAAATCATAAAATGCAACGAGAAAAATAAAGCTTTAAAAGAACAAAATGCGTCATTTGCAAGAGATATTGAGTGTTATAAAATTCAGCTTTCAAATCAGGAAGACAAGATTAAACATGCAAAAAGTTTTGAAAAAGCTTTTCAAGATTCTTACAACAAAGAACAAGATCTTCAACGTAAAATGCAAGATTTAATTGAGTCAAACGGAAAGTTGATTTCGAAACTTGAAAGTGAGAAGTGTGAATTGAAAATGCAAGTTGAACGTCTTCAAAGAGACCTTTCAAAAACTGAAACAGAATTGTCAAATTGCAAAAAGGAGTTTTGTGAACATAAAACACGAAAAAGGAAGTATATAGATGATTTACTTGGTGATATTGTTGATCTTGAAAAACAACTCAAAGAATTTCGTCACATTGTTTACAAACACGGGAACTCTGTCACAACAATTCAAAAGTTTGCTTTAAAACCGAGACCCGATAAAGGATTTGCACTTTGCGATTTTAAATCAATGTTTCTTCACAAAGCTTTCAAAGAAAATCCTAAGGTTTACAGTATTGATCACATGTTTGATAATACAATTGTGCGTGCTGTTGTTTTTGATACTGAGGAAGAAGAAGAACTTGAAGACGAGAGTCGATCAAAAATGAGTTATGTTCAACACTGGACACCATATGACTATTCAAAAGCTCCACCTCTTTCTAAATCTTTTGTTACTCAAAAGGATTTACCTGAGAAATCATGGTTTATCGAAGAGTCATATGTTTCATCTCACAATGAGGCCCCTGTCCAAACTGTAGCACAAATAAATGGTCCTTTACCATCATCCGGTGAACTTACACCTTTACCGAAAACGTGTCGTGTCTTAAATTATTTCAAAACTTTTATGGAAGACATCGAAATTTTGGAGGAAACAATTGAACGTAATTCTGAAATTAAAATTGAAACTTTTCAATCCGCTTACGAGCGAGAAAAGAGAGATATTTTTCAAAAACAAATGAAGCCAATTGTTCAACACCTCCGTCTATGTGCTATACGTTGGGATCAGGAACTTCAAAAGGAGGTCAAAAATATGATAAACGTTTTCAATGCAACTGAAAATGACATTTTGGTTCAAAAGCAAAGAAATAGAGTTTTAAAAAATGATGCTGATCGTCTCTTGGAACAAGTTCTCAATGCTGATATTTTGTCTGTTATCATGAATGATCTTTATAATTCTGGTACTTCTATGCTTAAGCATGATCATTGTGTTGATAATAATTTGTTGAATGAGGAAATTGAGACACTTAAACAGGAAAATGATAAGTTGAGAATTAAAAATGATGATGTGACAAAACAATTTTCAAAAGAAATTTGTCAACTCAATCAAAGGCTTGAATGGTGTCAAGCTAAAAGTCTTGAAAGGGAATTGAAGTTTCAAAGTCAAAATGTTTCAAACTCTTGTCAGATTTGCAAAAACAACGAGTCTTTAAAAGGTCGGTGTCTCCGATACGAGAAAGAAATTGCGGATTTAAAAATTGAAAACGCCGAATGGCAACAAAACCGCGATGACATCAAATATTGCAATGGTTTACTTGAGTCTGAAATACAGGACAAAAATCACATCATCATTGATTTGAAAGAGAAAGTTAAGCTACTTCAAAAAGGAAAAATGGTTGACACCACGGTGATAGCACCAGGAATGTATCAATTAAACAAAACTGATAAAGGAAAGGTTGTTCAAAACACTAATGTTGATAACTCCACTTCTACAGGACTAGTCTCCGCTTCTAGCGTTAGCAGACCCAAGCGAAAAAGTAAAAAGAAGAATAGGATCTTGCAACGTAAGAGAGGACACCTAGAAGCTCAAGAAGTAGAAGACCAACTTAGGAATTTGAATAAAACTCATATTGCATCAGATTTAGATTCTAATCTGGCAAATTGTAATCAAAATCTAAATGTAACGAATAATGAACCTTTGAATGTTTTGAATATTAATGCATCTTGTGTGTTTTGTCGTAAAAGCGTATCATCTGGTGATCATACAAAATGTTTAGCTAATTCTCTTCTCAATCGTCATAAGAAACGTAGGACACGCATTCCTTTTAGGCCCACTACTGCCTCTAAATCTAACTTAGGAAAGCCGTCTTCTACGGTTTCTAATGATATCACAGTTACCCCCATAGGTGCCGAGAACAAATCTAGGAATGAGCCAACTACTAGTGCATTTAACATTAAGAAAGCAAAAACTAGTTGGAACTGGCAACGTTGGTTACAATACAAACCAGACTTTAAATGGCTTCCTAAATTGTTGAATACATGTGTTACTAACCAACAGGAACCCGCATTGTCTTTGGGTTCCACCCTTACTTCTGTTCCATCTGTGTCTTCTTCTTGTGATACAGGTGGTACAGCTCGTTCTCTGGATTGTTGATAGCGGATGCACCCGACATATGACAGGCAATCTCAAACTGTTACACAACTTTGTCTCAAAGTTCATTGGTACTGTCAGATTCGGGAATAATCATTACGCTTTAATCATGGGATATGGTGACTATATCAGCGGGAACATCGAAATCAGCCATGTTTACTATGTGGAAGGCCTTGGACACAACCTTTTCTCTGTTGGTCAATTCTGTGATGGGGATCTAGAAGTTGCATTTCGTGAGAAAACTTGCTTTGTTCGTGACTTACAAGGAAACGATCTTATGTCTGGCTCACGTGGCTCCAATCTTTATACTATATCAATGTCAGATATGATTGCTACATCTCCGATATGTCTTCTCTCCAAAGCAGAATCGACTAAATCTTGGTTATGGCACAAACGTCTTTCGCACTTGAATTTCAGAACTATGACTGACCTTGCTCGTTATAAACTTGTCGATGGATTTCCAAGATTCCGTTTTACCAAAGATCACTTATGTCCAGCCTGTGAACAAGGAAAAAGTACTCGTGCTCATTTTCCTTCTAAACCAGAGCAAAGTACGAATCATGTTTTACAAATGCTTCATATGGATTTATGTGGACCGATGCGTGTTCAAAGTATCAACGGTAAACGCTACATACTAGTAATTGTAGATGACTTCTCCAGATGGACTTGGGTTTATTTCTTACGAAGTAAAGATCATGCTCCTTCAATGATCATCACCTTTCTCACTAAAATTCAAGTTCAGTTACGCAACACGGTACGAATAGTCAGAACTGACAATGGAACTGAATTCAAGAATCAGACACTTCGGTCTTATTATGAGAAAGTGGGAATTGAACATCAAACATCTATTCCTAGAAGCCCAGAACAGAATGGAGTTGTTGAAAGACGCAACAGGACGTTAGTGGAAGCTGCTAGAACTATGTTGATTAATGCTCAATTACCAGATTACTTGTGGGCAGAAGCTGTTTCAACCGCATGTTATACTCAAAACCGTTGCATGATCACAAAACGCCATCGCAAAACACCATATCACATTGTTCACAAAAGAAAACCGAACATCGATTACTTTCATGTATTTGGAGCACTTTGTTATCCGAAAAATGATCGTGATGATTTAGGTAAACTTAAAGCAAAGGCTGACATTGGAGTGTTCGTTGGATACTGTGAAAATTCCAAAGGTTTTCGGATATGGAATCGTCGTACAAGAGAAATTCAAGAAACCATTCACGCTAATTTTGATGAACTCACACAGATGGCTTCTGAGCAACACAGCTTAGGACCCGAATTCAACCGTCTTAACTCTCCGGAATCTTCGGCTGAACCGTTGCCACTCAACCGCAAAGAATTGGAAACCTTGTTTGCTCGACTATTTGATGATACAATTGTATACCGTTCTTCTGAGGTCTCACCTAATTCCGCTGCTTAACCTGACAATATTCCAGTACCAGACTCACCTCAACAAACTACTACAAGTGTTGAGAGAAACGGTCCTCCAATTGCATCACCATCTACAGTAGAACAAACTGTTTCTAACTCCCACCATTCAGCTGAAGCTCCCACACCACAATCAGTTCCCCAACCAGCAGAGCAAGATCCTGATGCGTTCTTTAATCCGTTTGCACCGGCTCCCATTGTTCCTGACATAGCTGAGTCGTCAACACGCAATTTGGATCCTGCTAACATGCGAGATACCTATCAACTACACCCTTCCACACACAAATGGACTCGAGACCATCCACTAGTTCATATTATTGGCCATCCAGATGCACCTGTTATGACAAGACAACGACTTCACACCGATGGAGAAACTTGTATCTATGCACTCACAGTTTGTCACGAAGAACCGAAAAACATTAAAGATGCAATGACTTATGACAACTGGATTGAATCTATGCAAGAGGAATTTCAGCAATTCATAAGACTTGAAGTCTGGGAATTAGTTGAAAGACCTGACGGAGTCTTTGTCATTGGGTTAAAATGGATCTGGAAGAATAAACTTGATGCTGAAGGGACTGTCATACGCAACAAATCACGCCTGGTAGCGAAAGGATACTCTCAACTGGAAGGACTAGATTTTGCTGAATCCTTTGCTCCAGTGGCTAGACATGAAGCGGTTCGGATCTTTTTGGCCTATGCAGCACACAGGAACATGGTTGTTTACCAAATGGATGTGAAAACCGCATTTCTTAATGGAGAACTCCGTGAAGAAGTTTATGTTAGTCAACCTGAAGGCTTCGTTGATCCTGAGCGTCCTAACCACGTTTACCGACTCAAAAAGGCACTCTACGGACTCAAGCAATCCCCACGGGCGTGGTATGACAAACTGTCCACTTTCTTGTTGGCCAATAAATTTTCAAAAGGATCAGTGGATCCAACACTGTTTACAAAAACCTACGGGGAGGACTTACTTGTTGTACAAATATATGTCGATGACATCATTTTTGCCTCAACAAAAAGAAGTTACTCTAATGATTTTGCAAAATTAATGAAAGATAATTTTGAAATGTCCATGATGGGTAAACTTTCGTTCTTTCTAGGACTACAAGTTCATCAATCACCCCGTGGAATTTTTATAAATCAGTCCAAATATGCTCTTGAAATTTTAAAGAAACATGGGATGATGAGTTGTGATACTTATAATACACCAATGGGCTATACCACAAAACTAGATGCTGACTTACATGGGACTCCCGTTGACCCTACCAAATACCGTAGTATGATTGGGTCCCTCATGTATCTCACAGCTAGTAGACCTGATATAGTATTTGCTGTCTACATGTGCTCTCGTTATCAGTCCAAACCAACTGAAAAACACCTCAGTGAGGTCAAAAGAATCCTTCGATACATAAAGGGAACCATTAACTTGGGAATCTGGTATCCGAAGGATTCTGGCTTTGAACTAATTGCTTTTTCAGATGCTGACCATGCAGGATGTCTAGACACACGCAAAAGCACATCTGGTGGATTACAATTTCTAGGAGACAAACTTGTGTCATGGCAATCAAAGAAGCAGGACTGCACATCATTGTCGTCAACAGAATCTGAATATGTAGCCATGTCCGCCTGTTGTGCTCAAGTCATTTGGATGAGATCACAACTTAAGGATTACGGCTACTTATTCAACAAGATTCCCATCTACTGTGATTCCAAGAGTGCAATTGCTATCTCCTGCAACACCGTACATCATTGCAAATCCAAACACATCGATCTCCGATATCACTTCATCAAAGAGCATGTGGAAAAGGGTACCGCTGAACTTTATTTTGTTGGGACTGAGTACCAATTGGCGGACTTACTTACCAAATCCTTAGCACCATCAAGGTTTGCTAGTCTAGTTCACCAAATTGGTATGCGATGTTTGACTCCAGAGGATCTGGAAAAGTTTTTAAAATACAATTGATCGTCAAACATCACAACTATCTTTGTAAATATTTTTTCAAAAACAAAATACAAAAAATATAAAACCAATCAAAAACTCAAAAAGATTTTTTCACTTTCATAAAAAAAAAAAAAAAAAAAAGAAAAGAAAAAAAAAGAAGAAGAAAAATGCAAGTATAAACCACCTCGTTCAACACTATTTTATAAAAATGTCTTCAATTATTTAAAACAAGTGTTGAGGGGGAGGAAAAGTCATGTTTTTCAAATTTCTCTAAGATATTTTGTCTTTTATACTTGCATTTTACCAAAAATAAATACGTTTTTATCATATGTGTTGATTCAATAAGTGTTTCGGGTTACTCTCCTTGTCCTATAAAGTTAATTTTTTCAGTATTTTACTATGATCTAAGGTCGAGGGGGAGTAAGACAAGTTGTTCTTATCATGTCTTGGGGTTAACTAACGAAAGTTACACGTGATTAAGTGTTTAAGCATTAAGAATAAATGTTAGTTAAGGTTAAGGGACTAATTGTGTCAAGTTTTCAAACTTGTTTTAACTTTTGGTCAAAACCTAACTTGGACCGAACATTTACTCCACCTGCAAAATTATTTACTACCCTCAACAACCCAATCTACGATCCACAATCATTTGCTAGATCTAATCATCAATCTTCGAATCCGTAAGTGTTAACATGTTTTGATCATTATTTCTAACAAAGGTTTTTAATTTCGTAACAATCCAACGGTTCAATTTGTGTCAATCGATTAGTCATTTTTTAGGGGTATGCGTAATCAAGAACCCAGAATTTTGTGATTGTTATGGTTGAATTTGTTAGGGGGAAATGTTCTTAGGATGTATATAAACATGTTGTCACACTCTAATTGCACCCAGAAACACCAAATCGTCTAGTTTGATTTTAGGGTTCATACGAGGGATTTGGGGGATCTTGATTTTAGACGTTAGGATTGTAATTGGTGATGGGGATTATGTTCTTGTAGGCCTATGATCTTGTTGTCATGGTTTAATTGCTTCTTAATCATGTGTAGTTCTTGAATCAAAGGTTTAGGGTTCGAATGACACTAGCAGAATTAATCTTGAGATTCTGTGGATGATTTGTGTTAAAAATTGGACCATATGATCCTTAGGTTATTAGAAACACTTGGCCCATGCTAAATCATACCCAGAAACATGTTTGATTAAACTTGTAATTAGTTGTTCATGCGTGTTTACGCGTTAAGTTGGATTTTCGCATGTTTACGCTTTAAATGTGTGAATTAAGTGTGTTGGGTTAATTATTGATCAGTGGTAATGTTTGTACACTTTCAGGAAACATACAACTCGAATTTCAAAGGTGATTTTTCTGGAAAAAGGCATTTCTACGCACAAAATATTCATCCTACGCGTAAGATTGAATCTTACGCGTAAGATTCGACACGTAGACAAACAATGTCTTGGATAAGACATTGTTTACGCATAAAAGAATAACTTAAGCTTAAGTTGTTTCTTACGCGTAAGTTATGATCTTACGCATAAGTTTAAACCTACGCGCAAGTTATATCTTACGCTCAAAGTTCAATTCTTTGCCTAAGTTCTAATCTTACGCCTAAGATTTAATCCTACGCGTAAAATTAAGCCTACGCAGAAGTTGAACTTACGCGTAACATATAAAGTTATGCGTAGAAATTAAACCTACGCATAATATCATTTCCTACGCGTAATATAAGTTATGCGTAGACTTTTCTTTTTACGCGTAAACTTGTCAAATTCATGAATTTTTCTAAGTGTTGTAATATTTCCAATGTGTAACCTCTTGTAGTGATGAACTCATGTTGTAACTTAAGTGTTATAAGTTTCTATCATGTGATTAAAACATAAGTTTGTCATATAACAAAAGTTTGTCACACACAAACACCCACTGATCAATCAATAATGTGTTCATAATCTAGTAATTGAATGTCTGTGCTAACAAAGTATACCATTGCTATGTTTGTGATTGTTTATGATCAAACCAGATGGCAGAACATAATGACATTCCTTATGGACCAGAACCTGAACCCATACGTGCATGGGAAGACACCTTTCCTGAGAACTACTCCAGAAAGATAGGAAAGAACAATCTGAGAGTCAACTTCAACAACCTTACATGCAATGAGTCTTCTTGCCTTGTTGCGGTAGATGCTCTTATCTATCACCCGTGCAAAGTTCTACTCACCAAATCTGCTGCAGTGGCATGCTTCTACATACATCAGTTTTGGCACACACTCCACTTGGACCTCCTTGAAGAATCCTTTACTTGTATGCTTCACATGAGACAAGTCACGGTCGACAAGGATCTTCTCCGTAGTGTTCTTGGACTTCCCGAACTTGAACCTAATAAAGAATATGACCAAGTTCCCAATGAAGAAGAATTGATAGAATGGCTGAGAGATATTGGGTATGATGAGTCTGAAGAGGTAATGACTAGGCACTCTAAGGTCAATATCAGATTTCTTCCACAGCCTTGGAGAACTCTCTACATCATCATTGCCAAGTCACTATCTGGCAGAGACACAGGCCATGAACACCCTAAGCTCCAACATCTCAAGCTGTTTTGGGCTATTGCTAATGTCAAGAATGTTGATTATGCCAGCATTATCTGGGAAGACATTGTGTGGCACATACAACACAAGACGACCAATATTCCATTCGTCCGTTTCACCAAGCTTCTCATTGCAAGCTTCATCCATGAATATGATGACATACCTCAAAGATTGAATGATGAGTTTCAGCACACATACAAGAATGAGGACACACTTAAGGTCATCAAGAGAATGGATACTAGTACAAGGAAACAAGGAAAGAAACTTCCTGATTGCTTCCTGACTAAGAAGGTTCAAGAATGCAATAACTACAAGTACTACCTTCAAGCTCTTGAAGCAGATAAAGTTGGGTTCTTGGACGAAGCTGTTCTACCGTCATACATGCAGAAGAAAGAAAAGAAAGGTAGCAAATCTGGCAGCTCAGAAAGTTCTACCAAGACCAAACCTAAGAAAAAGGGATCACTTAAGATCAGAATTCCTGCAAAGAAACCAACTGCTGAACCTGGGTGGTTTCCATCACCACAACCTTCTCCAAAACCTGCTGACTCTGAACAAACCGAATCCGACGAAGGTCCTATTTACAGTGAAGCCTATGCCAATATCACCAAGAAAGTCAATCTTGATGAAATTGACGATAAGGATTTGACGTTCGAAGATTGGGATAAGATTATTGACGAATCTGCTGATCATGCTGAATCCCCCGCACACCTCTATCAACGACCACTCACCAAAGCTCAGACGATTTTGGAAGAAGAAAGGATTAGAAGAGAAAAGATGAAGCAACCAGTATCTGCTGAACATGAGACTGAAGGCCTTTCAGTCGAAGAAGAAAATGAACGGGCTCTCAACCTAGGTCTCCTCCACAGCCGAATTGATACATTCAATGCTGATCTACCTCCACCTCCAGTGTTCTCTCAGACCACCGAAGCTGGCGGATCTAGCAGCATTCCTGAGCCTACCACAAGGATCGCCACAGACTTAGTTGTTTATGACAATCCCTCAGTGTCTCCCACCGACATTGAAATGACTATGGGAGAGGAAGAAGAGGGAGATCCCATGGATACTGATGCTCCAAGACTTATGTCTATGGAAGAAATGGAGCTCAGAGAAAGGGCTCAGGAAGAGGAACTGAAAAGAAAACAAGAAGCTGAAGAGGCCAGGCTTGAAGAGATTGCTCAAGCTAAACTGGAAGAAACAATCAGAATGGAAGAGAGCAGGAAAGCAGAAGAGGCAGCCAAGCTGGCTGAAGAAAAGTTAAAGAAGGAAGAAGAAGCCAGGCTTGCAGAAGAACTAAGGCTTAAGGCCGAAGCTGAGAAACGAGCTGAAGAACAAAGGGTGATAGAAGAAGCAGCCAAAGTAAAGATAGTTGAACAACCCGAACCAAAGAAAGGAGATGACAAAGACTCTACCACCATCATTGAATCATCACAGTCATCTCCTCCTGCATCTGAATCAACACATGACAAATCAATCAAGAAACCAAGCACCAAAGCCTCTGCTGCATCAAAGTTACTCAAGTCAGCTTTCAAAAGAGTACATGAAAAGAAGAGAAGCAGATTGAAAGATCAGGTTGCAACACTTGTAACCCGAGTTGCTGAATTGACGAAGCTGAACTCGAACGTCCAAGAGCTGCAAGACAAAGTTGATACTTTCTTAGCTAAAGACGTACAGGAGAACTTGAAAGCCGCACTAGCAGCTCAAGCACAAGAATACATGGCACAACACCTGGTTGCTGAGTTGAAAGATCTGCTGGCACCCATGAGAGACAAACTCACCAAGTTCGCAGAGCAAGCAGTCAAGAAAGTGATCCGATCAACCACATTCACTCTTCGAGCTGACAAGTCCACTGTTCCACTACCAGGGCTATCTCTGGATGAATTGGAAGATCAACTCTTAGAAAAGCTGGCAAACAAGTTCACCTTGACTCATGAAGAAGCCAAAGTCTTGGAAGCATTAAAAGACAAGATGAACAAAGATACGTGCAGCACAGAGGCCGATAAGCTGAAACGTCAAAGAGATGATGAAGACAGGGATCCGAATTCTCAGGCAAAGAAACAAAAACAAGCCGAAGGACCCACATCTCATACACCGGTCATCCCCCCAACCATAACAACTTCCTCACAACAACCAAAGGCATCAGGTTCTGCTCCCAAGGCACACGACCATTTCGAATACACCGGTGGTGACGACATACCTAAACCCGATGAAGTTCCAGAACCGTCTCCTAAGAAGAAGAAGAAAGATAAGAAAGGAAAGCATCATCAACCCACACCAGACACCTCATCTAAAGGCACCGAACCAAAGAAACCTAAAACAGTCCTTAGCTAGCTAGATCAAGACAACAGTGCCGAATACTCCTGGTTTGAGAAGATGATCAATTCGCAACCACCACTGGAAGACAATCATGAACCTCAAGATGGTCGAACGGTGGAATATGCTCAAATGATTCAGCAAAAGTTTAAGATGAAAAAGATGAATAAGAAAGAGCTGCGAAGAATCAAGAATGATGCTTTCAATCTTCTAAAAGATAGGTCTGCCAACTCAATCGAGCTTGAATACCATCTGGAAAATATTGCTCGAGCTATGTCAAGCAATATTGACCGGATCAATCCTGAATCATATGTCGATCCGGTCACAAAGAAAACTGCACCTTACATTACTGACTGGTCCAAACCACAACCGATGATTGGGAAGCCTAAGGAACCAAAGATCCCATACAAGTTCTTCTACAACACAGACTTGGAATTTCTGAAACTTGGCAGCAAGATTGAGAAGAAGTACGTTACCTCACTCGCCTTTCTCCCTGCAGCTCGATATCTCAACAATGCCATCGAAGAAGAAGCTACAGCATTATTCGTTGACAAAATTGTTGAATATGACCGGAATGCTCTTTACGGCATACATCATTGGCCAAACAATCGGGCTCAGTAATATCGAAGCAGCAGACTTAATCAGACGATGGGTGATGTAGCAAGTGATTTGAAGATAGTCTCCATTCAATTCATCTCGACTGTCACTTTCTTTGGGTACCCCTTCCTCAGCAAAATCACACTTAAAAGACTTGATGAAAAGGAGTACGATATTTCCGAGTCTGACTTTCCACGACTACGTCTCAACGACATCGAAGACATGTACCTACTCAAAGTTCAAGGAAAACTCTGTGGCTTGCCTAAAGAGATGCAGCTTGCCTTTATCCAAGCTCTTCTAATCTTCATCAGGCAGATTGTCATAAGAGAAAGAGTTGAAGATCTTCAGTTGGGAGTAGAAAGTTATTAGAAGAAGCTCAATCTCACCAAACCAAACCTGTTCGACATCCCCGACCTTCCACATCTATCTCAGTACACCTTGATCAGACAACCATTTGGGTTCACCTACCGCAGTATTAACGGTCGCAACTGCTTTATGGGTTATGAAGAAATTCATAAGTTCTGTGATGAAACCCTGAAGTTCGTCAGAGATGGGATCAAAGGCAGAATCAATGACATAGAACTGGGAAAATCCAAAAGGTGGAACACCAATGAAGCCAGGGATGCTCGCAGATTCATCTTAAGGATTGAGAACAGATTGAAGCGCAGGGATCAGTTTCGAAGGTTGGAAAGTTATGTGGGAGGCAGACAGAAGTTTCCGGTGTTGACATTTCAGAGACCTGATTGGTAGTAAAGTTGTAAGAATTTGATTTGACTTGTCAATAATTTACTTCATAATGGCTTGTGCACGCATAACAGTGTACAACCCGAACTTGTAAAGAAAGGACCCTGAGGTACGCATCAGTGCCTCAATCCTAAATATAAGGAGCGAAGGCTTCTTACTTTTGAGTAGAATTAATCAACCTTTTATGATTTTTCACAATTCTGCTCAAAAGGACAAGTATTTCACCTCAATAAGACCTAATCACTTGTTGAGGGGGAGCACTTGTCAAAACAAAAAACTTTGTTCAAAATCAAAAGTTCTTGGTGAATCTCCCCATAAGACTCAAAAAGCATATTTTAATCAAAAGTTTAACAAAAACAACATCTCATATGCTATTTTTGAGGGGGAGAAAATGAAAAAGTGATTAAAATATATGAAGTTAAAGCTGAAAAGTTGTATCTTGTGCGAGCTAGACTCAGATTCACCCAGGAATTGACGAGATAATTAAAGTCTGTAATATCGAAAGGACTTATCCTCGACGGGTAATAACATCAAGTTAGTTACTAGAGCTAGTTGTCACCTAAAAGCTGACAATGTATCTCTTTAACTAACCACGTAAGCGTGTCTCGAAAAGGATTAGTCTTAGTAGAAATGTACCGTCTCGAGAAACTTTCGGTGGACTTGACCAGGCCGGGTAATAACTTCAAGCTAGTTTAACTAGTGATGTAAGCGTGTCTCGAATCGGTCTTGTTCACTGAAAGTGGATCAATTCAAAAGTGATTGCTCCTCCCGCATGTGCAAATTTATTAAATACTTATGAGCACATGTGCAGGGGGAGCCCTTCAAAAGTGTACAAAAAACTCTCAAAGTGTTAACCAAAATATTTGATTATCATAAACACTTTGAGAGATTTTTCTATCAAAGGTTTCTTGGCTACTGTCGGAGTTATAAGGTGATTAAGATAGGAATATATGTCCTATGATCTGCCAGAGCCGGAGGGATCTACCCAAGGACATCTCCCATAGTTAGAATTAGAAGTCCTTAGGTATGATACGAAAAAAAAAGGAGAAAAGAATGAAAGGGAAAGAAGGAGTTGAAGAATTAAAAAGAAATGTAAAGTAAAGGGTGAAAAGAAATAGCCCTCCATATGAATCAACCTTAGGGCAGACACCGGGTTCAATACGTATGCTACTGGCTGTTGCAAAAGACAACACCGGTATTGAAGATTAAGTCGTCATGGACCCAGTGACGCGATGCACTAAACCTTCTTAACCACTCAAGTTCTCTTAAAAGGACTTGTTTCATTCTCACGGGGAACCCGCGTAACCTATCAACCTATCTCTTAGAGAAGGTTGATATTGAAGCAGGAAACACCTCCCCAGTCTCCGCATAGGAAACCTAGGTGTGCACTTATAGAGTCTAGAGCCATGAGATACATCAAAGATCTCTTAGGAATACTTAGTATTTCTACAACTGGTGTTCTACATCAATGGGCATCAGTTGTAAACTATCGAGTCCTTCGCAGATCTTAGCAATTTGCCGAGAACGTTTATGAGAGGATTACGTAAGTATTTCTCAATGATTGAACGGAAATCCTGCCAGGGTCAATATCAAACAGCCCTGACAGCAGGTCACTTCGGTAACCTCACAAGGGTTACGCTTAGTGTTTGCGGTGGTTCCATCTCGGTCTACAGTCGTGGAGTGATCCCCAGCGACTCACCCAGTCATTGAGCTACTTAGTAGGTCTTGTAAGCTCCTTCGGGAGTATCTGATATGGGAACGGCCTGGATAAGGATTAGAAGGAGTCTTCACAATATGCTGTTGATGAGCTCTAATTCCTTATCCGTAAGTACCGGTTGTTTTATTGCTAACTGTTTACTCGTAGGTACCTCATTTCCATGATGGTAGATTTCAACATGCTCATACATACATCTTGAAGTCAAAGAAAGCTTCCCCAAAAGATCTTAACAACACAAAGTTCAAAGAAAGATTCTACACCAATAAGAAGAATCTACAAAGTATAATGACAAAGATCTCAAAGCATGAAAAGGAACTTCTTGTTCGTAAAAGTCAAAGTCCAAAGATGTATGAGTATGTTGGAATGGCGGACAACCACCACAGACGCAGGAGTGACGAACGGCAGATTACTTCATAACACAATCACTACATCATCACCAAAGAACAAAGACAGAGAGCAAAGTATATTCATTATCACTCAACCATTTTGAAGACGTCTAGAGTTTTACATGTCACAAGTCAACGACAATGATGAAGACGTCAAGTAACCGTGATGACCGACCCTTAGGGGGAGATTGTTGGAACCATACTTTTGTATTTAGTCAAGTCTCGGTCATTACATTTTGTAATAGGTTGCTTTAGTATTTATTTCATTTAGTTTATGTTACAAGGCTTAAGTGTTAAAGCCCTATGGGCCTTAAAGCCCACGAAATGAAAGGATAAGGGAGGAAGGGAGTGTTGCCCTAACTCCTCCCTTATAAATAGTAAGCTCATGTAAACATTTATCTTGTTGGTTATTTGATTATCTTAAGGAAACTCTTGCACTCTCACCTTTCATATTGTCTTATAATCAACCAATCTCATTTCTCATCTTATTTCTTTCTAAATCATACTTGTGTTTACAAAATGGTGACCTAACACACACCTCATCTCACTCCTCTGAGTCTCTCCATGTAACAACCTCTGCAGAAAAGTCCCATCAACCTCCTCACTAGTATATAACCCAAGCCTCCAACCAAACTCAGCCACTGAACATGACCGCAACTCTCCCCTAGCCTAAAATACACAGTGGTGCCCCCCATATCTGTCCTAGCCTCAGCCTGATCAAAGCGGAAATTTGCAAAGAATTCCCTTACCAACTCACTATAAACAACCTCCCTCATTCTAAACATCCTCTCCCATTGAGGACCAGCAAACCCATCAGTGTTGATCCTTCTCAAAAATTCAGCCTCTAGACCTTGGGATCTAAGAAGTTCCCAATCAATAACAGAACCAGCGTCAATGTGGTGATTAGCAAGCTCCAAATACTTTGTGGTGGCAGCATCATTGTCAAATAGACCCCAACTGTGGACCAATTCCCCGTAATTAACTTGTTGGGACCTGGATAAGCTACCTCTGTGTTGTCTTGATCGCTTACTCATTTTCCTGGAGAAAGTTAGAGCGAACGAAAACAATTAGCAGAAGAATTTTTATCGATTTCTGCTGTCAGATACATCTGACGCCGTCAGGATTGGTCCTGACGCCGTCAGAATCAGCAAAAATCCGACTCATGCAAATGCGAGGGAAAAACCAATTTTCAAACTCTTAACCCATTACCCAAACGCTCCTTTAATCAGGAAACAGGGGTGGAGGGTCAAAGAATCCGAGGCATGATGGGTTTTCTCTAAATTAATGCATGATTTGAGTGAGACAACATCATCAAATGGTAACCCCATGATTACAAATCACCAATTGGATGGCATTACGATTTGCTAATATTGGGTCAAGAGTGGGGTTTCGGGCGAAAGGGGTTTTTCAAATTGATGGGTCCTAGGGACAATTGATCGAAAAAAGATGAAGAAGAATCACTTACCAAGTGAAGATTGGATGCGGAAGACGTCGAATTGGAGGTTGGAGAATCGGAGTAGCAACAGCACTTTGGGTGAGATTTGTGGGGTATGGGTTGAAAGTGATTGGTTTTGGGTTAATATTGCTGATCCATCGAGCTGACGGCGTTAAGAGTTAAATCTGACGTCGTCAGATGCCCGTGTAAGGTGAGGTTTGGAGTAGTTTCATGTTTAGTCCCTGCTCTTTGCGTGAATAACTAAACATTAGTAAAACCCATGAGTAGCTATTCCGTTAACGAGGTCCACCAGGGTCGAACGTCTCATTACTGTCACGGAAAGAGGTAAGGTTGTAGAAGGGGTCGGGTGACGTTTTGGCTAAGTTGATCCCTATGCACGGGTCATTGGTGTGAGAAGAAAGATGTTGTTCCATAGGGGGTTTCAAATCAGTGGTGTTTTTGAGGTGCGACCTCTTTACACCGGGTTTAAAACCAAAAGAACGTTTTTTGGATGAGATCGGGAATGTAGTTCGCAAACATCCAACGAAAATGTTATGGATTTGTGAACTTTTCTCTGCATGGGGGTGTTCATGAGAACGGGGGGTAGTTAATGGTAAAGCATTTGAGGAAAATTTCCCGCTATCCTCTTGGTCAAACACCAAAGGGGTTGACACCTCGAAGACTTTTTCAATTTTTTTAGGTATGGAATTTTCTTTGATCTTTTCTTTGACCCTTGATATGAATTGGTCTGCGAAATTCATAAAAGCTTTATGAGTGCTTTCCATGCGTGCCTCTAGGTGATGGATTTGTTTTTCCTGATTATCCATGAAGGTTACCATTATCCCTTCGAATTCTTCTTGTCGTGAGCGTTCAGGAACATTTTGGTTGATAACCGTATTCCTACGTGGATTATGATTCCACACGGGTTCAGCAGCAAGTTTCTCAATATTCATCAATTCTTTTACCTGCTTCTCGATGCTTCCTAACAACTCTTCTTGGGTGGCACATGCGTAGTCAAGTTTTACCTTGCTTGGGAACATCGGGTCCTCCCATCCTTCCTCTTCGTATTGTGCCAACTCCTCAAGAACTTTCCAGCACTCGTCAACGCTAAGTCTATCTAGCCTACCCTTGGCTGCGTAATCAATGGCTTTCCTTGTTTGATAGTCAACCTTATCGTAAAAGATTTGGATCTGGAGCCATGGTTCGATGCCATGATGAGGGACTTTTCGGAGTAGGTCTTTATATCGAATCCATGCTTCATAAAAGGATTCATTTTGACGTTGTTGGAACATCAAGATGTCATTTCTAAGCTTAGTAGTTCTCCCCGGTGGGAAAAATTGAGCAAGAAAACGAGTGGTGAGATCATCCCATGTGGTGATGGATCCCGCGGGTAAACGCTCAAGCCATTGATTAGCTTGATCCCGTAGAGAGAATTAGAATAGGCGTAAACGGGTAGTCTCTCTAGTTTCAACACCTAGGTCTATGGAATCTACGATTTTGAGAAAGTCCTTAAGATGTTGGTTTGGATCTTCGGAACGAAGTCCATGGAATGCACATCCGCTTTGCACCAACCGGATGGTGTCGGATCGCAAGGGGGTCACATTGGCTCCGGTGAGCTCAATGGTGTTTCGGTAGCCTTGATGGCTAGGTCGGGAATACTATCCTAAGGTTCAGGGCCTAAGGGGTTCTAATGGTGGGTTTTGTTGTGGTGGGATGATGGGTTCAAAGATGTTACCACCTTCCATGATGTCGGATGGTAAAGAGTTACGAACAAAGGCACAAAGAAATAAGATAGACTAAAGAAGACCTAAAAAATAAAAAATAAAATCTTACTAGAAAGGAATCTAGCAAGTAGACCTAATAAAAAGAAATTCTAACCTAGACAATAACTATTCCCCGGGCTGCGGCGCCAAAAACTTGATGCGTGGGAATCGCAACAGGCTTTACCTCTCGAGGGATCTCGAGAAGCTTACAACCCCCACCAGGCAGTGTACCTGATCGTTGTAGTATAGTATAGTGACAAGTACCGGGGGATTGATCGTTCAGCTTAGGAATAGTGTCGCTAGGATTAGAAAGCCTAAATACTAGTTCTAAAGGTGAGGGATGATTATTTTTGTGCTTTTATATTTTTTAGAAAGCAATTAAAATCTCGGGGTTTTGGAAGAGTGGACGGAATTAGTTGCTATTCAACTAACCCAAAACTAAGATGCAGTCAAAATAAAATACTAAAAATGAAAATAAACTAATTTATACTAAGGTTGTGAGCAGTAATTGGAGAAAATGTGTTTACTTAGATTTTACTACTCCCTAGATATCTTTTACACGTTAATTACTTGTTATAATTGCATAGATGACGGATTGTATTCCTTAATACCATTCATGGGGTGGCATACATAACTCCCCAATTCTATGAGCTCTTATCTCCTCCTACACCATGCCCAGCACAACTATAGGGATTGTAAACAGTGGCTCATGAATTAAATACAACCAATAAAGACCTAGTACGCCTCGGTTCATGTTTCTTAAGACGTTCAAGCATGTTACCATTTGGAGATCTGCCAGTTTTCTTAAGCCTAACATATAAAATCATTCATCCAAGACAAGAATAAACAAGTAATCAACACATAATCAATATCTAGGTTTCATTAGATCTAAGCAAACACAAAAGAGATCTAGCCTAGCATAATGGAATTGAGACAAGAACAAGATATAGACAACCAACACATAGACATATTGATTGAATTAGAAGAACACTTATCTCAATTACAATGCAAGGTATCAAGGGTTTGGAACCCTTGAAAAACCTGTAAAAGTTGCACCAAAATCGTCTTTAGGGTTTCTCCAAAACTTCTCTCTTTTAATGTGAAAAACTAGAAAACTATATATAGGAAAATAGGGGTGACGGCGTCAAGAACAAAGGGGTGACGCCGTCATCTCTCCGCCAAATACTTCCTCGGATGGCCTTGATCTACTTCTGACGCCCTGTGTGACGCCGTCATGAGCTACAGATTTTAATTCTTGGGGTTTGACGCCGTCATGAGTTTACTCTTGACGCCTTCATGCACTGTTCCAGCATGGAAAATTGAGACTTTGCCGTTTTCTTCACTTTTATGCTCCAAAAACGTCCAAAATGGCTTCTTTTCCAGAATTCACTCTCCAAGTACCTAAAATCACAAAAGGAACGATTTAGGGCAATATTTGATCAAATAAATTCGGATTCGGGCTTAAATGACCCCCTAAAAACGGACCATTTTTCGCTTCATCAACCTGCCCTTTGAGTGAATCTACAAGCCACCAACCTCGCCTTGTGCCTAGGCTTTTGAACACCTTCAATCCCTTCCTTTATTTTGAACAGCCATTTGCAGCTCACCAGCTTTTGCCCAGCTGGATGATCCACTAACTCATAGGTCTCATTCTTCTTCATAGAATCCACCTCTTCATCCATAGCAGCTTTCCACTTACATCTATCTTTACAAGTAACTGCCTCCTGGTATGTCAATGGTTCATGAGTATCTTCTTCCTCTGCTGCAGCAAACGCGTAAGTAGCCATATTACTTTCATCTCGAAACCTCAAAGGTTTCGTTCTTGTCCTTGGCTCTCTATCCCAAACCAACTAATAATCTGTGAGATCCGGTGTTTATCATGATCCTGATCCCCTGCATCTTCATCATCGCCATCTTCCTGATCATCAATCAGATCTTCCTCAAGCGAATGATTATTTAACCTCTACAGTTCCACCTCAACCTGTAATTCCTCAACAGACTTATCAGTACCTGCACCAGAATCCTTCAACGTGTCTTTATACATGACACTTTCATTGAAGACCACGTTCCTGCTAGTGACTATTTTAGGTGATTCATTATCAAGCCTATATAGCCTGTACCCCTTCATACCTTCAGGATACCCCAAAAGAACGCATTTTACCGCTCTCGGCTCAAGCTTACCTAGTTTAACGTGTGAATATGCAACACAACCGAAAATCCTCAACATCCCATAATCACTTGGATGTCCCGACCACATCTCCATAGGTGTCTTTTTCTCAATCGCTGTCGATGGTGACCTATTTATAAGATATGCGGCCGTACATGTCGCTTCCGCCCAGAAGGTCTTGGGCAATCCAGACTGAATTAATAAACAGCGTACCTTATCCATGAGAGTTCTATTCATCCGTTCTGCTAATCCATTTTGCTGTGGCATCCCGGCAATTGTCAAATGTCTAGCAATCCCACTCTCAGTGCATAGCTGCTCAAACTCTCGGTTACAGAACTCAAGACCATTATCTGTCCTCAGCTTCTTAATCGTCCTCCCAGTCTGATTCTCTACTAATTGCTTCCACTCTTTGAACTTTCCAAATGCTTCGTGTTTGAACTTGAGAATATAAGCCCATACCCTCCTGGAATAATCATCAACAATAGATAAGAAGTACCTCTTACCTCCCAGTGATTCTTCCTGAGACGGACCCCATAAGTCTGAATGAACATAGTCTATCACTCCCTGAGTAGTGTGCCTTCCTACACCGAAACTAACTCGATGTGACTTTCCCAGAACACAATTCTCACAAAAATCGAGCTTACCTAGACTTTTCTTGCCAAACAGCTCCTGCTTTTCTAGCACCTGAAGTCTCACCTCACTGATATGTCCTAGTCTTTTGCGCCAAACCTGCGCAAGACTGTCTTTTTCTTCAACACTAGCATTAAGCTCACCCGCCACTGCATGGCCATCCAAAGAGTATACGCAATTATCCCTTCGTGTTCCAGATAAAATAACCCTGGAACCATTAATCACCTTGATTTTCCCCGACTGCATTTTTACGGTATATCCCTCTTTTTCAAGAGTTCCCAGCGATATCAAGTTTCTTTTTAATTCAGGAATATACCTGACATTGTGTAATACAAAACTTTCCCATCTTTCAGTTGTAGCCTGACCTTGCCAATACCTCTGATCTTGCACTCTCTGTTGTCACCCAACAGTACCCTGCCCCCATTGCATTCCAGAAAATCAAAAAATATGTCTGACCTGGGTGTCATGTGGTATGAACCTCCTGAATCCATAATCCAATCCAATAAGGCTTCTGCACTCATCACCATCATCACCTCAGAACCGTCATAAATCGAACCACTAGAGCTTGGCTGATCATCTTTCTTGACAAAACCATTTGACTTCTTGCGATTATTCTTCGGACAGTTTCTCTTCAAGTGCTCCTCAGATTGGCAAATAAAGCACTTGAGTCTTCCACCTCGAGACTTCAATCTTGACTTTACCCTAGACTGATGCGAATTCCTGCGATCAGTTCTTCCCCTCACATATAACCCTTCACCATCATCCCCCTTCGCCTTAGATCTTTCTTTGATTTCCTTTGAATTCAGTGTGGCCATCACATCCTCCAAAGTCAAAGCTTCCCGTCCATAAAGCAAGGTATCCACAAAGTGTTCGTATTATGCTGGTAAAGAAGTGAGTAATAATAAAGCAAGATCTTCATCCTCGAATTTTACCTCAATATTTGCTAAATCAAGAACGATTTTGTTGAACTCATCTATATGCTCGGAAATCGTACGTCCAGCCGGCATGTAGAATGTATACAACTTTTTCTTTAGGTACAACTTGTTGGCCAAGGACTTTGTCATGTACAAAGTCTCGAGCTTGGTCCAAACCCCCGCTGCAGTCGTCTCCCTGGTAACCTCTCTCAGAACCTTGTTACCTAAACACAAAATCATGGCACTGTGAGCTTTCTTGTTTAGCTCAGCTTTCGCTGTAGCATCCATATTTGCGGGTAAAACCTCCAGAGCTGCTTCACATCCATGTTGGATTAATAAAGCACGCATCTTGACTCTCCATAACCCGAAATCACCAGTTCCATCGAATTTCTCGATCTCAAACTTGGCTCCCGTCATTCTTTAATCCGTTTATTAATTTTCTAAACCTTGTGAAAAAACCTCACAATCACAAACTAATAAAGTCCCTTGTGCAAATATCCTTAAATTTAATAACTAATTAGGCCTAAAAGTAATAATCCACTTTTAAACAACTTGGCCCAATATTAAAAAGAAACCAATTTAAATATTTTAATGAACCTGGCCCAATTTTAGAAAGAAAAAGAAACCTAACGTAGTATACACTAGTACTACTTCTCCCAGTTGACTTTTTGCCTCCTTCTTCTCCAATACAATGACATAGAAAGAAAAAACTAAAACTGAGTAACCTTCTCCGATATTCGATAACCTGTGTCGATAACCTCGACAACTTTGAAAACCCAAGAAACCCTTCTATCGAACAACAGTTAAACCCTTCTTGATCGATCCTAATAACCAGCACACCCGCGAACTTGGGCTCTTGATACCACTTGTAGTAATTGATAACCTACAACCTGGTTACTAGCACGGAATAAACCCGATCGTTGAAGAAAATGACACACCAACCGATGCTATGTATCGACAGAAAAAGAGAAATTTGCACAAGTAAGTAACCCTAATCGAGCCTTTGATTAGTATTGAAAGAATGCGTACCAAATCCGTCCCCCCTCACCTCCTTTTATAGAGATGAGGGGGATGGTAAACCGACTCTAATAAGAGTCCTAAGTCAGCTATTACAATGACACGGGTTGGGCTTGGGACACAAGCCAACCTACCTGACTCCTACTTGACTAATAATAACAAGCTAACACTTAACACCCTAGACATATTTATAAGCTAATATGAACACTAAAATCATAACAATGTTTATTGACTATATATACTTGCAAGGGTGTTAAATTGATTGACTTGATCCGACCCGAACTTGACACAAACCCGATACGGCTTTATAGAGTCAGGTTGATTTGGGTCCAGCTTAGTTTATCGGGTTCAGGTTTATCTGGACAACCCGATAAACTCGATAACCTAATAGGGACAACTTAGTTTCTCACAAGTTACGGTTAATGAATGTGCCAAATGAAAAGGAAAAGAAAACATTAATACTCATGTTATTGTAGGGAATAACAAATTTGAGATGGATTTATAGCATAACTAGCTACAGGCCCGCCCGTTTGGCGGCTAGCTTCAAGAATTATTCATTGGTGTAATTTTGGAAAAGATTCATATCCATTATAGTTCTCTGAGTAATAACCGTGAAAGGAAAAGATGCATATCCATTATAGTTGGAAAAAATAGAAACTTATAAATACACTCATAATATGTGAAGAACCTCTTTATACACACAATTTGTTGTAGCATTGGTGTAATTTCCATATTTATCATAACACAACATGTATACCTTCTCTCATTTTGTATTTTGAGTCACTATCCATGAAATATGCACAACTTCTCTCATCTTTATATACATCTGCCACAGAAAAAATCAAATTGCACTTTGATGTATCCCGTCTGACACTAATTTCTGTGTTTATTGAGAACATATGAAGTATCCTGTATGAAGAACTTGTTTTTAACAAAGGTAATAATCAAACAATCTCTTCTTCCAGATATACAATCCTAAATGATCTCTTCCTCATGTAGTAGCTCATATTTCCTCTCTTTAATCTTTGTATCGAGCTCCCCATACAACATGAATAAAGCAAATGAAAATAATGTGTTTAGTCAAATTTACGGACATCAGGTCTAAAACAAAGATGAAACAATAAATAATATCCATCATAGAACATAAAGTTCAAGGTAGCTTAACAAAAAACAAACCTTTCGATTTGTTCTGCTACATTTACTGTCAACAGTGTTTATTGCAAGTTCAAGCAACAAAACCATATCCAAACATTATCTTGTGGGACAAAAGAGTAGATAGAATGAGATAACTTACAGATATAGCATCTTTTGTACAACTGAATCCTCCATTATTTTCTCCAAAGCTTCAACTGACATAACAAGACTTGTTGCGCCTTTTCCTATATTGGATATAGTGGTTTATTAGCCTCTTTCTTTAATAAAAAAGCGTTCTGCAAAAAGTGAAGGCTTCAAATGCTCGATCCGAGTACAATTAACTTAGGAGCAGATCTTTTGTAAAATATAGTTTAGGGAATTAAGTTTAAACAACTAAAATTAAGAAAGTTTAGCCCTTTTATCATTAGTAATCAAAAGATAAATAGGCAATCTCACTTGTAAACTTGCCATCTGACTTTGCCACGTCGTCTCAATAGCCTTCATTTTGGTTTCATATTCTAACAACCGCTCTTCAAATTGCCACACTTGGTCCCGCAAGGCCAAATTTTCATGTTCTCTGCGACTTAGTGACGATTACGCCTTCGTTACTCATTGCTGCAACTCTTCAACATATGGTGATATAGATTGCATATTTTTGTGTGACAAAACCTAAACAAAAAAGAAAAAAAAAATCAGGTATTAATCCAGGTAACCATAGTTTCATTTGTTTATATTGATTAAAACTCCAAAAAAGAGCATGCGTGTACACTGCCAAGAAAAGAATGAGACCTTGAACTGTGATTGACATGTTTGCATTTTAAACTACAAAAATCAACACAATTACTTACCTCCAAAATAGAACAGCCTCGTATATTATTTAAAACATTAATACATGCATTAGTGAGTTATACCCATAAAACACATGGTGATTTACAAAAAATGTGTACATACTTACCAACAATCGAATTTTTTTCCGAAATTATGGATGCACACACGTTATCCATTAGCATAATTTCATCAATATATATGAGGATCTGGTCGGTAAATATAGAAACAAAGCCATACGCCGATCTTGGCTCTTTATCCATTACAAATAAAATGTCGTAACATGCCAAGATTGGGTGAGAAGCTATTACCTTGCGAGTTGAAGGAGAACTTTTGAGGTTCGTGATAGAGTTGTTAAAAACAACTTCCATCTTCTTTGAACCCAAAACTTGTGACCTTTTGGGATTCACTACCAGTTTCTATCTACGACATACAACACCACGATGACATTCTTGGTCTGCACCAACCTGAAAAAACCTGCTAAGTCAGTTAGATAGTAGAAAAAAGATGTAAATAGGCCAAAAAGAATTTTAACTGTAGGTGCTAATGTGCTCATTTTTACCCATAACCTAGCCTACCAATCTTACCATCTCTACTTGATATACCCGAACGTCAAACAAAAATAACTATTTATATGAAGTGTGAAAAAAGAAATAACTGATGAGGCGAAAAATGAACCACTTTTAGGGGGTCATTTAAGCCCGGAATTGAATTTATTTGATCAAATATTGCCCTAAATCGTTCCTTTTGTGATTTTAGGTACTTTGGGAGACAAATATGGAAAAGGAAGCAATTCGGACGTTTTTGGAGCATAAAAGTGAAGAAAACGCCAAAGACTTAATTTTCCTTGCTGGGAACAGTAGGTGACGGCATCAAGAAGGAAATTCTGACGGCGTCAAGAGTAATTTTCATGACGACCCAGTACAGAATTGAAGGCGTCACGAGGTAGAGCGTCAAGAGTAAAATACGTGACGGCCTGGAAAATGTTATAACGTGACGGCGTCAAAAGTAGATCAAGGCAGTCCGAGAATTCTTTTGGCGGCGAGATGACGGCGTCACCAATTTGGTCTTGACGCCGTCAGCCTCAATTTCCTATATATAGTTTTCTAATTTTCATTCATAAAAAAGAGAAGTTTTGGAGAAACCCTAAGGCCGAACTTAGTACGAATTTTACAGGTTTTTCAAGGGTTTTCAGCCCTTGAACCCTTTCATGTGTAATTGAGATAAGTATTATTTTAATTCAATCAATATGTCTATGTGTTGGTTGTCTATATCTTGTTCTTGTCTTAATTCCATCATGCCAGGCTAGATCTATCTTGTGTTTGCTTGGATCTAATGAAACCTAGATGTTAATTATGTGTTGATTACTTGTTTATGGTTGTATTGGATGAATGATTTCGATGTTAGGCTTAAGAAAACTGGCAGATCTCCAAATGGTAACATGCTTGAACGTCTTAGGAAACATGAACTGACGTGCACTAGGTTTTATTGGTTGTATTTAATGCATGAGTAAATTCTAATGATCCCATGTTAGGAGCTTCTTAGCCGGCTCGACATAGGAGTGAAGTAGGCACTCATAGGATTAGGGAATTAAGTGCGCCACCCCATGAATGGTATTAAGGAATACAATCCGTCATCCACGCAACTATAACAAGTAATTAACGTGTAAAAGATATCTAGGGAGTAGTGAAATCTAAGTAAACACAACTTCTCCATTTATTGCTCACAACCTTAGTTAATTTAGTTTATTTTCATTTCTAGTATTTTATTTTGATTGCATCTTTAGTATTGGGTTAGTTGACTAGCAACTAATTCCGCCCAAATCCTTCAAACCTGAGATTTTAACTTGCTTTTCATAAAATATAAAAATACAAAAATAATCATCCCTCATCTATAGAACTAGTATTTAGGTTTTCTAATCCTAGCGACACTATTCCTAGCTGAATGATCAATCCCCCGGTACTTGTCACTATACTATACTACAATGATCAGGTACACTGCCTAGTGGGGGTTGTAAGCTTCTCAAGATCCCTTGAGAGGTAAAGCCTGGTGCGATTCCCACGTATCAAGTTTTTGGCACCGCAGCCCGGGGAAATAGTTATTGTCTAGGTTAGAATCTCTTTTTATTAGGTCTACTTGCTAGATTCCCTTCTAGTAAGATTTTATTTTTATTTTTTAGGTTTTCTTTAGTCTATCTTATTTCTTCGTGTTTTTGTTTGTACTAGTTTGGTCTTTATGGAATTAGAGAGTCGCCGTTTAGAAATTAGCAAGAGGCTTATTGCGCATAAAACGAGAAAGAGAGAAGCTAACACATTTAAGAAATTCATTAAGCCTCTCCAAATGAAAATTGAGTTTACAGACTTCGCTCCAACCCCGGATGAATTTAGTTACCATAGGTTCCTTTTACAACATCCTTGCCCCTCAAAATATAGAAAGATACCATGGATTAGGAGGCATAACTTCAGGAACATAAAAATTCCTTGCATGATTGGGTACATGTCTAGAGAGTATACATACATTGACTTAAAAGCACCCATGAATATCATGTCTAGGCTCTATTACAATTGGATAATGAACGAAAGGTTAAGCCCTAGAAAAGACCCTTACAATTCTAATAGGCTATGTAACTTTGTCAGGAGAGTTAAAGGGGTACACATGTTTATAGGAAATTTTACTTATCAATGCGACTTTGTAATCCTAGAAGATGTTAGAGGCATTATTGATCCACACCTTGGAGAAGTAGTTTTAGGACAACCTTTTGTTGAGAAGACTAAGATGTATCACGACCATGAGAAGGGGATAACTCAGTTTACTGATGGGGTAGAGAAGGTCACTTTCATGATGCCTCACATGAAGGAAGAATTAAAGGGCATCAAAAATCTACAAATTGATGAAATTCGACCCTATGAGGTTAAGGAAGATGGAATTACTGATGAAGCCTATTATGAGAGGAGGAGAACATACTATTCGGGTTGCATGAATCTAGGCCTGGAATACAAGCGTGATGAGAATTGGGTTAGATGTTTTGAGTTAGCACAAAAGTGGGAAAGGAAAATGTAACCCATGACCTTGAGTCTAGCTACAAGACTCGTAAATAAAGAAAAGCGCTTCTTGGGAGGCAACCCATGCTTTGTGTGATTTTATTTTGTTTGTTTGTTATTTGCTTCCGTATGCATGCTTTATTTTTATTGTTGGTAGATCATGTTTCTCAATTAAATAGTGAAAATACTTTACTTTGTTGTTTTGGCCTAGTCCTAACTCCACCTAAAAGTATTTTTGCAAAAGATAAGTGTAAGGGGAAACCCCAAATATGTTTTCAAGAAACAAACCGATCATGATTCTCCACAATATTAAATGAACATGTATATTCGTATTTGTTAGAGTCAAATGCTTGCATTGAGTCATAATGAAGTTTTGCAGGATTTTCCAGGAAGTGAGGTCAAGTTTTTCTAGAAATTTTCCGGAAACTTAACATAAGAATTTCTGCAGGTCACTTCTGACGGTGTCACGAGTTAACTCTTGACGGCGTCACGTGTAAAAATCTGGAAATTTTACTGGTTTTGTTTTTCTAACGGAGTCTTATGGTTTTTGTGAATTATTAAATTTTATAATCTCCAGGAAATCTGCAAACTTCATTCCACAAGCATTATATCTTATTTTGTTTTCTAGGATTTAGTAACTTATATAGGTTGCCGCCGATGTTATGCGAGGTTGTCTTGTCTATTTTCTCAGGATTCACAGGTTATGTATGACAAGAAGATGATTTATATTCTGGAAGGGAAGCTTTGATTGTTCATTTTCTTGGAGGAAGATTTAACCTGGCCACCTTATTATCCATACCGAGCGAATCAGGGGAGTATTTGATTTCATTCTTTTTACCTTTTTCACTTTTACATTCTTTACTTGAACATTGGAGACAATGTTCATCTTAAGTGTAAGGGGAGGGTAAAATGATGATACCTTACATGTACACTTTTGCTTGAGTTTGTTTTCTTTAATGGTAGATGTGTAATAAAACTATGAGAAATACTTGTTAGTGCAATTTTAGCGCCAAATTTAAAATTTTTTACAACATTTAGGAGTGAAACTTTAGCTATAGCAAGCGTCTCATGGATAGGAGATTGTATGACTAGCACATAACCGTATATTCAGAAAAATTTTCCACCCAAATATGTGAGGTTCGCCTTTATATTTGATAGGAAAAGCATTTACTATTAGTGCTTATGAGTGTACCGGTAGCAATTAGATTCTAGAACTTGCGTTAGTGCATCCCGAGACCGCTAGTGAGACTACATTCGTGTAGTAGGATTTACTACATGATAAGAGGCATTAGGATCACCCTTGTGTTAAACTCGTATCATGATTACTTGACCATTAAGTCATATTACTTGGCTAGTTAAGTCAACTAATTTTTCCCACACCCTTAGCGTTGTACTCATTTTTAGTACACGAAACCCCTAGTACACCCCTCCGAGCCTATCTTTTCGTTTCTAACTTTAAGCATCTTACATAAAGGAAGAATTTGTTACACCCCACTTAAATGTCCACCCAAATCGCCTTAGCCTTTCGTGTATGCGCTCATCTTTAGTGCATTATTGTTATTTGTTAAACCCTAAGTTAACTATCTAATTGATTACATGGTTGCTAAGTCGAGTCATATCCTTGTACATATTGTTTTGGGACGATTGAGACTCATGGGTAAAGTACTTATTTTATGGAGAAATGGGGAAGAACATCATTTATTACCCCCATATATACGTTAATCTTAAAAGTGCTCCAAGTGTTTTGATTTTCTTAATTCGAGTCATTAGATTAGTTTATTGTAAAGTATGTAAAAATTCAAGTGTAAGGGGAATGTTCATCCCCTATGATGTTGATGAGGCGAAAAATGATCCACTTTTAGGGGGTCATTTAAGCCCGAAATTGACTTTATTTGATCAAATATTGCCCTAAATCATTCCTTTTGTGATTTTAGGTACTTTGGTAGTGAAATCTGGAAAAGGAAGCAATTCGGACGCTTTTGGAGCATAAAAGTGAAGAAAACGCCAAAGTCTTAATTTTCCATGCTGGGAACAGTAGGTGATGGCGTCAAGAGTAACATCCTGACGGCGTCAAGAGCAAAATTCCATTACGATCCAGTAGAGATTTGACGGCGTCACGAAGTAGGGCTTCAAGAGTAAAAGTCATGACGGCCTGGAAATGATTATCACATGACGGCGTCAAATGTAGATCAAGGCAGTCCGAGAAGAGTTTTGGCGGCGAGGTGACGGCGTCACAAGTTTAGTCTTGACGCCGTCAGACCCCTTTTCCTATATATAGTTTTCTAATTTCACATTAAAAAGAAGAGAAGTTTTGGAGAAACCCTAAGTATGATTTTGGTGCGAATTTTACAGGTTTTTCAAGGGTTCCAAGCCCTTGATACCTTTCATGTGTAATTGAGATAAGTGTTCTTTTAATTCAATCAATATGTCTATGTGTTGGTTGTTTATATCTTGTTCTTGTCTTAATTCCATCATGCTAGGCTAGATCTATCTTGTGTTTGCTTGGATCTAATGAAACCTAGATATTAATTATGTGTTGATTACTTGTTTATACTTGTCTTGGATGAATGATTTATATGTTAGGCTTAAGAAAACTGGCAGATCTCCAATTGGTAACATGCTTGAACGTCTTAAGAAACATGAACCGACGTGCACTAGGTCTTTATTGGTTGTATTTAATGCATGAGCCACTATTTATAATCCCTATGTTGTGCTGGGCATGGTATAGGAGGAGATAAGAGCTCATAGAATTGGGGAGTTAAGTGTGCCACCCCATGAATGGTATTAAGGAATACGATCCGTCATCCATGCAATTATAACAAGTAATTAACGTATAAAAGATGTCTAGGGAGTAGTTAAATCTAAGTAAACACATTTTCTCCACTTACTGCTCACAACTTTAGTATAATTTAGTTTATTTTCATTTCTAGTATTTTATTTTGATTGCATCTTTAGTATTGGGTTAGTTGATTAGCAACTAATTCTGCCCAAATCCTTCAAACCCGAGATTTTTACATGCTTTCATAAAATATAAAAAATACAAAAATAATCATCCCTCACCTTTAGAACTAGTATTTAGGTTTTCTAATCCTAGCGACACTATTCCTAAGCTGAACGATCAATCCCCTGGTACTTGTCACTATACTATACTACAACGATCATGTACACTGCCTGGTGGGGGTTGTAAGCTTCTCAAGATCCCTTGAGAGGTAAAGCCTGGTGCGATTCCCACGTATCAAGTTTTTGGCGCCGCAGCCCGGGGAATAGTTATTGTCTAGGTTAGAATTTCTTTTCATTAGGTCTACTTGCTAGATTCCTTTCTAGTAAGATTTTATTTTATTTTTAGGTTCTCTTTAGTCTATCTTATTTCTTCGTGTTTTTGTTTGCACTAGTGTGATCTTTATGGAATCAGAGGGTCGCCGTTTAGAAATTAGCAAGAGGCTTACTGCGCATAAAAGAAGAAAGAGAGAAGCTAACACATTTAAGAAATTCATTAAGCCTCTCCAAATGGAAATTGAGTTTACAAACTTCGCTCCAACCCCGGATGAATTGAGTTACCACAGGTTCCTTTTACAACATCCTTGCCCCTCAAAATATAAAAAGACACCATGGATTAGGAGGAATAACTTCAGGAACATAAAAATTCCCTGCATGATTGGGTACATGTCTAGAGAGCATACATACATTGACTTAAAAGCACCCATGAATATCGTGTCTAGGCTCTATTACAATTAATGAATGAACATAAAAATTCCCTGCATGATTGGGTACATGTCTAGAGAGCATACATACATTGACTTAAAAGCACCCATGAATATCGTGTCTAGGCTCTATTACAATTAATGAATGAAAGGTTAAGCCCTAGAAAAGACCCTTACAATTCTAATAGGCTATGTAACTTTGTCAGGAGAGTTAAAGGGGTACACATCTTCATAGGAAATTTTACTTATCAATGCGACTTTGTAATCCTAGAAGATGTTAGGGGCATTATTGATCCACACCTTGGAGAAGTAGTCTTAGGACAACCTTTTGTTGAGAAGACTAAGATGTATTATGACCATGAGAAGGGGATAGCTCAGTTTACTGATGGGATAGAGAAGGTCACTTTTATGATGCCTCACATGAAGGAAGAATTAAAGGACATCAAGAATCTACAAATTGATGAGATTCGACCCTATGAGGTTAAGGAAGATGGAGTTACTAATGCAGCCTATTATGAGAGGATGAGAACTTACTATTCGGGTTGCATGAGTCTAGGCCCGAAATACAAGCGTGATGAGAATTGGGTTAGGTGTTTTGAGTTAGCACAAAAGTGGGAAAGGAAAACGTAACCCATGACCTTGAGTCTAGCTACAAGACTCGTAAATAAAGAAAAGCGCTTCTTGGGAGGCAACCCATGCTTTGTGTGATTTTATTTGTTTGTTTGTTATTTGCTTATGTATGCATGCTTAATTTTTATTGTTGGTAGATCATGTTTCTAAACTAAATAGCGGAAATACTTTACTTTGTTGTTTTGGCCTAGTCTTAACTCCACCTAAAGGTATTTTTGCAAAAGATAAGTGTAAGGGGAAACCCCAAATATGTTTTCAAGAAACAAACCGATCATGATTCTCCACAATATTAAATGAACATGTATATTCGTATTTGTTAGAGTCAAATGCTTGTATTGAGTCATAATGAAGTTTTGCAGGATTTTCCAGGAAGTAGGACCAAGTTTTTCCAGAAATTTTCCGGAAACTTAACATAAGAATTTCTGCAGGTCATTTCTGACGGCGTCAAGTGTAAAAATCTGGAAATTTCACCAGTTTTGTTTTTCTAACGGAGTCTTATGGTTTTTGTGAATTATTATGTTTTATAATCTCCAGGAAATCTGCAAACTTCATTCCACAAGCATTACATCTTATCTTGTTTTCTAGGATTTAGTAACTTATATAGGATGTCGCCGATTTTACGCGAGGTTGTCTTGTCTATTTTATCAGGTTTTACAGGTTATGTATGACAAGAAGATGATTTATATTTCTAGAAGGGAAGCTTTGACTGTTCATTTTCTTGGAGGAAGATTTAACCTGGCCACCTCATTATCCATACCGAGCGAATCAAGGGAGTATTTGATTTCATTCTCTTTACTTTTTCACTTTTACATTTTTTACTTGAACATTGGGGACAATGTTCATCCTAAGTGTAAGGGGAGGGTAAAAAGATGATACCTTACATATGCACTCTCGCTTGAGTTTGTTTTGTTCAATGGTAGATGTGTAATAAAACTATGAGAAATACTTGTTAGTGCAATTTTAGCGCCAAATTTAAATTTTTTTACAACATTTAGGAGTGAAACTTTAGCCATAACAAGCGTCTCATGGATAGGAGATTGTATGACTAGCACATAACCGTATATTCAGAAAAATTTTCCACCCAAATATGTGAGGTTCACCTTTAGATTTGATAGGAAAAGCATTTACTATTAGTGCTTATGAGTGTACCGGTAGCATTTAGATTCTAGAACTTGCGTTAGTGATGCATCCCGAGACCGCTAGTGAGACTACATTCGTGTAGTAGGATTTACTACATGATAAGAGGCATTAGGATCACCCTTGTGTTAAACCCGTATTATAATTATTTGACCATTTAAGTCATATTACTTGGCTAGTTAAGTCAACTAATTTTTCCCACACCTTAGCGTTGTACTCATTTTTAGTACACGAAACCCCTACTACACCCCTCCGAGCCTATCTTTTCGTTTCTAACTTTAAGCATTTTACTTAAAGGAAGAATTTGTTACACCCCACTTAAATGTACACCCAAATCGCCTTAGCCTTCCGTGTATGCGCTCATTTTTAGTGCATTATTGTTATTTGTTAAACCCTAAGTTAACTATCTAATTGATTACATGGTTGCTAAGTCGATTCATATCCTTGTACATATTGTTCTGGGACGATTGGGACTCATGGGTAAAGTACTTATTTTATGGAGTAATGGGAAAGAACATCATTTATTACCCCCATATGTACGTTAATCTTAAAAGTTCTCCAAGTGTTTTGATTTTCTTAATTCGAGTCATTAGAGTAGTTTAATGTAAAGTATGTAAAGATTCAAGTGTAAGGGAAATGTTCATCCCCTATGATGTATTATTTTGGATGGTAGGGTAAGAGTGTATGCAAAAAATAAAAAAAAATAAAAATAAAAAAAATAAAAAAAAAATAATCGAAAAAATCAAGGAAAAAAAGATAGAAAAAAGAAAAAGAGAAAAAATAAACGGACTACCATCCCTTTTTATTCTATGTTCATTTTATATTTTTGTTATTTTTCATTTATTAGCTTAAGTCGAGTCTAGTCTTGGCTTAGCAACGCCATATTGTACATGTAATTGACTAAGATTGTTAACTCGCCACCAGTAAAACTTCCTTTATCCAACAAAACCGTGTATTTCATATCCCTACACCTAACGTTACAACCCTTTAAAAGACCTCTTTGATAGTTTATCCTAGGTGCTTACGCCATGTGGTGGAGGTTTGATCCTTTCCCAAGCCTATGGTAATCTATTTTGCTATGACAGGTAGTGAGAGATATCTTCCGTTTCCATATTGTAATTTATACTTTATTACACCCGAGAGATGTGAGTATCTAAACACTATTTGTGAGGTGCTAGTGTATGACCTCCGTGCTTGTCTATTGGTCTTTAGTGGAACGATTATTTGTTGTAATTACTTTTATATTAGTGTTAAATGACCCCTAACTTGTATTTTGATTAGAATAAAAGCGCATTTGCTTGAGGACAAGCAAATCTCAAGTGTAAGGGTATATGATGAGGCGAAAAATGATCCACTTTTAGGGGGTCATTTAAGCCCGGAATTGACTTTATTTGATCAAATATTGCCCTAAATCGTTCCTTTTGTGATTTTAGGTACTTTGGGAGTGAAATCTGGAAAAGGAAGCAATTCAGACGCTTTTGGAGCATAAAAGTGAAGAAAACGCCAAAGTCTTAATTTTCCATGCTGGGAACAGTAGGTGACGGCGTCAAGAGTAACATCCTGACGGCGTCAAGAGCAAAATTCCATGACGATCCAGTAGAGATTTGACGGCGTCACGAAGTAGGGCGTCAAGAGTAAAAGTCATGACGTCCTGGAAATGATTATCACATGACGGCGTCAAATGTAGATCAAGGCAGTCCGAGAAGAGTTTTGGCGGCGAGGTGACGGCGCCACAAGTTTAGTCTTGACGCTGTCAGACCCCTTTTCCTATATATAGTTTTCTAATTTTCACATTAAAAAGAAGAGAAGTTTTGGAGAAACCCTAAGTACGATTTTGGTGCGAATTTTACAGGTTTTTCAAGGGTTCCAAGCCCTTGATACCTTTCATGTGTAATTGAGATAAGTGTTCTTTTAATTCAATCAATATGTCTATGTGTTGGTTGTTTATATCTTGTTCTTGTCTTAATTCCATCATGCTAGGCTAGATCTATCTTGTGTTTGCTTGGATCTAATGAAACCTAGATATTAATTATGTGTTGATTACTTGTTTATACTTGTCTTGGATGAATGATTTATATGTTAGGCTTAAGAAAACTGGCAGATCTCCAATTGGTAACATGCTTGAACATCTTAAGAAACATGAACCGACGCGCACTAGGTCTTTATTGGTTGTATTTAATGCATGAGCCACTGTTTATAATCCCTATGGTTGTGCTGGGCATGGTATAGGAGGAGATAAGAGCTCATTGAATTGGGGAGTTAAGTGTGCCACCCCATGAATGGTATTAAGGAATACGATCCGTCATCCATGCAATTATAACAAGTAATTAACGTGTAAAAGATGTGTAGGGAGTAGTGAAATCTAAGTAAACACATTTTCTCCACTTATTGCTCACAACTTTAGTATAATTTAGTTTATTTTCATTTCTAGTATTTTATTTTGATTGCATCTTTAGTATTGGGTTAGTTGATTAGCAACTAATTCTGCCCAAATCCTTCAAACCCGAGATTTTTACTTGCTTTCATAAAATATAAAAAATAAAAAAATAATCATCCCTCACCTTTAGAACTAGTATTTAAGTTTTCTAATCCTAGCGACACTATTCCTAAGCTGAACGATCAATCCCCTGGTACTTGTCACTATACTATACTACAACGATCAGGTACACTGCCTGGTGGAGGTTGTAAGCTTCTCAAGATCCCTTGAGAGGTAAAGCCTGGTGCGATTCTCACGTATCAGATGTATTATTTTGGATGGCAGGGTAAGAGTGTATGCAAAAAAATAAATAAATAAATAAATAAATAAATAAATCAAGAAAATCAAGAAAATCAAGAAAAAGAAAAGAAAAAAATAGAAAAAGGAAAAGAGAAAAAACATACGAACTACCATCCCGTTTCATTCTATGTTCATTTTATGTTTTTGTTATTTTTCATTTATTAGCTTAAGTCGAGTCGAGTCTTGGCTTAGCAACGCCACATTGTACATGTAATTAACCAAGATTGTTAACTCGCCACCGGTAAAACTTCCTTTATCTAACAAAACCGTGTATTTCATATCCCTATACCTAACGTTACAACCCTTTAAAAGACCTCTTTGATAGTTTATCCTAGGTGCTTACGCCATGTGGTGGAGGTTGGATCCTTTCCCAAGCCTATGGTAATCTATTTTTGCTATGACAGGTAGTGAGAGATATCTTCCGTTTCCATATTGTAATTTATACTTTATTACACCCGAGAGATGTGAGTATCTAAACACTATTTGTGAGGTGCTAGTGTATGACCTCCGTGCTTGTCTTTGGTCTTTAGTGGAACGATTATTTGTTGTAATTACTTTTATATTAGTGTTAAATGACCCCTAACTTGTATTTTGAGTAGAATAAAAGCGCATTTGCTTGAGGACAAGCAAATCTCAAGTGTAAGGGTATATGATGAGGCGAAAAATGAACCACTTTTAGGGGGTCATTTAAGCCCGGAATTGAATTTATTTGATCAAATATTGCCCTAAATCGTTCCTTTTATGATTTTAAGTACTTTGGGAGAGAAATATGGAAAAGGAAGCAATTCAGACGTTTTTGGAGCATAAAAGTGAAGAAAACGCCAATGACTTAATTTTCCTTGCTGGAAACAGTAGGTGACGATGTCAAGAAGGAAATTCTGACGGCGTCAAGAGTAATGTTCATGACGACCCAGTACAGAATTGAAGGCGTCACGAGGTAGAGCGTCAAGCGTAAAATACGTGACGGCCTGGAAAATGTTATAACGTGACGGCGTCAAAAGTAGATCAAGGCAGTCCGAGAATTCTTTTGGCGGCGAGATGACGGCGCCACCAATTTGGTCTTGACGCCGTCAACCTCAATTTCCTATATATAGTTTTCTAATTTTATTCATAAAAAAGAGAAGTTTTTGAAAAACCCTAAGGCCGAACTTAGTACGAATTTTACAGGTTTTTCAAGGGTTTTCAGCCCTTGAACCCTTTCATATGTAATTGAGATAAGTATTATTTTAATTCAATCAGTATGTCTATGTGTTGGTTGTCTATATCTTGTTCTTGTCTTAATTCCATCATGCTAGGCTAGATCTATCTTGTGTTTGCTTGGATCTAATGAAACCTAGATGTTAATTATGTGTTGATTACTTGTTTATGGTTGTATTGGATGAATGATTTCGATGTTAGGCTTAAGAAAACTGGCAGATCTCCAAATGGTAACATGCTTGAACGTCTTAGGAAACATGAACTGACGTGCACTAGGTTTTATTGGTTGTATTTAATGCATGAGTAAATTCTAATGATCCCATGTTAAGAGCTTCTTAGCCGACTCGACATAGGAGTGAAGTAGGCACTCATAGGATTGAGGAATTAAGTGCGCCACCCCATGAATGGTATTAAGGAATAGAATCCGTCATCCACGCAACTATAACAAGTAATTAACGTGTAAAAGATATCTAGGGAGTAGTAAAATCTAAGTAAACACAACTTCTCCATTTATTGCTCACAATCTTAGTTAATTTAGTTTATTTTCATTTCTAATATTTTATTTTGATTGCATCTTTAGTATTGGGTTAGTTGACTAGCAACTAATTCCGCCCAAATCCTTCAAACCTGAGATTTTAACTTGCTTTTCATAAAATATAAAAATACAAAAATAATCATCCCTCATCTTTAGAACTAGTATTTAGGTTTTCTAATCCTAGCGACACTATTCCTAGCTGAACGATCAATCCCCCGGTACTTGTCACTATACTATACTACAACGATCAGGTACACTGCCTGGTGGGGGTTTTAAGCTTCTCAAGATCCCTTGAGAGGTAAAGCCTGGTACGATTCCCACGTATCAATAACCTTTTTTTCAAACATCACAAACATCTTACTCAATAATACACATCGTACAACATCATAGTTGTAAAAATATTAATTTGAAAAATACATACCGTTGACAACGTAATACTCAAAAGATTAAGACCAGCAACGGTTTGTTGACGAAATTCTTCACCCCTAATCCACCGAAACTTATCTCCTAAAAAAAGATAAAAATTATAGACTGACAAAACATATAAGCATATGGGTGTCTCTGTATGCAAGAGAGGGAATTAGTTATTGTGTGGCTCGACTTCTTTTTTGATAAGAAATAAAACGCTGCCCTCTTGTGCAATTCTGTGTAGACAAATTCTGCACTTTGTAAAAAATCAACAATAGATTTTACAAAATTCAATATCTTAACTGTATAGTTTACCCCATGGGCTGCTTTGCTAAAGGGTTGCATATGGCGGTTTAAAAAGTATAGATATGAACTTAACCACAATGGAAAATTAAAAAGTATAGATATGAACGGCTTAACCAAGAAAGGAAATGCAACTGAACCATTCTCCACAATGAAGTATTTGCTGAACTACCATTTGTAACCACAATGCTTCGGTGATCTCCAAACTTCATGCCTGTTACATGCAATAGTAATAATCAAAAACCCACAAATAATTCATTCAAGTATCAAAACTTATGCTAAAAATTCATTGAATAAGGATCATGACAATAGAGATTTTCTATATATAACTGAAAATGCAGGAGATTGCTTCTTTTGCTATACATGACCTGAAAAGTTGTTGGTACCTTTTGGTTTTGCCAAATATTGTTGTAAACATAGTAGTTCTTCGGTCCTTCGTGACCCGACCATACTCTTCCTGCCAAAAAACCATAAACCCTCAACTACCATTGAAAGCCTTCTACTACAAAGCATAAGAAATAGATAAAGAAATAAAATAAAAAAATCACCAATTTAAAAAGATCATGATTCCATATTATACTTAAAAAAATAAAAAAATAAATGATACCTTTGATACCATACCTGAAAAATCATGATTCATTAGCTATGGTTTAATACCTTTGATATCATACAAACAGAATACAAACAACCTAAAAAACATATATCAATCAATTAAATTTTGAAATTAGAGTTTTTATGATTGTTAATTTAAATGACGATCTAAGAATAAAATCATACCCGAATAGAGTTTTGTTAATTAATAACAGATTGATGAAGATCTCAAAGATATTTTTGCTCACGTCGATTAAAGGTTTTGAAGGTATGAAAAACGAACCATTAACACAATCTCATTCATTTTTAGTGATCATCGTTATTGTTTTGGTGATACTGGATAATGGTTATGATCTCTTTCTGGTGATTTAATTTGTTTGGATCTGGATAATGATTGTTGGTGAGAACCGGTTTTGATTGTCACTATTTTTTATTAGAGTTTATGTTTGAAGGTGGGATGAATGAGAGAGATATGTGTTTTTTTTTGTTATCAATTGTAAACATGAAAAGGGGAATAGGTATTCCGCACAATTAATGCTTCCATTGACTTGTTTGACAAATGAAATTAACCTGGACCGTTGGATAGGGGGAAATGCCACGTGGCAGGTTTAGAAGAATTTTGGAGAGGAGATTAGCTAAAAAACCTTGTTTTATATAGATAGTAGATTAGTTCCATGTTGTAGTGCCATATTATTAACGGTAAGAAAATGAACGAAAACATCATAATGCCTAGAAAACTAGGGATATGCAGCAAGGTTCAGTTTGGTCGATTTGATCATATTCGATCAAACTGTAGCTTCGGTTCAATAATTTTTCAGGTCAATCAAATCAACTCAAACTGACGATCTTTTGAAAAGTTATAGCATTCAAAACTCAAAAGTGTGTAACTAGTTATATTCAATTACTAGTTATAATACCTGTGCACGTACAGGGTTTTTAAAATTTCGTTTTGATTATGTATTATTATCGATTAAGAAATGAACCACTTAACATGTTTCAAATAGTTTTACTTAGTGGACTAAAAATAAAAAATCATATGTATATATGTTATAATCTACCTATTATTTTAGGAGAATGGTTTTGGATTAAAAATTATATTTTATTATTCAAGCAAAATCACATGATGATACTTGACTTGCATGAGATGTTAGTGATATATGCTTTTAGTTTTGCAAACCGGTGCTATCAATTTACGATGTGTTTTGTAATTGTGGTATTTCTTTTACTTATATTTTCGTTAATATATGTAGCATATTTAGATAGCTTTTAAGATTGATTCATTTCTTTGATTATGAATAATCATCATACCATGTTTACTAATGTACCTTTTTGTTTAAAATTTGTATTTTCATAAATTTGTGCTATTTACTTCTCATGTTTGATCATAAAATTATCAAATTTAATCTTACGATTATTTATAGATGCATACACTATAGTTTCTTTATTACATAAAGAGAAACAAAAAAAATGTAATTGGTAGAACTCAAATTTAATCTTACGATTATTTATAATGTATAAGAATAATTTTTCTCTAAACCCGAACTATATAAAGAATTATTATTACTTGTATAAGTAAATTATAAATGCATAAAAAATGACAGAGTACATCCGTAAGTCTTTTAGGATTGTTTGAATCCTTACCGACCTTTCACTTTAATGCAACTTTCTTCAAAATTGGCCTAAATTATCAAGGTAAAACACACCTATATTTTTTACCGTTGGTTGACACCAATAGTGTTATCAATGACGATAAACACCTGCTAAGTTTTATTAATTCATTCAAAGACAAATTACACTCCGAAAAGAATTCCTACCATAAAATTCCTCATATAGGCACTAAAACACATATTTGGTACATTAACCTTCCATAACAATCATGTGTTGATACTTAATCCTCATCTAAAAAGCGCACACAACAAATTGCATTACACTTTAGTGTGTGCGATAAGATCATAAAACTGCAAAAAACACTAACATGTTGCATTATAGTGAGGATAACAACAAAGTTAGTCATAACATCAAATCATAAAACTGTTGTAATATATGAATAATATAAAACAATAAACATATAAACATCAAAGAGTACGCAGCGGAATAGATCAAATACAAATAATAAATTAACCGAAATATAAATGGATACGTACCTCTTGATTCAAGCAAGAACAAGAACTTATAAACCCTAGAAGAGGGCTTATATGGATCGACTAGGGCTAGTCACAAGGCAAGATCACCGTTAGCAAAAGTATGCTAACACTTCGTTCTCACACACACGTACTATAAGCGTTTCAATGGAAATGCTAGATTCGTAGTACACGAAAATATTAAACTATTGGTCCTATCAATCAAAGATCGATTAGACACAAAGAAAGATATTAGAGAAGATTAGGTTGCTATGGAACCAAGGGATGATTAGAATGAATGAGAGGGGGTCTCATGATATACTAATCAAGAGGCTTGGAGCAAAAGCTATCCCAAACCCTATGGGAAAAGGGGTGGCCGGCCATGGGTTACAAAAGCCCAACCCGAAACGAACTTTCACTCTTTTCCAACTCTAGTCCTTCATGTTTCGTCCAACGGTCGTTAGTTACCGTTAAGTTTATATTTCGTGTATTTAATAATTATTCGTCACTAAAACAATAATCATTAATTCATTGAAACTCATACGTAAAGTGTGCAATCCCGAAGTCTCGAGTTCGAGTCCGGTCATGATATATTAATTTATTATCCGTTAAAACTAACAAAAACTTCATATTAGAACTAAAGGGGTGTTTGGTTATGCTTATTAAATGTGCTTATTGGCTTATTCAATTACCATAACACAATAAGTTTATGATAAAGCTATAAGTTTTTTTGAGAAGCTTAGTAAAAAACCCCTGAACTCCCAACTAATTCTATCATAGCTTAGTGTGTTTATAGTAAAAACATAAATATTAAGTGTAGAAATTTTCAATAAAACATAAAAAAAAAAAAAATAAATAAATAAATACTAAAAGCTGATGTGTATAACAAAAAAGTTAAACCATAAAAAATTTTACTAAAAACTATCAGCTAGATAAGGCATAAGCCAAAGTGCTGTTGAGGTCTCTTTCGGATTCTATTCAGAAGCAAAAAGGGGTTTACACATAAATCATAAGTATAGAATAATGGTTGTATCTCACATCCGTGATTACCAAGTCAATAACATTATCGTAGTATAGTAACGTAATACCCTAATTAAAAACTATATATTCTTGCTGAATAATTATCATGTACATACTTTTAATTCCTTTACAACGACTAACTATTATTATTTATTTTTTTATTATTATTTTTTTGAAACATTAAGTCAATGAATAAAGTTAGGTTACATCTACGTAGTTTTTCGTTTTTTGATTTAGGAGGTGATTCTTATCAAATAAGGATTGTGATGTGTGCATTTTTTTTATAATTTAAGGAAAACACCTTCTATATTAAAGAATGACTATCTAACCGATGTGTTTTTGTTTATTTTTTTTTAATAATTAGCTTTGTATAACATTTTTAACTGACAGAGATGTTGAGTTTGAGGTTAATATTGTTGTTTGACTTTAACTATTGATATCATGTTGTACAAAATGTGCGAGTTTAGTGGCACATAATGAACATTGATAAAGTTAAAATATGTTCCGTAAAGCTTTTAAAATGTTTTTATGGATACCCAAATTTTAAATAACAATTTCATGAGTCGTTGCTATAAGTAGTATCGCGTATATTTATTTTATATCACAGTAACTCATGCTTACCATTTGATATTTATATTCCCGTTACTAATATTTTAGCCGTATTTCAAACTCATGTACGCATAAATTAAACTTTTAAATAGTAACATGAGTCCTTATTAAAAAAAATATTTTAATGTAAGAAAGTTTAAAACTAACATTAGTTTAAAAAATATTAACGTACAATAAAACTAATTCGCATATTTACCAAATTTATTTTAATAGATGAAAGTCAAAAAAACTAATACTATTACTCATGTAATTTTAAACAAAATTAATATTATAAAGTATAGGGGGTATGAAGTGTAAGGGGTTATTTGTTTATTATCTAAAGTTATTAAAAAAACATGGAGACTTATAATTTTACACTTAACCACTAAGGTTTTATTAATTATCTCCTTTTTTCTTAAGTTTTTATTTTTATAAATTTGACACCTATATTTTTATGTGTTTTTTTATCAATCAAATTCTCTACCAAATTTATTAAAGTTTGACCAAAATCAATTTAATTTTGACTTTTTATTGGCCAATCATATTGCTTGATTTTACTTATGTGTCAAAATCGAGCTCTCCTATTGGTCTAATTTTTTTTTTCAATGAGAAGGGTTTTACAAAAACACTCCAAAATGATGTAATTCTTGTATTATATAAAAGATTTCTCTTACTATTATTGTGAATGTTAGAAAAACATTCTTACCAGAATGCCTTCTCGTAGTTTTTAAATTAACAAGCAGTGATCTTAGAGCAAACAACCTACTGATTACTTAAATAATAAGTTGAGAGAATATACATTATTAATTTATTATATTAGTTGCAATTGGATGTTAGGTTAATTCTTAAGGCATCAACACATGTAAGGGCCTCTTTCATATAGTAGGACAAGATAATACGATGTCGGTTGCCGACTTGCCGTGTCGATCAACTTACCAAAAGCTATATGTTTTGTATATCGTATCAACTTTTTTAGACACATGTAGCAAAAAAAATAATAATAAATAAATAAATAAATAAAAGTAAAAAATAAAATTAAGCAAATTAAATGCATACTTAAAAAATAAATCTAAGGTACTAAGAGAAATGAGGTGATTAATTGATTTTTCGATTAAAACCCATTTCAAACATTCTTTTTTCAAAATTGTATATCTTAATAATCGTAAACGTTAACCTACATAAATTACAACATCGTGAGTTTGTGACAAGGATTTAATTACTCCCTCCGTCCCAATTTTATTGTTCAGTTTGAATTTTCAAAGTCAAACTAGTTCAACTTTGACTATAAATATATATTTTTTGTAATATAATACTTGATGAAAAATTATATCATTGAAAAGTACACTTAAAACCCAATCAATTTATATATTTTGCATCAAATATTATATAACACACACAAAAATATTTAAGGTCAAAGTTAAAGAAGAAGACTAAAAAAGTCAATGACGGACAATAAATTTGGGACGGATGGAGTATCATTTAATAAAGTGACACTTTCATATACTTTTAGCAAATTTTTTTCTTTTTTTTTTCGATAGTATTTTACAAAATATATCACATTTAAAATAAAATTAATTTGTAAATTTGAACAATCAACATATTGTTATAAAATGGATATAAGTATTTGTGTAAAACTCCGATTGATTCATCATTTCTTACATTGAAAAATACACAGACTTATCTTTCCAATCATATATCACATTTTGAACCTACAAATCAATACAGTTTATTTATAAAATTTTGAGAAAATAGAATATTTTTATTTTATTTTTGAAATTAAAACTCACATGATCTATCACATGTGATATAACACTAATCTGTAAGTTCAAACAAGCATCATGTTGTCATAAAATGAGTATAAGTATTTTTGTAAACTCCAAATGATTTATTGTTTTTTGGAATTGAAAAATACACATTTTTAGTATTCTAACCATATATCACACATAATTTTTGAACATTCAAATCAATATAATTTATTTATAGAAGTCAGAGAAAAAAGGATAAGTTTATTTTTTTTTTTAGTCAAACTCGCTTAATATATCGTATGGGATATAAAACTAATATGTAAGTTCAAACACACAACAGTTTGTCATAAAATGAGCATAAGTATTTATATAAAATTTCAAAAGATTCGCCATTTTTTTGCATTAAAAAATTCAAATTCTTAGTTTTCGAACCATATATCGCACATAATACTTGTATATAAGTCAAAAAGATTCATTGTAGTTTGCACCAAAAATGATACTTATTTTCAATTTACTACCGTATGTTTTGTCTTCGACTCTAAAAATTAGTGTTATATCACATGTAATATATCAAGTGAGTTTGGATATAAAAAAAATAGTATATTTTTTCCATCTTCTATGAATAATTTGTAATGATTTGGAAGTTCAAAAATTATGTGTGATACATGGCTAAAAAACTTGTATTTTTAAATGCAAAAAACGATGAATCATTTGAATTTTTACACAAATACTTTCAACAATTTTACAACAACATGTTGAGTGCTCAAACTTACAGATTAGTGTTATATCACATTTGATATATAACGCAAAATCATATACCGAGAAAAACCCCGAAAAACAAAAGACAAAAAAAAAGTTTAACGAATTATATGAAATTGCCCTTTTATAGAAAGATAATTAAATGTTTGTTGTAATTTTATAATTTATTTTGCCGAACGATTAACAGTTTGTGTGATATATTATTATTATTATTTTTTTTTTAAAAAAAAGTGAAAGCGGGTTTTAATTGAAAAGAAGTTGTAGAAGGGATGAAAGCGTATTTTATTTTAATTAAAATTAAGTGTTTAGGATTAATCCTTCAGTTTCTATTGTTTTTTAGACTCTTAAATAACTCACCTTTATAAATTTCACTTTTAGAGTAAATTATTGTAACCATTTCACTAAATCATCTTACTTGCATTTTGTCCCACATCTACATAAGCATGCACTAAGAATGTTGATCATTATTCAAACTAATCTGAACTCAAAACAAATGTAAACTCAACTTCAACTTTATTCATTTTGTGTTATCATTCTAAGGGCATATTTGGTATAGGAGTATTGAATTCAAGTAGCTTTTATCAAGGGTTGTTAAATTATTGATGGCCCCTCATAGTTAACGATATCATTTCTTGGGCTAAAAACGCATAAAAGGCGGCTTAGGTTCGTCAAACTAGACTTTGAAAAAGATTTTGACTCGCTAAGTTGGTTATTTTTATTCTCCGTCCTAGAATAAATAGGGTTTACCTATAAATGGAGAAATTGGATTCATTCTTGTTTAGACTAGGCATTTGCTTTGGTTATTGTCAATGGGTCACCAACAAAAGAATTCAAAATTTATAAAGGCCTTAGATAAAAGGATCGTCTCTCACCTTTTAGAAGCACTCAATATGACTCTTTTTAAGGCAACAAATAAAAACATCTTCCATGGTATTTATTTATGTCGACAAAGACAAGGTTCACATCTCCAATAAAAACATCTTCCTGTTGAAAATGAAACAAGGGTGCAACGTCTTGGGTGCTGAGCCTTACCAAACGCAGCCAAAACAACCAAGTGTGCGCGGTGAGTGTCTTGTTGTTACCGGGACCACGCGCAATGGTGCTAATCACCAGGCGGTCGACCACCACTATCATACACAGTCTTAGTGACCTGCATCTTTATATTTGTGATCTAGTACTTCTTCAATAGTTATTAGGAAACTAGGTATGGAGCGGCAAAAGCAAAAGGAAAGCTTTTTCCTTTGGGCACCACTTGTGGCGTGAAAATTGGCAGGCTCCAAAAATAAAAAATTTACATTCGACACTATAGTCCTGCAAGCATCAAAGAGAGAGAAACTAATTTTTTAATTTATGTGAATGTGTATTTTGTGGGCATATGTGTTGGGCTATTTTTAAATGCTAAAAATAGAAAAAAAAAATGGAAGAGAAAGAAATAGTTGATGTTTAGTTGACGTGGCGAGGGAAAACCCTTAACCACACCATCCACACTTAGATGTTTCCAAGTGTCGAAATACATGCATCAAATTCCATTTACTCTTACAATATAAAAATAATTAAATGGTAAATTTGTGGCCCACCAAATGGTTTAAATCGCGCTGGTTAAAAAATAGTGTTCAATGAACTCTTAGGCTTTAGGGTGTCGTCACGGGAAGATACACGGGGGCCTCAAATTTCTTTCTTTTCTTGCGGGAAAACCACCTCTTTCATGCGGCAAACACTACACTTTTTTCCTTTGCGGGACTTGAGTCCCGAAGCATTAAGGAGAGAGAACTTATTTTGAGGAGGGAGGGTATATTATATCGGTTGTTGTAAGATGGTGTGTGTATTAAAGATATTTTTAAATGATAAAAAATATTTTAAGGGAAAAAGAGAAAATGTGTCGCAATGATTAAAGAAAAGTTGAGAAGAAAAGATAAAAGAGATGCTTTTTTGTGACGTGAAGCTGATGTAACGAAAAAAAAACCCTTCAACCATACTCTCCACACTTAAAAGTCTTTGCTCACTATCACTAAATGATGACATATGTCACTTTTTTTTCTAATCAACTCCTACATGGAGCATTGGAGACGCTCTTAGATTATCTTGCATATTATGTAAATTCCACTTTTGTACATTAAGCATTTTGATTCAAAAAGATTCATTAAGGAGCACATCCAAGCTACCTCTAAGTTGGTCCAAAGATATTGAACTACAAATCTACAACCTAGTCAAGATCTTAATTAAGTCATCTGATTCTTAGCTCATAGAATAATTATCTATAGAAGGACTAGGTTGAGCTGAAAAACGACTGTTTTGTTCTATCATTTTCGGATTTATATAATCCTATGTGTTGGTTCAAACACAGGGAAATTCGAAATTTCTAATCATAAAACATAATGGATCAGTATGTTTAGTATTCACTCAAATGAAATGATCATAATCATCATATCCAATTTGGTTCATAAGCCTAATGGCCCAACCCATGTAAGATTTATCAAGTTGCCTTCCTGGGCCTCACTGTTCACAGTTTCCTACATAGTCCTCGTTTTATATTCCGCTCTGTTAACTAGCGAATCTGGTTTATCGTGCTGATAAACAAATATTTTACTTTTATCAATCTTGGTCAAGTATGATAGAGTGAGAGGGACAGAATCATGATCAACTATGATCGAGTGCACAAATTTTTTTTAAACCGAAATATAAAACACAGTTTGATGAAATGGATGCATTTAAAATACATTTTAAGAAAATTGATTTTTTTTTTTTTTTTTCCTTCAAAAATTAACATTATATTAAAAAAAAAAAATTATAAGTCATGAGACCCTGCGGGAATCTTTTGGTTCCATCCCTGAGTGAGTGATTCGAATTATTTATGTAGCTTTTAATAATCATCTAGTGATTTACAAATATACTAAAATTCGCTTACATCCACATATCAATAACTTTTTAGTAATCGAATATATTAACATGTTAAAATCCATGTATGCCAAAACAAAATTATATTATAGAGAATCCCTTTTGCTTTTTTAACATTATTTAGGATCTGTTTTCCATTACATTAATGTATCATGTATAGATACAACTAACTACAAACGATACCTTTCCTTTAAAGCGTAAAGTTTAATGAATCATTCGTAAATCTATTGAAAAGTATTTGATAGCATTAAAAAAAATCACTTCTTAGCAAACTGTGACATTGGTTGTACATATAATTTTACATGTGTTAAAAACAATTAGATATGAAAGTTTATTTAGAAACTAGGAGAATGAGTGACAAACATTTTTGGACCTACGAACTTTGAAGAATATGCAATTTTAGAATATGAAATAAATGAATGGACAAACAAGTTCTTTCTTTTAATAGAACAAAGTAAAAGATTACTCCTATTAATGGTGATATACATCTAGCTAGAACCAATTGGGATATATTTGTGATTGTGATACTTGTATTTGATTGATGTATAATACAATCATAATCATTTCTATTCAATCTATAATCACGTTTCCTACCACGTGAACTTAAAAATGAATACTTGAACTTCTAATAAGTTCTAGCTTCTTAATAGAATAAGAATAATAAAAATAAAGTGCAATATTAAATCAAACAACGTGGTCGTATCTTATAAAAAATATATAGAACAAATATCAATTTATTTATTTATTTATTTATTTTATTATTATTATTTTTAACTTCATTCAACCAAAATTAATTATAAATATATACATTTCCCGTGGCCTTTGATGAATAGTGCCCATTTTACTATTTTTTCTACAGTAATCTACAGTAACGGGCCTTGGCCCCTTTTTTGGTTTGCTACAGTAACCGGCCTTTTTGCTTTTTTTTTTTTTTTTTTTCTTTTTGGTTTGGGTGGGCTCTTTTTTGGAGATTACTCGGACCCGGGTGAGCATGCATACCTTAATATTGAAACATCCCGCGACAACGTGCGGGTTTAAAACCTTGTTACCAAACAAATATGGTCATGGACTACTCATGGTCATGGTCATGGGCGAGACCGTTTGTACACGCACAAAACAACGAAATATAATCCTATCTATGTTAGTCAGCTGCAATTTGTTGACCCCAAATGAGGTTAGTCAGCTGTAATTTGTTGACCCCAAAACATACGAAATATAATCCTAACTAGGCAAACTAGCATAAATGAAGTTATAACCTGAATACCTCTCATTATAGCTAGTAGGGTATTTGCGTGTTGCACCGATGAGTACTCTGTAATTAAAGTTTAGATACCAACAAAATAACAATGACGTGTTTATTAACCTGAGAAAAACAAGAATAAAATGATTTCGATCTTACTCAATTAAGCAGTTTTTACCAGTTCCGAATGTTCTCTCAGTTTTGTTTTCGAACAACTTTTATTGGTTAGCCGAACATATGGTTACTCGATTCCTGATTACACCGGTTGAAACCGTTGGTCCGATCCGGTTTTTAAAACCATATGTACCATCAACTTGTTTCATATAAATAGTATGAAACTTTGTGTGTTTTATTAGTTTGTACGTATGTATAATAACATGTATTTTTCATTGTAGGGGTGCTTTAAAAATAACACATATTAGGTATTTATTAGAAGGCTGTTACAAGTCTACAAATTAAATTAAAGACATTTAATTTTGTAACTTCATTTTTCATTATTAATAAGTGTGTTGCTTAAAATTTTAATTCTTCTATCTTGAAAATGTCTCATATACATTATAGATAGATTAAAAAAGTTATCTTACATCCTACGATAAGTAATTCTTGCATTTTTAGATAGGAAAAGAAAAACTAAAAATAACAAAAACAAAAAACAAAACGACAAAACGACAAAAAAAAAAAAAAAAAAAAAAAAAAAAAAAAAAAAAAAAAAAAAAACCGCATTTGCTGTTTAGTTTCTTCTAACTTTTATTGCTTGCGATGGTTAAAAGCATGGTGATTCTCAACTTGTATTTGAAGTTTGGTAATAGTCTTAACATGTATCAAGAAGTTCAGCTCGAGATAGAATGAGATTAACATAATTGTTACATATTAAGTTATTAACTTTCACATATTTATACAACTTATAATATATTTTATCACTTCCTTCCTAATAATTTTAATATTTTCATAAATAATTTTTAAGCATTACAAGTAATAAAACGATGTTTACAACTATTTAAAGCAAATACACATTAATTCAACACATACAATTACGGATGAGCATTTCGACCCAAATCCCGGAACCGTACCGGTACGTACCGAAACGGTACCGATCTCGATATACGGTACGGTACCGGGACTACGAAATAAGGTGAAAAAAAATCGGGACCACCAATTCGGTACGGGACCGGTACCAAATTGGGAGATTCCCGAAAAAAAAAACAGGGAAAACCCGATTTTCCGGTACCGATACAGGTACCGATGCCGGTACCGGTATCGGAATCCCGTTCGGTACGGTACAGGTACCACTAATTTATGCTCGGGAAACAATCGGTACCTCTAATTCGGTATGGGATCGGTACGGTACCGGTACCGTGCTCATCCCTACATACAAAATACTCTTCTTAAATCACCCGCTCACTTTAAAGTACAATCATTTTACCATATGGTTCAATCTAACCAAGATACATTGATTTTCATGTTAAAGAGCAAAAAAGAAATCCTTGTTTGTTTTCTATAAATAGAATAGTTTGTCTTGCTTGAAAGTTATTTAACCTGAGATTCTTGTCATTTGTAAAAATTATTGTAATAATGAATCATATAATTATAAAACATTGTCTGTCAATATTTTTAGTTACATGGTACCCGTCATCGCAACGCGCGAATACACTGTTAGTTGTTAAGGTAACTAGGTAAGTTAGACTATGCGCAGTAAGGTGGTCTCCATGAAGGTCGACCGATTCATAAGTAGGTCGCCCTTACTGTGGCCTGTAGGTTGCGTGGAGGTCGAGTATTTTTTTTTTCCGATCGTGTACACGATCAACTGAATATGTTTTTCTTATCATTTTGTGTTTGTTTTTATTAAAGTACAAAGACCTAGTTATACCAGTTAGAAAGTATAAGGACTTGATATGTAAATATTTTGTATTTCAGTTGTAACGGTTGGGTTCTTTACATACTCCTTCCCGCTTCTCATTTTGTACTGATTTTCAATAAGATGAAATCATAAACCTTTCACAATTCTATATGGTATCAGAGCCTTGAGCTCGATCATAAAACCTTAAACCCTATAAAAAAAAATCTCCAAATTACACTTCAAAACTTGATGATTCTGAATCGATCTTAATTATCTTGATTTTTTGTATTAAATCGTGTTCTTGATTGATTTTAATGGTCAATTAAGTTGTTACCTAGTTGATCCAGTTAGAAATTCGTCTTTGAAGCTTTCTTGATTGTTGACGTCATCAATGGCGATTCCACCACCACCACATGTTACACAGGCCCAAACTGTTGCTAACATTGTTAATGATCCTCTTTACATTGATAGTTCTGATCACCCAGGCATGACGTTGACAAATACGCAATTCAATGGTTAATTTTCATGGTTGGAGCAAAAATGTCAAAAAGGCTTTGGGTGCAAAATTAAAGTTGGAGTCATTGATGGTTCTTGTAGTAAGCCTAGTGCAGATGATGTGGATTTGCAAAGATAGATAAGGTGTGATTACATGGTTACATGTTGGATTCTCAATTCCATGGTTAATGAGTTGTCAGATGCATTTCTTTATTCCCAATCTGCTTGTGAACTGTGGAAAGAAATTGCAGAGAGATATGGGCATAGTAATGGTCCACTGATCTATCAATTGGAGAGGGAATTAAGTCAGATAACTCAAGGTAATCTCACAATTGCTGCATATTTTAACAAACTTAAGAAGCGTTGGGAAGAATTGAAAAATCTTAATGGAATGCCTACTTATAATTGTGGTAAAATGTTGGAATGTACTTGTGCTATCATTGAAAAATTTGTTGAAAGAGATAGTAATTCCAAGCTTATTCAGTTCTTGATGAAATTAAGTGATGGATATGAGAATGTCAGAAGTCAAATCTTGGCAATGGATCCATTACCTAGTGTGAATAAGGCTTATTACATTGTTCAGCAGATTGAAAAATAGAAACAAGTCACTAATCATGTGTTTGGACCAACTGCTTTTTTTGCTAACATGAACAACAAAGGGCGAAATTTTGTGAAAGGAGATGCTAAGAACAATATAAGTGATTTGAGGAATGAAGTGAAAAGGTTGTATACTCATTGTAATCAAAGAGGGTCATACTGTGGAACAATGTTTTGAAAAGATTGGTTATCCTGATTAGTATAAAAGGAAAAAGGCAAAGTAGTTTGGTAAGCTTGCAGCCCATGTCAATTCTAGTTTTGATGATCATTTTCATGGGGAGTGTACTTTTGATATAGGTAGTGAAAATGAGGTTGGACTTGGTCAAAATGCTGGTGTGGATCAGAAGTTAGTTGCAGTTGTGTGTCAAGAAATGATGAAAATGTCAAATGGAAAAATGTTGTGGAGGAGAGAAACTATATATGCTAGTACCTCTCATGCAGGTACAATGTACCTTTTCATTGCCTATTTTTCCCTGTTTTGTCATCCTTGTATGGACATTAAGTTAGACTGGATCAATGATACAGGAGCCTCTGGTCATATGACACCAAACAAAAGTCTGTTTATCTCAACCAAAATCCTTACAAAACCAATAATTGCTAATTTACCAAGTGGTACTTTCAAAACTGTTACCGCAGTTGGTGAAGTACAATTGATACCTGATTTGATTATCACAGATGTCTTTTATGTTCCTGAATTCCAATTAAATTTACTCTCAATTGGAAAATTGATTCAAACAAACAACCTTACTGCTCACTTTTATCCTAATGATTTCATGTTTCAGGACCCTACAACTAAAGAGATTGTAGTTGTTGGTAAAGGTTCAAGAAGCCTTTATAAATGCAAACCAACCACTGACATAGCTGCATTTTCTAATAGTGTTTCTGAATTCAAAAATTCTTACAAAAATTCCATTCCTACTGTTTGTTTCAAGAAAACTGCTTTTAGCAATTCTGTGTACAAACAATCTGTTGATGTGCATACATTTCATGCTAGATGATGAGGCGAAAAAATGAACCGTTTTTAGGGGGTCATTTAAGCTCGGATTTGAATTTATTTGATCAAATATTGCCCTAAATAGTTCCTTTTGTCATTTTAGGTACTTTTGGAGTGAATTCTGGAAAAGGAAGCATTTTGGACGTTTTTGGAGCATAAAAGTGAAGAAAACGGCAAAGTCTTAATTTTCCTTGCTGGGAACAGTACCTGACGGCGTCAAGAGTCTTCATGTGACGGCGTCAAGAGTAAATCAAGAGTTGGAAGTGGTGACGGTCCAGAGAAAACGTGACGACGTCACGTATGGCCGTCATGGTTCAAGATATGGTGATGGCCCAGAGTAATATTACACATGACGGCGTCAAATCTGGATCTAGGCAATCCGATCTCATTATGGGCGGCGAGTTGACGGCGTCAGAAATTCCTTCTTGACACCGTCACCCTGTAAAATCTATATATAGTTTTGCAATTTTCATTCATAAAAGGGGAACAAGTAGGGTGTAACTTTGGAGAAACCCTAGCATGAATTTTACTGCTCTTTTAAGGGTTTTTACCCTTTGAAACCTTTCATGTCAATTTGAGATAAGTACTCTTTCAATTCAATCAATATGTCTATGTGTTGCTTGAATATATCTTACACTTGTCTTGAATTCAACATGCTAGGCTAGATCTCTTGTGTGTTTGCTTAGATGTAGTGAAACCTAGATGTTGATTATGGGTTGATTGTTTGTTTATAGTTGTTACGGATGAATGATTTCGATGTTAGGCTTAAGAAAAATGGCAGACTTCCAATGGTAACATGCTTGAACGTCTTAAGAAACATGAACCAATGCGTACTAGGTTATTATGGTTGTATTTAATGCATGAGCGAATTCTAATGATCCCATGTTAGGAACTTCTTAGCCGGCTCGACATAGGAGTGAAATAGGAGCTTATAGAGTTGGGGAAGTACGTACGCCACCCCATGATTGGTATTAAGGAATATGACCCATCATCCATGCAATTGTAACAAACTATCAACCTGTAAAAGATATCTAGGGAGTAATGAAACCTAAGTAAACACAATTCTCCCCATTATTGTTCACACCACATTAGTAATTAGCTTTATTTTCATTTCTGTTATTTTATTTTGATTGTATCTTAGTTATTGGGTTAGTTGACTAGCAGCTAATTCCGCCCACTCTTCCAAAAACCCGAGATTTTAATTGCTTTTATAAAAATATAAAAATACAAAAAGAATCATCCCTCACCTCTAGACCTATTTTTTAGGCTTTCTAATCCTAGCGACATTATTCCTGAGTTGAACGATCAATCCCCCGGTACTTGTCACTATACTATACTACAACGATCAGGTACACTGCCTGGTGGGGGTTGTAAGCTTCTCGAGATCCCTCGAGAGGTAAAGCTTGGTGCGATTCCCACGTATCACTAGACTTGGTCACAATTTTGTATCACAATTGCTTCATTAGGAGCGATTTGTTCGTCCAACTCGTAATTTCGTAAGAGAAGCACTTTCACGCTATCCCTGTTTGTGAATCAATGGATTTGAATTTTTTTTTCTTATGAATGTTGTATGCTATCTAAAAGTCATAGGTTGCCTTTCCAGTTGAGTCAATCTAAGTTTGCGATAGCCTTTAAGTTGATACATATGGATTTAGGGGGTCCTTATAAGAAACCAACTTTAAAAGGAGCTCATTACTTCTGCACTATTGTGGATGACCAGACAAGGGCTACATGGACATATTTGGTTCATACCAAAAGTGAAATCCCTACACTAATCACTTCCTTCTTGGCCTACATAGAAACTCACTTTCAAGCTAAACTAAAGTTCATTAGGTCTGACAATGGGACTAAGATAGTCAATAGTGAATGTAGTGCATTGTTTCAGCTTAAAGGAATTTTACATCAGAAGTCTATAGCCTATACTCCACAGCAAAATGGAGTTGTAGAAAGAAAACACAAACATTTGTTAGACATTGCAAGGTCAATTAGGCTTCATGCTAATCTACCTATTCAGTTTTGGGGTGATTGTGTTTTAGCAGCCATATACCTCATTAATAATATGCCTATGAAAAAGATGAACTGGAAATCTCCCTACGAAGGATTGCACAATAAATAACCAAATTATGCCAATTTGAGAGTTATTGGATGTTTGGGTTATGCAGCAGTGACAAAACCTCATAAAGATAAGTTTGATAATAGAGGGATCAAATGTGTTTTGTTAGGCTATCCACAGAATCAAAATGGGTATAAGTTGTGCAATATGGTGACTAAGGAAGTATTTTTAAGTAGAGATATTTTTTTTTGATGAAAAGGTTTGCCCCTTTAAGGAAGTCATTTATACACCTTTCACCAGTACTCCTAGCATGCCCACATTTGTTGATTTACCTTTTGATGAGGAGATATCTCATTTGCCAAACACTCCTTTAATACCAGATCCAAATATACCTGAACCTACAATGCATAATCCACCATATTCCAAATGGACCTTAACCTACAACACATAATCCACCAGATCTAAATACCCTCAGCAAATGTTCAAAGGAATAATGGGCCTACACATACTAGGAGATCAACCAGACAGCCTGCTAAACCAAGATGGCTTAAGGATTTTGTTACCCCAAACAAAGCAAATGCAGTGACTACTCTCAAATATCCATTGTTTGGTCCTAATGATCTCAAAGGTATTCCTCAATGCCACATTGCTTTTCTAGCAAATGCATTGCCTGTCAAAGATCCAACTAGTTATGATGCAACAAAAACATATGCTGGTTAGAAAGAAGTAATGGATAAAGAAATAACAGCTCTAAAAGTAACAACACATGGACTATAACCTCTTTACCTCCCTGGTCATAAACCAATTACTTCAAAATGGGTACTTAAAACTAAGTATAAGTTTGATGGATTAGTGGAAAGGAAGAAAGCAAGACTGGTTGTAATTGGTTTTAACCAACAAGAGGGCTTGGATTATAAGCACACCTTTTCACCAGTTGCAAAATTAGCTACGGGGTTTAATTGCCTTAGCTACAGCCAAACAATGGCCATTACACCAGCTTGATGTAAATAATGCCTTTCTACATGGGTACATTGATGAAGAGATTTACATGCTGCCACCTCAAGGTTATGATAAAGGTCCACCAAGACAATTTTTCAAGTTAAACAGGTCATTATATGGGCTTAAACAAGCCTCCAAGCAATGGAATCATGAACTTACTAAATTTTTGGTTAGTTTGGGCTATGTTCAGTCTAAACATGACTATTCCTTGTTTGTGAGACAGATACAAAATACCTTCACTGCAACATTGGTCTATGTTGATGATATATTGATCACTGGTGATTCAGAAGCTGGGATAGTTCATTTGAAGTAAGCACTTGATAAGAAATTCACCATTAAGGATTGGGGTTTGCAAAATACTTATTGGGAATTGAGATTTGCTGCACACCAACTGGTACTCATTTGAATCAAAGGAAGTACATTGTTGATTTACTATATGATATTGGTCTTGCAGCTACTAAACCAATTGAATTCCCTTTACCTACTGAATTAAAATTGTCATTGGAAAAGGGCACATGATGAGGCAAAAAGTGTACCGCTTTTAAGGGGCCATTTAAGCCCGAATTCGTGATTATTTGATCAAATATTGTCCTAAATCGTTCCTTTTGTCATTTTAGGTACTTTTGGAGAGAAATCTAGAAAAGGAAGCATTTTGGACGTTTTTGGAGCATAAAAGAGAAGAAAACGGCAAAGTCTCAATTTTTCTTGCTGGAACAGTACCTGACGGCGTCAAGGCTCTCCACATGACGGCGTCAAGAGTTACAAAAGAGGTGGATGTGGAAAATACACGTGACGATCCAGAGAGTTTTTGTACATAGGAGATGACGGCGTCACCCAAGGCCGTCATAGTCCGAGTATTAGTGACGGCCCAGAAGAAAATCATACATGACGGCGTCACAAATAGATCTAGGCAATACGATTTCATTATGGCGGCGAGTTGACGGCGTCACAACTTAATACATGACGCCGTCACCCTGTAAAATCTATATATAGTTTTCCAAATTTCATTCATTAGTGTGCAACTTTGAGGGAAAAACCCTAGTCCGAATTTTACAGCTTTTTCAAGGGTTCCAACCCCTTGAATCTTTCATGTTCAATTAAAGATAAGTATTCTTCCAAATCATTCAATATGTCTATGTGTTGTTTGATTATATCTTACGCTTGTCTTTTATTTAACATGCTAGGCTAGATTTCTTTGTATTTGCTTAGATGTAGTGAAACCTAGATGTTAATTATGGGTTGATTGTTTGTTTATAATTGTTACGGATGATTGTATTCGATGTTAGGCTTAAGAAAACTGGCAGACTTCCATTGGTAACTTGCTTGAACGTCTTAAGAAACATGATCGGAGGTGTACTACGATTTTTGGTTGTATTTAATGCGTAGGAGAATTCTAATGATCCCATGTTAGGAGCTTCTAACGGCTCGACATAGGAGTGAAGTAGGATCCTATAGAGTTAGGGAATATTGTACACGACCCTACGACTAGTATTAAGGAATATGACCCGTCATCCATGCAATTGTAACAATCTATCAACCTGTAAAAGATATTTAGGGAGTAATGAAACCTAAGTAAACACAACTTTCCTCATCATTGTTTACACCACATTAGTATAATTAGTTTTGTTTTTATTTCTTTTATTTTATTTTGATTGCATCTTTAGATAAATTGGGTTAGTTAGCTAGCAACAAATTCCGCCCACTCCTTTAAAACCCGAGAGTTTTAATTGCTTTTATAAAAATATAAAAATACAAAAAGAATCATCCCTCACCTCTAGACCTAGTTATTACTTATTAGGCTTTCTAATCCTAGCGACACTATTCATGAGTTGAACGATCAATCACCCGGTACTTGTCACTATACTATACTACAACGATCAGGTACACTGCCTGGTGGGGGTTGCAAGCTTCTCAAGATCCCTTGAGAGGTAAAACATTTTGTGAGGGCGCGATCCCACACATCAGCACACAATTGAATGATCCTAGTGCTTATAGAAAGCTGGTGGGCAGATTACTTTACTTAACCATGACAAGACCAGATAATATGCAGTTCAACACTTAAGTCAATTTGTTCCCAGCTCCTAAGGATGCTCATATGTAGGCTGCTATGCATTTGTTAAGGTACTTGAAAGGGACAGTGTCAAAAGGTTTGTTTTATCCCATTCAACCGCATCTATAGATTACATGTTTTACAGATGCAGATTGGGCATCATGACAAGAAGATCACTAACTGGTTATTGTATCTTTCTTGGTCACTCATTGATCACATGGAAAACTAAAAAGCAACCAACTGTTAGTAGATCCTCCACTGAAGCAGAGTATAGAGCAATGGCAGCTACAACAGGTGAGTTGCTTTGGTTATGTTACTTACTCCAAGACTTGCAGATCAAAGTGAAGCTTCCAGTTAATCTCTTTGTGACAACAAAGCTGCTCAACAAATTGTGCTACCCATGCTTTCATGACAGAACCAAACATTTGGAAATAGATTGTCATTTCACAAGGGATAAGGTCCAAGATGGTTTTCTGCAAACAACTTATATCCCTTCACATTTACAACTTGTAGACATAATAACAAATTCACTGGGAAAAGTTCAACATTCCTTTCTTACTGACAAGTTAGGAATTTCAGATCCTCCAACTTGATGGGAGGATATTGAAGTACAAGGATCTAGTTATACTAGTTAGAAAGTATAGGGACTTGATATGTAAATATTTTGTATTTCTTAATGATTAGGAGTTCTTTAAATTCTCCTTCTCGCTTCTCATTTTGTACTGATTTTCAATAATGAAATCATAAACCTTTCACAATTCTATAGTTTTAATTAATTAAAAAAGTATATTTGCGGGTATGTTTTTTGTAGTGTAGGTTATCTTAGTGTGGTAAAAGGTCGCATGTAAATCGCCGGAGAAAAAAAACTGATGTGACAGACAAAATAAAGGTCGCCCATGATCCTTACTGTGCTTAGTGAGTAACATGGTCCGTTAAACATGATGATTAAGTGCAATATTTTTAAAATTGAAAGATTTGGGTGGCTACAGATAAAACCACCAAACTTTACATAATGGAACATTAAAAAAGTCCAAAATATGGTCCTGTTAACAGACGAGAAACAAGACCAGACTGACTTACTAGTTACAACTATTCTTTGCTTGTAAAGACACAACTGCACTTTAAAATATCCTGACTGATTTCATTTCATAAAATATCCCTTTCCAAAACTTTTTAACCACAAAAACTAACACATACATACCCTCTTCTCAAAATTTCAAACTTCCATAAGTTAAAAAACCAACTCATTTGTCTAAAGTCTTGTATGCACATATCAAACAGAAGATTTATAAATAAATGAAGTGTATTATTTAAGCTACTAATATAATAAGTGTAACTTGAATGATTAGTTAATTATTGCCAGAAAGATTTCTGTGCCAAACCAAGTAGAAGTATTCAAATAGTTTGACTGTTTTGAAGTTTGCAATATTCGGGTCGGATCTTGATGTTGGTTTTCTTGAGATCTGAGTGAAGAAGAAGGAGGTTGAATGGAGCCTGCAAGAGGGTTTTGGAAATCTTTAGGACAGTTCATTCTTTTCTTGCCTTATTTCATTGGTCTTCTTGGTCTTGGCTTCATTAAAGGTTGACTAATTCACCCTTTTGGTCTAGTGTCATGTTTTTGTGTAACACTTTGACTTGGTGCTAAATGAGCTTTAAATTTAATGTTTTGAATGCTATCTTTTAGTTGGTGTTTATTTGTGAAACCCTTTTTAAGTTAGAGCTAAATGATGTCAAGTTCAGTTATTGAATGCTATGTTTAGTTGGTATGTTGAGCAAAAAGGTTTCCTAATGTCAGGCATCATTTTTGCTCCAATTTTAGGCAATCATGTACTTTTTTCATTGCTCTTTTTTTAGTTAGATTTCATTGCTTTTTACAACATGCTTTATTTGGGTGTTTTATGGATAAAAAAGCTGAAATCTTTAATTATAAGAGTTGAATGCTAATTTTAGAGGGTGTTTTGCGAAATTTGTTTCTTTATTTCAGTAGTTATTTATGAGCTTTATTATAACTTTAGTGGGAATTTTGTAAAAATTGTTTCTAAATTTCAGGAATCATTTTTACTTGACTATATGTATCTTTCTTTCTCCCTTTTGTTTTATACAGTGATAAATGCTATTTTGGTGTTCTTATGAAACCCTTTTCAGATTGTAACTAAATGAGCTCAAATTACATTTTGAATGTTAAATTTGACGGGTGCTATGTAAAAATTGTTTCCTGGTTTAAGGAATCAATATGACTTAGTTATATGTGTTTTTCTTTCCTCGTATTGTTGTATTTTGTGACTGATATTATTCTGGCTGTTCTATGAAACCCTTTGAAATATGCTATAATTCGAGCTATTGAATGCTAAACCTAATGTTTATCTTGTCAAAACTGTTTATTTGATTGCAGGAATCATTTTCGCTCCAATAATATGTCTAATTTTGACAATTGGAAACTCTGCTATTGCAATTGGTCTATGGCCAGCGCATGTTGTTTGGTCTTACTTTTCCACATTGAGGTAATTTCTTTAGCCATTTTGGGTGCGTTTAGATGCTTGTTTAGAAAGCTTTAAAAAAACTTGGTAGCGTTTGAATGATCTACTTCTGCATATGACATGTTTATCTGGTCAAATAATTAGCTGCAACAAAACTGATTTATTAAGATAGGGGAAATATACTCATACACACCTTTATTTTAATTGTTATAGATCTTGTACTGTATCATCAGAATTTTCCTAACACTCAACGTCGTTAAAAAGTTACTATGACGGCTTCAAGTAGCATATTCACGTCAAACACTATCTAGGGCTACTCATGTTTAATACAGTTTCTGAATATGTAATATTATCATATTTCAAATGGACATCCAAACACCCATAATTCTTGAAATAAGTGTTTTGATCTATAAAGATTCCGTATGCTGTTTCTTTAATGGCAGTGCTAAACGATTAGGGCCGGTGATGAAACTGGTTGTATGCGTATTAATTACACCAGTCTTGGCTGTCTGGCCTGTTGCGGTGGTTGTGGGTAGCTTACTTGGTGGATTAGCTTATGGTTTCCTTGGGCCAATGTTTGGAACTTTTAAAGCTGTTGAAGAAGGGAAAACCGATCAGTTTATCCACTGTATAACAGTAAGCAAACTTCAATTAATTAATTATATCCTCTTGTTGTTTCATTTATTAGAGCAAGGTTTTTGCATGATTATGCTTGTCAGGATGGAACTTGGGACACTGTTCAATGGAGTTTTACATTTGTCAGGGATTTTAGAGATGTATGCTTATATTCATATTTCTCAACTATGGATGACTTTCGGAAACAAGTCCCGCCAGAGGGTATACTCGAGATCAGGTTTGTTAAGAACTCATTCTTGAAGCTTACGCATTCTGGATGCATAGTTGCTTTAATTTACTTATATTTGAGTAAAAGTCATTATGATTATTGAGTATTTGAGTTACGTTTAAACTGGTTATTGTGTATTTGAGTAAAAGCCATTATGATTATGATTTACTTATATTTTATGATCAAATAATCAAACTGGTAAGAAGTTGCTTTGAGGAAACTGATTTTTAAGATAATCTGAAATTTTCTACCTATCCCTTATACCCTTGCATGGTTGCATTAATCAGTTGATTACATAATTCACATTCTGACTTTTCACCTACACAATAAGTTAATAACCCCTTCAAAAATCAAAACACCCCCTAATCTATCTTATTAGTGTTTTTGACCATTACACAAACGCCCCTTAATTCATGATACATGGGCATATCATCTGACGTTTAGGAGTGTAGAAAACTTGGCAACTATAGTCGTTATCATTATTAGTATAATGCATACATTGATGTTTTTTGTTATGGTTTGTTGATAATATGAGTTAAGTAAAATTGAGATTCATTGAAATATTTATTTTTACAGGGTGGTCTATGTTGTAATGTCCATTTTCTTGGGGATACTAGGAGTTGTGGTTGACTTTCCAGTGATCACGGTTATAGCTGTAGTGAAAAGTCCAATTATGTTGTTCAAGGGTTTGCACCGTCTGTTTCATGATTGTGTGGGTCGAGAAGGCCCATTCTTGGAAACCATCTGTGTACCGTTTGCAGGTCTAGCCATCTTGCTATGGCCACTAGCTGTAGCTGGAGCTGTAATAGCCTCTATGTTATCTGGTATAGCATTTGGTCTGTACGCAGCCGTGATTGTCTATCAGGTTACTATTTGACCTCAAAAATCAAAATTACACGATATTTTTTTTGGATTGACCGGGCTAATTCTTAACCTTGAGTTTGTGTGAACAGGAGTCGTCTTTTTATCTTGGACTTTGCTATATCGTAGCTGCATTGTCGATCTATGATGAATATAGCAATGATATCCTTGACATGCCTGAGGGATCATGCTTTCCCAAGTAATAAATTTTGCAACAATGTTTGGGCCTTTTGCATGAAATATCAACGCTTTTATCCATTTCTCCGGCTTTAGGCGTTGTAGTTCTTTTTTAGTTGTTAGAAGATGGCTTTGTGTTCTGTATGAGTCATTTTATAACCCACATTCTGAACATTTTTCAGAGAAATGTCAAACATTATGTAGAGTCCTAAGTCCTAACATTTTTATACATAAATAACAATTATCATTATTGAGAGTTAGGTTTTCATTTTTTTTTTCTTTTTGCTACAAAATAACTCAAACGGGACCAAAAGCCGTCTTTTAGTGACCCGAGTGTACAAAAAGAGGACATGACTAGACCTGGACAAGTGAAAAGCACCTTGATATTTTATAGTTTTTGCACTAAAGTTTTTAAACAAATTGACTAATACTTTTGTTTTAACAGCCCAAAATATCGACGTAACCCTGGATTATCTTCTTCGAGCTCTTTCTCGAGGGCAGGGTCCTTAAAGAAACTACCATCACGTTCTGGATCTGTCAGGGTCCCCATGATCGAACTGAAGCCTTTGGAGGTTTGCTTCTACTATAACTTGACTCAAACAGATAAATGTTATTTGTAGACTGGATGTGCATTTAAACTGAGTTTGATTTCTTACATCAATATAATCATTTCAAAAAATTACATCCAAACTCAAGCTAAGTTTTTATCAATAAATCAAATTTTCCAGTATTTTAAAGAGGGAAATTTGTCAATGTGGGGTTATCTACTACTTTCTCATTAGTTATGGAAGTTAAATTTTTCACAAATGTAAGGACCCAACATTGAAAAATCTGATATTTATGTTACATCTTTTTTGCAATTTTTCCTTTAAAAAAAAGAAAACGATTAACTTTGAATTGTATAGGTGCTTGATAGCTTCTTCCAAGAATGTCGTCGACAAGGTGAAATCTTGGTTTTGGAAGGATCCATAACAGTTAAAGAGATTGAAGATCCACAGTGTAATATTTTACCAGCTTATTGTATCTACTTAGGACTTCTACGTTCAGCAAAAGCAAATAGTCCTGGTTTAATAATGTGTAAGTACCAGAAAAGTTCATCATTTTGCATATATTATTTCATTTTATAATTTAGGAGTCCTTATTTACGCACTAATTTTGCACATTGTATTCCAGCGGAGAATGGTACAGAATTAACTAGCGCAAATAGACCCAAGGATACATTCTATGATTGGTTCACAAACCCACTTATAGTCCTGAAAGACCAAATCAAAGCAAAAAATCTAACGGAATCAGAAGAGGTTTACTTGGGCAAGTTAATTTTGTCAGGTGGTGATGCCGAAAAGTTGACAAAACTAAAAATTGGTCAACCCCCCGAGTCTGAGCTTAGACGGGCTGAACTTGATGCACTAGCTCGAAGGTAATAACTCTTACGGCTAAGGGTGGTCAAATGTCCACTGGGTGAGTTGGATTGGGTATACAGGTCATGTCAGATTGTGATAACTTGCCAACAGTGATTGCAAAAATTATATTTATTTCATAACTGTATATCTGACTGGTTTTAATATAGAACAATAGAACATTCAAATACATATTGTGCACTTTCAACCCATTTGACCTACAGACAAAATATACTCAAATTTGACCCATTTTACGTAAAAAAAAAAATAGGTTGAGATTTTTTGCTTCTATTAAGATATTAATAATATTTGCTTTGTTTTATGATTTGCTTGGTCTTGTTTTCGTATTTTGACTAAATCTTGATTGTCATGGTGATAAATTTGTAGGCTTCATGGGATCACAAAGTCGATATCAAGGTACCCGACATACAGAAGACGATTTGAGAACATTATGAAGGCAATATCTCAAGAACTTGAAAAAAGGGAGAGTGGTAGCTACAGAGGACCTGATGTAGTTCCCAGGTCCAAAAGCACGTTTGCTCGGATTTTTGGAGCAAATAGATCGGTTAGACACAAACCAAGTAATTATGAAAGAGATGTCAATATTGTATAATCAGATTTTAAGTTTGTATTTGTAAGAATTTATTACATCTCAATTCTTGTGGGGAAGTTTAGCAAACCTATTGGGGCCATTAAATATTCTTTAAATTGTCATTTCTTTTGATCTGTAAGTGGAATTATATTGATTCATGGAATTTTCATGTAAGAATGTATTTATTTTCAATTTAATATAGTTAGGAATATAAACACTCTTTTAACCTAGCGGCACGAAAAGTATCTCGTCAATCATTAGTTATGCGTTCAAGTCTTGTTAAAAATAAACGTTTGGTAGGTTGAATCTTTGAATCAATTACCTGTTTCTCAGTTGCATGCATTCACAGATTCAACCCATGAATTTTCTTCTTGAATACTAAGTTATGGAGGAAGAATACTGCGAGCCCACGAGTCTCTCAGCCTTGAAAAAGAAATCTGCGTATGATAAGATTATGCGACAGGTAGTTTTTTTTTTTTTTTTTTTTTTGAACGGCGGATATATTAAAACACTAGCAAGGAGCTAGGAACTTACAAAGTTACAAGATTAGGATTTTTAAGCCAATCTATCCAACTAAAAGAAGTCTTACTTCTATGTTTACACCAAAAGAAAGAGCGAGATACAATATCCTCGAAAAGAGACGCCTTAGTAGGAATATTCGACCCAAAAATGCTCTTGTTGCGAAAATTCCAAATAGACCACCACATAGTATAGCAAACTCCTTCAATAAGCCTTTTATGTTTAGAGTGAAGGCGAAGATTTAAGAGCCACTCTAACCATTCCTCGTACGAAGAAAGTTCCATGAAATTTACATCCCACCAATTAGAAATCTTGTGAAACACCTCTCTAGCAATGTGACAAGCGAAAAAAACATGACTAGTTGATTCTACCGCCACACCACAAGAAGGACATAAGATAGAGTCGATATCCATACCTCGTCTAGAAATATTCAATCTAGTAGGTAAGCAATCCAACCTTACTTTCCATGCATGAACGTTAACCTTAATGGGCATAACATTAATCCATCGAGTCTTGGATGAAACAATTGGCAACCAACGATCATCAATCATTTTCCGAACAGAAGCAACAGAGAATTCGCCTGAGCCTTCTTTAGACCAAACCCACCTGTCCCGCATATCAACTAAAACAGCACCCTCCATACTTTCCATCAGCTTAATGAATTGAGCTTGCTCGATACCACCCCGAGGATTTCGACGAAGAGAGTAGCCCAAGTTCTCATGTGACATCTTCTCAGCTACAGTAATACTTTTGCATGATTCCAATGCATATATTCTAGGACAAATGGATTTAAAATCAGTATCACCCCTCCAAACATCCTCCCAAAAGGAAGTGTCAATCCCGTTACCCATCTTTTTATGTATAAAGCCACATAGATCTAAACCTTTGTTCTTAAGAAGCGCCATCTCACGAACAATGTCTAACCAAATGGAGGGATGGCTTTGTTTAATATTCTTGTAAAGTTTACCGTCTTCTCCATGTATACCCCTAATAACCTTCGCCCATAACGAAGACCTTTGAGTTTGAAAACGCCATACCCACTTGAACAAAAGAGCTCTATTCAACGCATACAAACTCGACACACCTAAACCACCTTTCTCCTTAGAAGCTAGAACTTTACTCCATTTAACCCAAATCGGTTTCTTGCTATTATGGTCTACTCCATTGAAGAAATGACAACGGATAGATTCCATTTTTTGAAGGACCTTCATGGGAGCTTTAAACAATGAGAGGTGATAAATCGGAGTTGAACCTAAAACTGATTTTAAGAGTGTTAAACGGCCTCCTATCGATAAGGTCTTCATCTTCCATTTAGATAATCGCGCACTAAGGTTATTTATAATGTCATTCCAAGATTGAGTACGAGACATAAGGTCACCAACCTTCGACCCTAAATAGGAAAATGGAGTTTTTAATATCGTACATCCAATCTTATCTGCTGCCTGATCAACGATACCATTAGCCACCGAGATCCCCATTAACTTGCTTTTATTCATATTAATTCGTAGACCCGAAGCACGATAAAAACATTCCAACACCTGAGTAATAACATCAATGTTCGAACTACTCCATTGACCCATGAAGACCGCATCATCTGCATAGAAAAGGTGTGAAAGATGTAGAGACGAGCCCAAAGAGATACCTTTAAACATGCCAGCGTCAACCACTCTTTGAACTGAAATATGAAGACTTTCCATAACCAATATAAACAAGAACGGGGATAGCGGGTCACCCTGTTTGAGGCCTCTATGAAACTGAAACTCGTTAGTTGGACTACCATTCACAATAACCGATCCTCTTGAAGATCTAAGGCATGTTTGAATCCAACCACGCCATCTATCTCCGAAGCCAAAATTCTTTAAGACATCATCTAAGTAATCCCAAAGAACCGAATCATATGCCTTCTCAAAGTCAACCTTAAAAATCATGGTTTGTTTCTTTTTCTTTTTACACCACTGGAATAGCTCATTTAGAATGAACGGACCATCTAGGATTTGTCTATTTGCAACGAAAGCCGATTGAACTTCATTAACAAGCTCCTCCAAGACAACCACAAGACGGTTTGACAAAATCTTAGCGATAATCTTGTACAGGCTTCCTATTAAGGTAATAGGTCTAAAGTCTTTCACCATATTAGCATTATGTGTTTTCGGGATTAAAGCGATGAAAGAAGAATTACCTCCTTTAGGGAATGTCCCATGCTGGAAAAAATAGCAAACAGCTTGCACCACGTCTTTCTGAACTCCAATATCGACGATAGAATCCAAATGTGAATCCGTCTGGACCAGGAGACTTATCAGTCCCACACTCCCATACTGCCCTTTTAATTTCATCACGAGTAATATCACTTTCCAAATCAATTTGTTGATCTAAGTTCAGCTTGTTTGGAAAGTCTATGTTTAGATGAAGACGAGGTGTCTGAGGTTTATCAAAGCGTTTAGTAAAATGAGATAGAAATTCACTTTTTACCAAACTTGGGGAATCGATCCATGTGCCATCAACCAAGATACCACGAATAGCAAGTTGGTTTCTTCTTTTATTAAGAATTCCATGATAGAATTTAGAATTCTCATCTCCTTCAATAGCCCATTTGATTTTAACCTTTTGAGCCACCTCCATCGAAGCAAGCTTTTCTATATCTTGTAATAACTTGGAAACGACAGTTCTTTTATTAAGAACATCAGAATTGCCCTCTCCTTTATCAAGTAACGAGTCGATATCAGTTAATTCTTCCTTTAAAGTCTTCTTATGCTTATATGCATTCTCCTTCTTATCCTTTATCCAAACACGGATATGATCTTTAAGAAATTTCATTTTTTTCATAAACTTAGATATTGCATTTGAATCAGAAAAGTTCGATTCATTCCAGGTTCTCTCCACAAAAGTATCAAAACCCTCCATTTCAAACCAGTAATGGAAAAAACGAAAGGGGGTGGGACCATAATCAAAATGAGCCTCGCGCATTAATATGGGACGATGATCAGAAAGATAGCGGTCCAAAGTAGACGCTGAAATATTAGGGCACGAGCCCATTAAACCTTCAGAAATGAGGAAGCGGTCGAGCTTGCTCATTTTGTTAGCCGATTTGTGACACCAGGTAAAAGAACAACCGCCTAATGGAACCTCCTCCAAACCCGCAGCCGAAATAAACGAGTTGAAAGCATCTGCACCTTGCACGTTGAAAATGGATCCATATCTTTCAGCTTGCGTACGCACTTCATTAAAGTCGCCCATGATAACCACATCGCCATTCCAGTTATTAATCACAGTAATCAAGTAATCCCATAACATCTTCTTTTCTGATAACTCTTGAGGAGCATAAATTGAAATAATAAGAAGCTTCTTACCATTAGGAATCCATTCTCCTCTAATTATAATGAAGTAATCAGAAACTGTCGAATTAATTTTAGAAAACATCCTCGGGTCCCAAACACAAAGAATACCACCCGAATAACCAACAGAGGGACTATACACATAATCAAAAGTAAAGTTACCCCAACACGCCTTAATGTTGAACATTTCAATAGCCTCCGTTTTAGTTTCTTGTAAAGACAGGAAATTCACCTTGTTGTTAATGCATAACTCCTTAACCCAATCTTTTTTAGCCTTCTGGGCGAGGCCTTGGATATTCAAAGACATAAAATTCATCTATGGTTCTCATATGCTCCTTGAGAACCAATAATAACTTCAATATTTTTTGAACATCCCTCCATATTATACCCCATTATTTGTCCTACCTTCACCAAGTCTTCCATAAGTTGTAGCATTGAACCTCCTGAACGTGGTAATTCGACTTTTTTGAAATGACCAGAACATATGGACTCCTCCTTATCCTCCTTTGAAATACTTATATGACATGTCTTTCCGACATCATAATCCACTTTTTCATCTTGAATGTTTTGTGAACATTCATCACCTTCTTTTTCCGCCTCATTAACGTCGTGGGATTGAACATCATCTGTAGCCGTGGGAGTGAATCCTGGAGGATATTTCATTGTATCATTTGAGCATGAGCCTTCATTAATGTTGTCTTGTTTTTTATTAAGAAGGTCATAAATGTTGAAAGGATCCTCTGAACGAGTATCATTCTGTCCAATAAAATCATCCTTCTTCTGGGCTTGAGAAAGATCCGTCTCAAAAATAGTTTCCGAGACCTCTTCAACATCAACATCACTTACTCCTTCCACACCTGCATCCTCCTGCTTCTCTGCATTTGCATCGTGTAAATCCTCTTCATCGTGTAAATCATCTTCTCTAATTTCTCCATCAGAATCATTTTCTTCTTCCTCGTCATCCACAAAATCAGGAATCCAGCCAGATACCTCTTTAGTGCGTACCCAAAAAACTTTACCATTAGATATGATTTTGAATGACTCGAAGATATTCTCTACTAACTTTGTTTTGATGCAGATTCTTTTGCTATGAAAGCAAGTTCCATCCTGATCGTCCACATGTACTATATCACCCCATTTAGAAGCAATTCGATTGAAAGTGTTTTTAGTCCATACTTTTAATGGTATGCCCTCAATGTCCACCCATGTCACTCTCTCATCAATATGAAATGAAGTTGAGGCTTGATGTAATTGAGAAAACCAAGAACCTATGCCCACGTTAGCCTTGAACTTCTCTTTTGAAGCCTCTGTCTCGAATACAATCATCACCCAGTAACCACCCATGTATTTTAATTTAAAGTTGTTAAAACCCTCATTGTCTAAAACCACCTTCAAATTTGTTAGAGAACTGAACTCCTTGACTTTACCCATCAAAGATGTAGAAAGGTCTTCCTGATTCAAGCAAGTTTCGTCAAGCACTAATGCCGGTTTGTTCTCCTCCACAACAATTTGAGGCTGAGTCCCCCTTTTAACCGCATGAATATAGGAATTAGAATAACCAGGTAAACCACTATCCTTGATGACAACATTAGGAACATACTCTTTTTCTCCTTTATTAGTATAATGGGCATTACTATTATTCTGTGGTGGTCTATGAAATCTTGCTTTGTTTGCAAGAAGTTTGAAACGATCGACCCAAATCGTACATAGATTATTCACCAAGCAGTCTACATCAAAGACCTTAATAAATCGAACAAAACCAAACCTTTTACCTGATTTGGATCTCCTATAAGGAATGAAAACGTCAACGACATTTCCATATTGATTACAAACCTTCCAAAGGTCCTTAGCGTAGAAATGATCAGGGAAATTTGTAACAAAAATTGAAGTAGAAATCTTGTGTACCTCATCCTCGTTTGAACGCCGATGTCCCATAATAAAATCCCAAAGCGAAAAGAACAGAAAGACAAACTTGGTAAATTAAAGAGATTCGATTTGGTAAAATTAAAGAAAAATTAATTGGGGGAATTGATGGAATGGAGATTTTGAAAGTAGGTTTTGAATTAATTGAAATTTGGTAAATTAAAGAAAGGTTAATTTGGATTTGGTTATGGTAGGGTTACCTGAAACGCCATGGATGGGAGGGATTATTGGTAGTAAGTTTGCTGTGGCGTGTTCTTAATAAACTGACTTGGTTGAAATGGAAAAACATCTATACAAAGCACTGCTCTCCGAGATATGATCATGTCCTCTTCTAGAAAGCAATTGCGACCACTTTGCCATTGCTGCGGCTAAGTACATGTCGGGAGTAACTAATCAATCCAAAAACCATTCCACTGCAACTTGGTGCCTTTTGAGAAAATGGATCAACTTTTTCATGCGGCTCACACATAACAAAAATCCTCAACCACATGTTTTGACTTTTGACAGTTTTTCATAAATCTCTCCTATTCCCTGTATATTTTACAAATAATTATATTAAATTTCATATAAACTTAAAATAACAATATTTATTTATTTATTGTTGTAAATTCTCTTTTTAATTTGTTTGAACTTTTTCAAAATTCGAATCCGATTTTAATCGCATCAACAAACCAAACACATAATGGTTTTCAAAGACGATTTAAGTATTTTAGATAGGGGTGCCGATTATGACACATAACATTAAACGCAACAATATATCTGTAGTAATTTTCAAACTGTGATTCAACATAACACGATGTTAAGAACTAAAGTAAATTAGAAAAGTATAGTTTAAGAAGTAAGAAGTAAGTTCATTTTAGTTTTGTATTTGATTGTTTAAGTTATCTGATTTCACAATATAATATCTATAGGAATAAGGGGGGAAGCTATTAATAAATTCGCTTATGGGTTGAAAACCTAATAAATAAAATGGGTTGATTATATGATTATATCTATTAGTCACCTTGTTAGCTTTTTACGTGATAGCATGGAATAAATTGCAAATGTTTTCGGTAATATAGCTAAGGCCAATGCTAATGGTAATATTGTGGTCACCCCCTTTCACATCAGCTTTCTCTCTTCAAAACTACACTCAATCATAATTTGCTAATAAAACGACCGCAACTGCAACAAAAAACATACCCCACAAAAACAAATAAAAAAAACTATACATACAAAACAATGGAAAGATCCGGTTGGGTAGCCAACCGAAAGAATGAAAAAGTTGGATGTGTAATCAGTTGCTTTCGGTTGAGCTAATAGGGAAAATGCGGTCATCTACTCGGTTGGTTGAGGGGTAAAATGTCCAGCATGCTAGAAAAAGTATATTCCACATATTTCTTTTAAGAAGGCGACATTCTGTTTAAGTTGAAAAGAAAAAGTTTCATTTTCGGCTAAGATTTAGCATTACAATCACTAAGCGCTTAAGGAACATTTCTAAGACATTTTTGTTGTTTACACAATCAAGTATTTGCAGTTAGACAATTATACTATCAGATGCAGACATATTTGAGGCAAAGGGTATATACGTGTAATACTTAAAGGCACCATCACTAATGTAAAGGGTTTTTTTTTTTTTTTTTTTTTTTTTTTTTTTTTTTTTTTTTTTTTTTTTTTTCCTTAATGCTAGGTGAATAACATTTTCAAAATTTATTAATGATTGCATACCATGTGCCAAATTCTTGCGCCCGACAGTGTATATCACCTAACCAAGCTCGACAACCTCATATCTTGTGTAATACTTTCCTTCTTTGTCTTCATTTAAATTACATTTCAAAAATACATGCATGAAACATGTTCCTCTAAAATTATTATCCTTATACCACCCCTAAAAAGGGTCCCAAGACACATTTTCGACTCAAGGAGGGCGCGTCCTCCTTTTTACACCGCACCCATACAACGCGTCTTCAAAGAGAAAAATGCAAGATGGGGGAGAGTCCTCGGGCACAAAAAACAAATTTAACAGTAAAAAAACCAACCACTAGACATTTTTATTAGGAAAAAAAATCACTACAACTCCAACAGTCTATCTGAACTCATCAATCACAACAACAACTAAGTTTTGACACTTAAAAGAGAACAAAATAAGATCTCGGGTTTTTCGACATCCTAAACAGATCTTTAAAAGACCTAAAATAACCCATCATTGATCTTAAAAAAGAAAAACGAGACAATACACCTACCTCACCTAGTGGAGCAAATATCTTAGCCAAAAGCTGAGACAACATTATCTTGGCGAATCTTTTGCTTCTAATTCGTGATTTTGAAAAAGAAAGAAAGCCAAGATAAGTTCTAGTTCTCGACTACTTTTGTGAAATGAATGCTCAGTTCACAAGATTTTTTAGAAAGTAAAAGTAAAGAAACAGAAAGTAATATTCCCAGTTAAATTTTTGGAAGAAATACTTTGCTTCAAAATTAATTAAATCACATTTCATTTTCAGTCATTTTTTTTTCTTTTTAAGTGATACTTAAGAACATAACTTTTTTTGTTTCACTTATTATTATTATTATTATTATTATTATTATTATTATTATTATTATTCATTGAAACCAAGGAAATTACATGAAATTGGAGGGAAGTCTAGACACAATCTGTGCTCCCACTCCTTTTTGAATACACAAACTAACTCGATGAAAAATAAAAGCACCGCTCTTAACGTTGTTAGAGTGGCTGCTAGCAATAGTACCGACACGCGAAAGTGTATTCAAAGCTTCCACATCAAGTTCCCCAAACGTGGAAAAGGCGGACGGGACGAACTTGTATCCATTGTCTTCACACTTGGACGCATACTTCTTCCTTTTCTTTTCCACAACATTACTCAAAGCAGCCCCAGGAGCCCATGACGTTACCCCAGTCCCAGCAAACGGAGAGACCCCAGTCACATCCGGACACGCGTCCTTACCTTGGGACCAGTTAAATTTAAGTGATATTCGAAAAAAAAGTGAAATTATTAGTTTAGGTTAATTTTATCTTGAACTTAGGGATTTTGTGGTATAAATTTATATTTTGGTGAATGTTTACTATAACGTTTTTTTTTTTTTGAATTATTAGTGTAATGTTTTTTAATTCTTTAATGAAATTTTATTATTTAATGAAATTTTACTTTTAGTGTTTAAAAATAATAAAAATGAAGAAAAAAAATAGAAGTAGATGAAATCGGTTGTGTTATTACACTAAGTTAATGATTAAATTAATTGTAGACAAAAATACACCGTTGGTCTCTAAACTTTCCCAAAAATATCGCCAGGGCCTAAACTTTAGAAAAACGTCGTAATGCGTCCAAAACATGGGTTTTTGAGGCCGATTGCGTCCCTTGACCCGTTTGGTCTCAGTCAACGCACGTTTTTAGTTATATATTTAAGGGTATAATAGTCCATTCACGTTTATGACTACACCTTAGTACATTAGTTAACCCAACACTGGATTACTTTTGGCGCGTTTGGTCCCTTTTACCACCTAAAGTCTCAGGAACCATTTATCTACCTCTCCAGCCTATTAATACCTCTCGATTGTATACAAAAGAACACACACAAACACATATATCCTTTTCAAAGAAAACTTCAAACAATGGCAGCAAATGGTAGCTTTCAAAATGATGCAGAAGAGTACGAGTTCGTGTTAAACAACTATTTGCTGTTTGACGCAGTGTTTGATACTTTCAGGGATGAACCCATTGCAGAATATGGGTTATATAAGCAGGTAGATACGTGGATGAGGACAAGAATTTTGAACTGGCTGCATATAAAAGACTTTTACTAGGATGTGATTTTTGGATTGAATGAGGTGGAGGAGGAGGAAGAAGATGAAGAGTAAGAGGAGGAGGACCAAGAAGAGGTGGTGCACCAGCAAAATGTGGTGCAACAGTAGCAAAACGTGGTGTAGCAGCAGCAAAATGTGATGGATCAGCAGCAAAATGTGGTAGAGCGGCAAATGGGTAATGGTATTGGGTTGCAAGATGTTTATGCTTTAGGAAGAAGGATTAGTGATCATGAAATTATCTTTCAACAACTCAAAGAAAGGAAGGAAATGATGGAAAGGAAGGAAAGTAGCGAAGAGAGCTCTGGTTCGAACCTGTTGGTGTGAAATGGAAAGAAGTAGTTAAGGATTATGGTGTTTGTATGTTTTACAATCAGATGTATTGAATGGTTGTAACTTTTTAACACTATTAATGAAAAATTTGATGTTTAATTAATTGTTTATGTTGCTTGTGAATGTTTAATTTAAGGAAGTCTTATGAATGGTTGTAGCTTTTAAAACATATCAATGAAAAATTTGATGTTTAATTAATTGTTTATAGTTGCTTGTGAATGTTTGATTTAAGGAAGTAAAAAAAAAAAAAAAAAAAAAAAAAAAAACATAAGGGTAAGTGGTGAAAAAAATGCTGAGGGTTTATGGGCAAAGAGAAATTACTATCTGTGTTTCCCCTAATGTTAAAAGGGTGTTTGGTTTCTTGGATAACATCACTCTTTTTTAAAAACTACAAAATGGCGGGAAAGTAAAAGTGACTAATCTATCTACTTTACAAGCTGCTAGAGTATATACACTACTGATGAGTGTGTAAATACTCATCATTTTTATCGTATTCTGAACTGCAAAAACATCCAAAAACACTCAGAAATGCATCAAAAATACAGAAATTATCCCGAAAGTGTGTTTTATATGTTTTAGATGCAAAACGTTTAAAAACAAATGAAAAACGAACAAAGATTGCATAATTGGCAGTTTCAGTCCCTCAAGTTTCATAAATTTACAAAACTAGTCCCTGAAGGTTTAAAATGAAAGAAAAGTCAACTTTGGTCTTTGGGAAATCAAATTTGTTCAATATTAATCCCTGGATGAAAGTTTTAACAAATTGGCAACTTTTACCCCTCAAAATCCAAAATTGGCATAAAAGGTCCCTGAACTTTCAAAACTTGACAAAACCAGTCCCTGGTGAAATATTTTTGAAAGAAAGTCAATATGGTCCTTGGGAATTCAAAATTTATCATAATTGGTCCCTGGGTATAAAGTTTGGAAAGTTTCAATTTTGGTCCTCCAAGTTTGTAAAATGACAGTTTTAGTCCCTGGAGGTTTTAAAATGATAAATTGATATTTATGTGGTCCTTGGGTTATTTATACTTGGCATGTATGGTCCTTGTGATATATTATGGGAAATGGCAAACTCAGCCCCTGAAAAATCAGTAATTACAAAATTGGTCCTTGTGTTTTGCTATTACAAACCAAACGGATTCCCTTAATAAATCCAATCCAAACATTAATATTAAACCAAGCCCACCACACACCCCTCCAAGCCCAAATAACATCCGGCCCAACCACAAAATAAACCAACCCTCGTTTTTATTTAATCCCCCAGTCAACCCCGGTCAACCTTCCACATCCCCTCCCAACTTGTACCCTGCAACACTCCAAGAAAACACCATCATTACCCTATACTTCCCCTGCAACACTCAACATCCCACCCCCTCCTACACACTAAACAACAACTAAACTCCAAACAACCTCCCTGACTCCAATTATCTGAAGAAAAATCCAAAAACCCGTTGGCGCCAAAAAGCATTTGAAGGGCTTAGATCAATCCAAGCCATCCAAAGGTCAATATTGAAGTGGGAAAAGTGCCCAAAGCCATCTGGAAGGATATAAATAAGAAAGGAAGCAAGAATTCAGAGTGTTAGCTAGTTTTTAGTTTTTAATTTAATTTAGATTAATTTAGTTTAAATCAATGTAATTTATCAATATTAAGCTTGTATTCTTCTGTTTCAGTAGTATAATAAATTTTAAGTTTATGCAATTCAATATTTTATATAAGCTTTTACAGCTAAATTTTCATGTTCAAAAATTTAAAATCTCATTTATGATGAAATGAATTCCATAAGCTTCACAAGCTTAATTATGGTTTACTGAGGTTCATTTTAACTTTCAATAGTTTTTGTAAGCTTATAGGAGTTACAACAGATACATGTTCAAATAATTACACCACAGTCAACAAAAGTCAATGAAAGTCAAGTTAAGTCCTACATGGTACTATGCTAATTCAGAAGGGTATTTATGAATGATTTTGGTTTGAGCAGTTGTTTATAAGCTTAGATAAGCTGTGTGTCTTTACTTGAAGGTAACATTCTTAAATTCTCATTTTAATCAAAGTCCTAGCTAAGTAAACTGCTTTTGTTTATTTAACCCTATAAAGTGTTATTTGATCCCTATTTGTTGTTGTTTAGGAGTCATTATAGTTAGTGTATCATAGGCTTATCCTAATTGCAGCTTATCCTGACCCCATTCAGTTTGAAAATCCCATGGCAGTTAACAAAAGGGGTGTTTGGTTTAGGTTTAATCTAGGTCTTCTTGTTGTTATTTTGTTGAGTTTTCTGCACAAACAGTCCACATTGGGTTTAGTTAGGATAGTTAAGTCATAAAAACAAGTCCCTATTTGGAAAAAAGTCAATTTGATAGTTCATTTGATCTTAGCTGTTCACTGTTTTGACTTTAAGTTGCATAATCAGTTATTTTAGTTCATAGATTGTTAGGATTGCTTAAAATGGTCTTATCATAGTTTGTTACTTCATTTTCAGTAAGTAAATCAGATCCAAACTTCACTTAAGTCAACTTATTTGGTTTTCATAAAAAGTCAAATGCCACAACTGTCAATATGGACAGATTTTTAAGATCATGCACAAGGTTTAGTTTGGATTGGGAATAGATTAGAGTTGCTTTTATGTGTTCTCTGGTAGCTTGTAAACATGTGTCAAAAAGAAATTCTGAGTTTGTAAGCCATTTGCTTATTAATAAGCTTGTATCAAGTTGGCCTGTTAAGCCAAAACCCCCTGCACCCAGGTCTTTCAGATTTGACCCATATTTCTCTTAAGCATATCTTTTTCATTTCCTGAGCATGTAGGTTGATTCTTGTTGCTTTTGAATGTCAATTGGTTTGGCTTGTCATTTGTATTCTTAGATTGCTTTCAAAAGCTTATCTGCTCAGCTTATTGACCTCTCAAAAGTGCTTTTGGGTCCTGAGTTTCTGTGAGTGCAACAGCATAAAAGCTTGTTGATTTCTTTGATCCTTTAGACCTAGTGTTAAATTGTAGTTGATTTAGATTACCTGAGCTTGTAAAAGCTTGTTTGTGCCTTGGCTTGTCCTTTGTGCTTATTTAGTTGATTACTTATTTAACAACTTCAATTTTTCCTTTTGCTGTCTGACCATTCTTCCCAAGCCCACAATAAGCTCAATCCTTGAGCTTATTGCTTGATTTTGGATGTTTTTGAAAGACCTTCAGCTAAACTTCTTAGTTCCACTTCTACCTTGGACCTCCAGATCTTCCTATGGGCCCCACAAGGGGCTGCAATGAGCTTGCAGGGCTTTTTGGTACACAGTGGAAGCTTGAATTGCTTATATCATCTTATTAGCTTATTCAGTAGGTTTTCTTTGTTGTTTTAGCTCATTTCCAGTGCACATCACCTGTTGTAGCTTAATTTGTCCTTTGTTCTTGCTGTGTAGCTTATAGGCAGCTTGTGCTTCTTCAAAAGCTCAATTCATTAAGCTGTTTTGCTAATAAGCTCAATCTGAGCTTATTTTTGAGTTTCAAAGGTTTTGTTTTCACAAAAGTTGTTTATATTCAGTATTTAAATAAGTTTGTAAAGGAAAAATTTGAAAAAGCCAAAATTAAATGAAGTGATAGCTTCTATTTAAGAAGCTTATTGCTTATTTGCTTATTTTCCTTAAGCACTTAGTGTTTTTATAATTTTCCTAGGTTCCTGTAGTTATAAAATAATTTCTGTAATTTTTTCATATTTTACTCTTTTCATTTAGTATTTTTAATAATTAATACTAGTTTTTATTAATTAATAATTAGTTAATAATTAATAATAATTATTTAAAAAGTCTTAAAAATATATTTTCAGTTTTAAAATTAGTTTTATAATATTTTAGATTTTTCCAAGTTTAATTTTCATATTTTTAGTGTATTTTCATAATTAGTTATAATTTAGTGTAATTTAAATAATTAAAAGTAATTAGGAAATTAGTAATTAATTAATAATAATTAATTAAATAGTGTAAAAATTATTTTTCTTTTTCTAAAAATTTTCTTTTATCATTAGGATTGTAAAAATGTAATTTTCATATTCATAGGTATTTTATTTCTATAAAACTCGCGTTTTATTTCGTACGCTAACGTAAATTTAAATCAAACGAACGCGTTTTTAGACTTGGCTCACGTTTTGAGTATATGTGATCATCAGTAAATGTTAATATAGTGTTTCTAAGTTATTTTCATTCATCATCTCGTAGTGTAATCAATCTCAAACCCCTTTCCCGTCCAAATTCACCCGATCACAAACCCGTTTTCTATACCATCACACCTCGCTGGGACATAACGACCCGGGGAAACCCTGTACTTCCACGGAGATTTGGTCTGAGACGTTTGACTTAAGTTGACCATTCACCTGGTCAATTTAGGTTGGCCGTTTGGGACCAATCAACTACATATGTGAATATTTATAGAGACTTCTAGACATCATGGCCATCGTCTTGTGTGAAGATCTTTGTTGTCTTGAGCATGCACATTCCTTAGGAACCTATTGTATGGAGTGTTTGGCATTGTGGTTAACAGCTGATGCAGAATGTTTGGAATTGCCATTTGAAGATGTTTATGATATGGTTGTATTAATATTAATGCGTGTTTAACTATGTGTATGGTTGTATTAACATTAATGCGTGTGATAACTATGTGTATGATATGTTTATTAATTGTGTATTAACATTAACTATGTTTATTAAATATGTGGACATAAATTGGTTATTATTATTATTATTTTTGAAAATTGAAACAATCACCCTTCCAACTTCCTACTATTAATTTTGCACATACTATTAATCCCTTCTTATTCATCAGTTTAGCATCCAAAAAAAGTACAAACACAAATAAATTTGAAATGGCAGAATCATCTCAAGCAGATATTGCTAAGAATGTTGTTCCGTCAACAAATAGATCTAGAAATCAGAAGCAAAGGAAAGAAAAAAAAAGGAGGAAGATGCAGATCCCACAGCTTGGTATTTTGACGCAAAAGCTAAGGCTGTGGTAAAGAAAAGGAAATAGTGGAAAGCAAATGAACAACACTGCATGAAAGAAACACCAAGAAATGCAGCCTACAGGCATAAAGTTGCTTAAACAAGAAGAAAATACGAAGATCTTCAACAAGTGGACCTTGAGTATGACAATTTACAAGTGGACCTCGAGGAGAACTTGGAAACAATCGACTACGACACTTTACATGTGGCATATGATCCAGAATCATCCCCTAAGTTTAGTTGTTAGATAGTTTGTTAGTGTATTATCACTTTATGTATATGCAATTTTATGCAGTAATGTAACATTTTTTATTTTTTATTTTATTTATTTATTTTTATTATTTTTTTTACAGTAATGTAACAAATTTAATTACAAAGAGTTTCGATTATTTATTTATTTTGCAAAATTCAAGTTCATGATTCGTCCCTAATGTTAACTATTATACGCTTGAATGGACTATTATACGCTTGAATATATAACTAAAAACGTGCGTTGACCGAGACCAAACGGGTCAAAGGATGCAATTGGCCTCAAAAAGTTGAGTTTTTGATTCACGACGACGATTTTTCAAAGTTTGGAACCCAAACGATGTTTTTGGAAAAGTTTAGGGACCAACGATGTATTTTTGTCTTAATTGTAAGAGAGAGAGAGAGAGAGAGAGAGAGAGAGAGAGAGAGAGAGAGACCTGATGTGCCACTTAGAGATGGCAAAAAAATCTGTACTCGTCGGGGAACCCGATCCCCAAACCCGAGTTGACTGGGAATCCCCGAGTTGATCGGGGATGGGGATGGGAACGGGGAATCCCCGAATTATGAAACAGGGGATGAGGCGGGGATGGGGATAGCATAAATCCCCGTCCCCGACCCCGAACCCGAACCCGAACCCGAACTTTTTAATGTATAAATATGTATATATTATATTTATATTAATACTAAATGTACTTGTATATGTATATGGTAGTGAGTATTGACAAGTATTATACTCAAAGTATATTTGTATGTGTATGTGACATTTAATGGATCAAATCATCAAATATTTTAAAATGTTAAAGCACTAACTAAGTACTATTCAACCAATATTTTATCCGAAAACACTCATCCGATGCACTCTATTTTTATATTATACGTGATGTTTCAATATATACAATGTTTTAGAGTTGAATGACGTTTTAATTAATCCAACTATTTACAATGTTTTGAGACATTTTATAAGTCAATTCTTTATATTTTTGATTACTTTTGTCATTTTTATGCTTAATTCATAAGGGCCGAAAATCCCCGAATCTCCATGGGGATCTCCGATCCTTCATGGGGATGGGGATGGGGATGAGGATGCAAAATGATTCCCCGATGGGGATGGAGGCGAGGATGGGGATGGGAGTGAGAAACGAGGATGAGGATGGTAAATACGATCCTCGATATTCCCTGCTCCGTTGGCACCCTACTGGCACTAAAATGACGGTCGTGAAATTTGTTTCGATGCTCTCTACCACATATGACCTTAAAAACACAAGTTGTTCTAAAAAAACCCAAAACCCAAAACAAAGCTATATAAAATCATCTTGGAATGTCAAACTAGATTTATAAAATAACGGATAAAGACAAAGGACACACATGACTTTGTTACCCTTTTTCAGGTAAATAACAATTTCAAATCAGAAGAACGTTACATTTATCATTCACCCCACTCAATTTTCAAACCAACAAATTGGACCCACACATTTTACAAGCTCATAAAAGTATAAAATAACCACTTTTTCTCTCATAACGTACACACACACTTTTACATTTGAATTTCAAAATATGACTGTTGTACTAACCAAACACTAAAAATAACCAAAACTCACTTATAATTTCACTTTTCAACTTTGTGTTTTGTTTGTTTGGTCTTCAATGGGTGAACCCACTTGTCTTATGCATGTAAGTGTTGTGAATTTGGTGTTTTTTGTTGTTGTGCATACTAACTGTTTGATGAAATGCTTCACTGAGTTGAGTTTTGTTTTTTGATGTGGGTTAGTGTTTTTGTGTTATTTTTTTCGATTAGTGAGTTGGTTGTAATTATTGACCATCAAATGTTTGTTGAAATGCTCCACCAAGTTTAATTTTATTGTTATAGAATTTTATGTAATTGGTTGATTATGTGCTTTTGGGTTGCTGTTGTTTGTAGCACATTTTGTTTTCAATTAGTTAGTTTTTACTGAAAGTGTATGTTGTGTGTTTTTTTACGTTCTTGGTTGATTTTGTTCTTTTGTGGTTTTCGGTTGATGGGTTACTCTTCTTTGTAAGACATGTTCAGTGAGTTGAATATTCACTGGAAACGTATAACTTTCCATGATTGTAGAATGTTTGGGTGTTTCTTTTGTGTACTTGGTTTGTTTTGTGGTTTTGGGTTGATGGGTTGCTGTTTTTTCCTGTTGTCTGGATTACATTTTGTTCGACGGGTTGAAATTTCAATGGAAGCGTATAACTTTATCTGATTGTAGAATGTTGGGGTGTTTCTTTTATATATGAGATTATAAATCTGGCATTTTGTGTTTATGGGGTAATTGATTGAAGCTTTTGCGGTTGTTTGTACTGTAGGGTAACAATGTACATGGTCTTGGTGATTCGGTTTCTTTGGGGAGGTTTGCATCAGAGTCATTAGCTTGGGAGAAATGGTCCAATTTTCCGCATAAGCAATATGTTGAAGAGGCCAAGAGTTATGCCCAGCCTGGATCTGTTGCGGAGAAGAAGGCTTTCTTTGAAGCTCATTATAAGAAAGTTGCTGCTCAAAAGGCGGCGGCTGCTGCTGCAGCAGCGGCGTTGCTTGAGCAAGAAAAGGCTAATGTGGCTGCCAGTTGCCATAAATCTGATGTTGAACAAAGAGTTTGTGGTACAGATCATGGTGCTCATGATTTGTTAACAGGAATATCGAACTTTGATGCTTCAAAAAGGACAGTGTTGCAACCAATTAAACTGCCGCAACCACCAGTTTTGAATTTGAATATGTTTGTCAATGAAAGAAAGCAGATCACAACCCAGGCTGCAAGTAAGGCAATTGATGCTGCAGGTCATAGTTCTGCTATAAGTCAGGTTGAACGCCCAAGTGAGAATATTGTGGTGGCTGCTGAGCTGGAGAACAAAGCAATTCTTGAAGATCATCCTTCTGTTTCTGAGGATAGTGGAACATCCCAAATGGACCGCCCATTGTTGAAGGTGATAATTCTCTTTACTATAACTGAAAAAAAATTTTTGCCCAACCAAAACCGAACCAAGAAACAAACCAACAAATAGTTTAACTGCACAACATGGTTTGTTTTTGGTATTGGAAAAGTTTTCAATCTGTATAATGTGGTTTGGGTATGGTTTTGTACTAAACAGTTCTAACTACTAATATTACTGCAATTAGATTTAGTGTGTTAAGATGTGAAGTCCATTTCTATTATGTATAGAGGTAAACCCTAAGGTTATCCACAGACTGATGTCAACCCACAAAGCCTTAAAATTAGCTTTAGGTGTAGGTTTAGCTTTATGATTTAACTGCATTTTTTAGATTAGCTTTGAGAATTCTCATAATTTTAAAGGTTACTCAGATAGGAAACACCCCTACACCTTCCCTCACCCCTGCCCACACAGTCATGCACATGTTGGTTCATAAAACAAGTTATTAAACTGTAAATATTTGATTTTGCTGCAGTCAAAATTGAGCACAGACCAAGAGGTTTTACAACCGAAGATCAATAGGAAACCAGCTACACCGTCTTTCAGGTCATCGTCATATGGCAGGAAACAATCCAGAATCCCACTTTCACCAGCCAACAATGCTTCTATGCATCCCCGTAAAGAAAATATATTAACTCCAAGAACCAAAAACTCCACTGCAATGGACTCTATTGATAAAAGGCGAGCAGCCCCAAGATCACTGTACACATTAATGAATTCTGGTTCTGTCAAAGAGTCATGCAAATCAAACTCTGCAGCTGCTCGCAAGATTGAAAGCACAAAAGCAACTCCTAGTGCTCATTCCACACCCAAACGTTGTGCAACACCTGCAAAAACTCCTTCAAAGGTATTTTCCCCTGATTATATTGTTGTGACTTCTACCACTTTAACTTGTGTGAATTTGGCACTGCAGGTTACAAATAAGCAACCTTTGGCAACCCCTTCAAAGGTATTATACGCAAATTATGTTATTATGACTTATGACTCCTTTATACTACTTTAGCTGATGTGAATTTGATGTTGCAGGTTACAAGCGGGGTAAATAAGCAACCTATGGCAACCCCTTCAAAGGTTATATTCGCTGAATATGTTGTTGTGACTTCTTTATACGACTTTCGCTTATGTGAATTTTGTGTTGCAGTCTGCAAATGGAGTGAATAAAACTTCGGAAACTCCATCAGTAAAAAGAAGGTAAATTATCCAAACTACTCAGTGAAAGTCATTCAAGCAATAGTGTCAGATTCCCTTTGTTTTTGGTACGAGTTTTGACCTTTTTGTAATTTTTACCATCTTGAAGAATGGAAACACCTATTCATCCTTCAGCTATAGGAAGCAAAACTCCTGGCCAAAAATGGCAAATTTTCTCAGCCGTGTAAGTTATTCCAAGCATCATATGTTAGACATTGATAGAATACTCACTTGATGAAAAAGGATGAATCTTTAATTTTGTTATCTTTGCTTTTGTGCGAATAGTTCAAAGTCCCTGAGTGCTTATAAAAACAAGTTGCAATCGCCAACTATATCATCCCCGTTCACTTTGAGAACAGAGGAAAGAGCTGCTCAAAGAAAAAAGGCAAGAGTTCACATTTGTTTCTTTAATCTGGGTCTTTTATTTGAACTTTAAGTCTTATTTCTTAACCTGTAATTTACATTTCGCAATTTCAGAAGCTTGAAGAAAAATTTAATGAGAAAGCAGCACAGAAAGTGCAGCAGCAAACAACATTGAAGGTTATAAACCCTCTCATTCTCGTTTCTTATCTCCATTTATCTTTTGTATTTGTCACTGAAGAAATCAAAATATGCTTTTCAAAATACTGCCATGTAACATTATGCATGGCGACTTCTAGCATTATCATGCTAAATCATGGCAATTATGTTGCAGGAGAAAGCAGAGACAGAATTCAGAAGACTAAGACAAAGCTTTTGCTTTAAAGCTAGGCCACTACCGAGCTTCTATAGTGAAAGAGAAACACCAAAGAAGGTATGTCTAGATTCTAGAACTCAAAAGGAACCTTAACGTGTGGAGGTGGCAAAATGATGGGTTGGGTGGTACTTTATTGTACTGTGTTGAAATGTGTCTGGGTCGGGTTAGGTTTGCTTGAGTGATCTAATATTGTTGAATAAAATGATTTAGGAAATTTTATACTTTCAAAATGCACTTTGTGCGACATTTAAACCATTATCTTCTTACTAAGTTTGTATATGTTTGACCCATTAGTGTTGAAAACAAAATCGGAATCGACCCGTTTATAAGTAAATGGGTCATTATAGTACTTTAATAACGAGGATTAAAATTAATAGCTCCCAAATGTGTTTTCTTGATTGCTCGTGTTTCATTTGCAGACTCCACAAGCAAATCTGAAGTCACTAACACCCGCAAGAAAACCATCCACAACAATCTCACAACAGCCTTCGGTCAAGAAGTCTTCAAGAAGACTTTGGAAAACTAGCGATCCAAACCCAGCTGATCATCCTCTCTCTCAATTAGCTAGAAGGTTAAATCACGAGAATATATCTCCAAATATGCAGCATTAATTGATAGTGAAGATACACACTATCCCATTTATTGATAGGTACGAGTCATTTGACTTCTAATTGAGAATCAGTTTGTGTATAAATTTGCTGGTGTTATGTCTTTAGGACACATCATTTCTAGTTAAGAGGTCATATTATGTTACTTTGCCATTGTCAGGCGTTTTGGTATCATAGCAAAATTTGTTGTATGAAAGAAGGTTGTTGGTCATTTTCATAAATCTATAGACTTAGGATCAAATGAGAAGAAAACTTAAAATGAGAAGGATGAGAAATAACTATAATCAAATATTTAAGATGCATCGACTTAAATTAGATGCATCCCTAATTTTTTAGATGTACCATAATATATTTTCTAGCAAAAAATTAGATGCATATACATATATTAGATGCATTTCATCAAGTTAGACAAATCCTATACATTTTTCGTCCTCTGCGAGTCAAATTTGTTGTTAGTACTACTTTACATCGTTTTCACTTCAAATCACTTTTCGGAACTAATTGGGATGCATCTAAATGAATAGAGATGCATCTAAATCAAGTCGATGCATCTCAAATATGTGGTTATAGTTATTTCTCATCCTTCTCATTTTAAATTTTCTTCTCACTGGATCCTTACCCAATCTATAAAAATGAAACATGACCCACAAAATTTTAAAAAGTATATCATTTATCAATTTCATTTTGTGGGCTCCTCAACATAAAAAGATTATCACATGATCCACAAAATTTATTTGTCACTGACCGACAAAATGATCATAAGGTTGTCATACATATGGTCTAAGGTTATTTACAAGTGTAAAAGAATTGAGCAAACTTTATTCATACAATACACAGTTGGCAGATAATAAGATACATAATTAACAATTAATATCAATGATCTGAATCAAACTCAGAATCATCAAGCATAATTAGATTATGATGATCATGTGAGTTTGATTAAAAGAATTGGAGTTTTAGTTATTTGCTGCATCTGTTTGACTAGTGCAAACAAGATTTGAGCAAACTTTATTGAAATAATACACAATCAGCAGATGATAAGATACATAATTAACAGATAATATCAACAATATAAATCAAATCCTGAATCATCATGCATAAACAGATTATGATGATCATTTGAATTTGATCAAAAGAATCGGAATTAGTCATTTACTGCATTTCTCCACCCACCAAGTACCATCCATCTTCATCTCCATACACATCCTCATCATCATGTCCCCAACATAATCCCACATCGCAAAAGCTCATCTTGTCGTCATCATCATCGTCATATGATTCACCGTCACTTTCGATCTCTTCTGCTGCAATGGACGTAACAATCCCTAACCCGAATCCAGCAGGAAGGTCAATATCATAGCTATCATTATAATTATGATGCTCATCATTATCATAGCCATAATTATAACCATGATTGTAATTTTCTTCTATTCTATCCTCATAATCATAATCATCATAATTATCATAGCCAACATCATCAGCCAAATAAGCCAATACCCCTGTGGCCGAAGTCCCAGAGGAATATTTAGTCAGCTCGTTTTCGTCGTCTAATGATCTAATCTTCATGGTACCTTTAGCCTTGTCTTTAGCCTTGCAAGCTGGATGTGTATGACAACCGTTGCACCTTGGCTTTCGACATTTCCCTGTGAACTTTGATTGGTTTGTGGGCTTTGTCGGGACCTTAGCGAAAATTCCCATGTTGGAGGCAGACTCCACCATCTTTACGTATCTTTGTCGAGATAACGAAGATGGAAGGATTTGGTAGCAAGTAACAACACCATGTTGACGACCTTCTCTTTTCATTTTTTGTATTTTTGAGAACTGTTTTTGTGTATAGAAATGATGAAATTTGTTGGGTATGTAAAGAAATGTAATAGGAATGTTGAGGACGAAAGAGGTTAGATTATTGAAGACGACTTGTTAACTTGATACGCAAGATGTTTCTTTTCTTTTTTCCTTTTTTTGTTTTAGTGTGCGTGTTATTTAAGTCGACAGCCTAACTTCAAGACTTTATCTTAGTTTTGGCAATATGCATTATTTTTAATGATGTTTTAGTTTTGGTGATAATAAGAAGAAAAACTAAGTGGCTCTTTTAAGTATTAAAATTGTTAAAACTAACATTCAATAAAAAGTTGAAGTATGAAATTAATGTATGTTATTCAAGAACAAGTATAAAAATAGATTTCAGTTGACAAACCAAAAGCTAAAAATATAAATGAGTAGAAGGGATTTTTTATTTTTATTTTTTTTAGAAGTGACATTTTCACATATTATTTTATTTTATACACATAAATTTAGTAGGGCCGCTTAAATTTTATTTGTAAAATTTTTATGAGTTTCACTAAATTTATTTTTTTGGGTAAAAGGGACCTTCACCCTGGTAAAATATATTAACCGATAAAACGTTGAAAGTACAATGGAATGTGGCTGAAATACCATATTAACCTCAAGCAACCGCTTGAATTACCCTAGATCATTTATGACAGGCCATAAATGAACCACTATCAACCAATAACTAGAACAATCAATAAACAACATAAGATGACATGCCTATCTTATGAAAGAAACAAAACAAAATAAAATACTACTTCCGAGCACGTCCTTGAAGTTTGAACTCCTTGAATTGTTCCGGTAAGTCGTTTACTTGAGCCGCATACTCATCTGAAAAATAATCATCTCCCAAATAATCATTCGGCTCATACACCTCATCCTCATCACTGTCAGAAACAACTACTTCACCCACCTTAGAAAATGGGTTACCCCTCTTCGATGCAGAACTCGGAGACGGGATAGTAGACTGCTCCAACGCCTTTTTTGTTGCAGAAGTACTAGAAGATGGGATAGTAGACGACTTAGAAGCCTCACCTGGCACCGCGAATCCATGTTACTAATAGGCTGATCTTGTGAACCCTTACTATTACTAACAAAACCAAGAACATCCGCATCCACCAATGAGTCCAAGATACCAAAAGAGTTAGAGGACTGTGGGTCCTTACTAGATTTAACATTTGAAGTAGATGCCTGCTGAAGACCCTTGGGATCTGAATCTTTCTTGGTACCAACCTGATTAGACGTTGTCGTGACTTTAGGTCTCCAAAAATTAGCCTTAGGCTTGGATAGTTTAACCCCTCCAATTGGCTTAAACTGAGACGTAGAAACCACACTCTTACCTTTGTTCTTACGGTTCCTTACCTCTATGAACCCCTCATCATTATTAACCACCTGAGTCACTACATTAGTCACCCCATTAGAAACCTTATGAACCACCTCTTTTACATGTTTTGGACACTCACTAAGTGTGTGACCAAATATCTTACAAATGCTGCAATGAGGAGGTGTCCATTCATATTCGACACGAATGATTTCCGTCGAATAACCACTATCATCATCCAATGGAATAGCCATACTAACTTCCTTTTTCAGTTCAGAATTTGAACACACTTCCACCAACGCACGAGCATAGCTAATCCGACCCCACGAGTCAACACACATAGAAGATGTAAATGAATCTAACATAATCGGTTTCCCCACTTGAGTGGCAATCAAGCTTAAACCAACTTCAGAATAAGCAACAATAGGCACATTATGTAATTTAACCCAAACAGGAATCGTAGTTACCTCATTCTTGGTTAGGGGAACATTAAGAGACCATTTTTGAAGAATAAGAGGTGAATGACGGATTAACCACGGGCCTTGTTGGAGCACCTGCTCCAATCCGTCTTTAGAGGAGAACTTAAATAAGAACACACCCGCTTCATTCTTCATAATCTTTTGCACTCCAAATTTTTTCCACGCATTAGTAACATAGTTCTGCACAATTGGAAAAGCTATAGCTTTTCCTAAGAAGTAACCAACAAGAGTGTTCTCATACCGACCTAACACGGGTTCCATCGCCTCCCTAGGGAGTTTAGTATCATGGTTAGGAACCCGGTCTTCATTAATCATTGGCCTAAAATCCACCTTACGAGAAGTACTATTAGCACCAATCAAAGAAGCAAACGATTGCTCCTTTCCACTAACATTGCCTTTGTCCTCACTAGTACCACAAGTCGTTGGGGATGAATTAGATGTTTTAGGACCAGAAGACACATTCTTGTTGACTAAAGTAGACAAGTTAATATCACCATCATCCACACTCCAATCAGAAATAATAGGACCATCCGATGCACGTGGAGGCTCATTACAAGGACCATTACCACTACCATCACCTTTAGCAATGATACCAACTTGTTTAGTATTGTCACCCAACTTATCAATAGTATTCGTAAAATTCTTTAAGATCGATGCAATGTTCGGAGTAGCATCATGACCACCAACATCCATATTCCCAGCGTTAGAAACCCTAGAATTCTTTTCACCGGCACTCGTACTCATAAACTACTCACAACAACAGCCAACCAGCAGCCAACAAGAAAACCACAGCAGAAAGCACAAACCAAAACAAATCTGATAATAAACCCTAACAAAAGTTAGGGTTTTCGCAGTATGCACACCAAATCCTAACCGTCGTCCATAGTAATAATAGATGTAATGAATAAGATATTACCACCAAGAATAAATGAAAAGCCGACTAACAATTAATTCTAAAGAGGATAAAGTGGTCGGCTGAATCAATATGAATAACAAAAAAAACGAGATGCTAAAACCCACCAATCACAAAATAATCTTTTCACTACTCCACGGACCCACTATTGAATCTAACTAATAAATAGAAAACAATAATGGAAGTGGAATGGATTGAAGATAACCAATTAAAAACGCATGAATGAAAGGGATTTTAATCGCCGGCGAAGAGAGAGCATCTCTGAGTTTCACTAAATTTATGTGTATGAAGTAAAATGATTGTGTGCATATCCCTGCATTTTTCTTCTTATTATTATTATTATTATTATTATTGTTGTTATTATTATTATTATTATATATTTTTTGCTTTTCAATTATGAAATTCACGGTAAAGGAGCCATGGTAAGTTTTCCTTGAAACTTATTAGGCCGACCTCTTAAGACGTGACAAAACATACCTCACAAGTCCAAATTTCTTTTGATGCAGCATATGAATTACTCTTACAATAACTATAAACTTATAGTTATATGTAAATATAATTGTATTTAAATTATAATATAATTATATTTAAACTAATACTAGTAACTATAAATTTATTGTTAAATGATTTGTACAGATAATAAATTAGCATTTTTTAAAGAAATATTCTTATGTGAAAACCTGTTTGTACCTTGTACAATGGGTGTAGCAACTCTGTAAATTTGTGTCGCGAGTCGATTTAATCAACCAAACTACTTCAGTGAACTTTTGAAGCAACTTCAAAGATACTTGACCAGTAAAACTCATGAGCCTTATTGAGTATGTTTTTATATGTGAAAAAGTTACTAAGATCATGATAATTTTCCTTACGCCTTAGTGTGATTAATATAACTCCCCATGCTATGCAATCAAGTCATCGAGTTCATTGTACCCCTGGTCAATCTTGTTATAGTTTTTTTTATGTAAACATTCTTGTTCCAAGCTCGAAATTATACACTGTTAGGTACCCATATTGATTTCACAAAAGCAAGAATGAGATAGATATAAGGATTTGGGAGATTATAAGAATGAGAGAAATATAAAAGCAAGAGTTTCCTTAAGATATTCAAATAACCAACCAAATAGAAATGTGTACATGAGGTCCTATTTATAGGAGAGGATGCTAGGGCAACACTCCTAGCTCCCTCCTTACTAGAAAACGTGGGCCTTGAGGCCTTGTGGGCTTTTCATAAGCCTTTTACACATTAAACATAACTAAATGAAAGTAACTAATACTTAAGCAACCTAATATTTATTACAAATGACCGAGACTTGATAAAATAGTAAAACTTTGATCCCAACAATCTCCCCCTAAGGGTCGGTCATCACGGTTGCTTAACGTCTTTGTCATTTCTTCATCTTTGACTTTCATAGCTTAAGACGTCTTTCAAAAATCATGAGATAATAATCATTCATCGTTCTTTGTGCTTTGTTCATTGTTGTTGTGATAGTGATCAAATAATGAAGTTGTCTGCCTTTCGTCACTTCCGCGTCTGTGGTGGTAGTCCGCCATTCCAACATGCTCATACATATTTGAATTCTGACTTATATATGCACGTAGTTCCCTTTCTTTCACTTATGATCTTTAGTATTTAAACTTTGTAGATTCTTCTTTTTGGCGTAGAATCTTTCTTTGAACTTTGTGTTGCTTTGATCTTTGAGGGAGCTTTTGATGACTTCAAGATGCATGTATGAGCATGTGGAATCCGTCGCCATGGAGATGATGTGTACCTGCGGGTAAACAGTTAGCAATAAAACATCCGGTACTTACAGATAAGGAATTAGAGATCGTCAACAGCATAGTGTGAAGACTCCTTCTAACCCTTATCAAGGCCGTTCCCATGTCAGATACTCCCGAAGGAGCTTACAGGACCTACTAAGTAGCTCAATGACTGGGTGAGTCGCTGGGGATCACTCCACGACTGTAGACCGCTAAGAAACCACCGCAAACACTAAGCGTAACCTACAAGGAGTTACCGAAGTGACCTGCTGTCAGGGTTGTTTGATGTTGACCCTGGCAGGATTTCCGTTCAATCATTAAGAAATACATATGTAATTCTCTCATAAACGTTCTCGGCAGATTGCTAAGATCTGCGAAGGACTCGATAATTTACAGCTGGTGTCCATTGATGTAGAACACCAGTTGTAGAAATACTAAGTGTTCCTAAGAGATCTTTGATGTATCTCATGGCTCTAGACTCGAAAAGTGCACACTTAGGTTTCCTATGCGGAGACTAGGGAGGGGTCTTCTGCTTCAATATCAACCATCTCTAAGAGATAAGTCGATAGATTACATTGGTTCCCCGTGAGAATGAAACAAACTCTTTTAAGAGAACTTGAGTGGTTAAGAAGGTTTAGTGCATTGCGTCACTGGGTCCATGACGACTTTATCTTCAATACCGGCGTCGCCTTAGCAACAACTAGTAGCATATGAATTGAACCCGGTGTCTGCCCTAAGGTTGAACATATGGAGGGCTATTTCTTTTCACCCTTTTCTTTACTTTTCTTTTTAATTCTTCAACCCCTTCTTTCTCCTTTCATTCTTTACTCCTTTTTTCATATCATACCTAAGGACTTCTAATTCTAACTATTGGTGATTTCCTTGGGTAGATCCCTCCGGCTCTGGCGGATCATAGGACGGTTTTTCCTATCTTAATCACCTTATAACTCCATGATTATCCGACAGTAGCCAAGAAACCTTTGAAAATCTCTCAAAGTGTTTGTGATTATTAAACATTTTGTTTAACACTTTGAGAGTTTTGTGTTTACTTTTGAAGGGCCCCCCCTTCACATGTGCTCATAAGTGTTTAAATAAATTTGCACATGCGAGAGGAACAAACACTTTTGAATTGATCCACTTTCAGTGAACCCGACCGATTCGAGACACGCTTACATCACTAGTTAGACTAGCTTGAAGTTATTACCCGGCCTGGTCAAGTCCACAGAAAGTTTCTCGAAACGGTACACTTCTACTAAGACAAATCCTTTTCGAGACACGCTTACGTGGCTAGTTAAAGAGTTCCATTGTTAGCTTTTAGGTGACAACTAGCTCTAGTAACTAACTTGATGTTATTACCCGTCGAGGATAAGTCTTTTCGAGATTACTAACTTTTACGTTTCGTCAATTCCTGGGTCAATTCTGAGTCTAGCTCGCATTAGATTTGACTTAAAGCAACTTTGAACTTTCATATTTTAATCACATTCACTTTTTCTCCCCCTCAAAAATAGCATATGAGATATTGTTTTTGATTAACTTTTGATTAAAATATGCTTTTTGAGTCTTATGGGGAGATATCAACAAGAACTTGTGGTTTTCAAACAATGAAATTTTTTCAAGTGCTCCCCCTCAACAAGTGAATACTCATTGAGGTGAAATACTTGCCTTTTGAGTAGAATTATGAAAATCAGAAAATGTTTGATTAATTATACTCAAAAGTAAGAAGCCTTCGCTCCTTATATAAGGATTGAGGCACTGATGCGTACCTCAGGGTCTTTTCATTACAAGTGCGGGTTGTACACTGATATGTGTGTACAAGCCATAGTGAAAACAATTCAATCAACTGAAACAATTAATATTGAAAAATTAATATCCACGTGTACCAGTTTAAGCTTCATCAGTGAGTGGAGCATCAAAGTCAGTGAACTTTGGTTTGGGTCTTTTGAATAGGCTTATAGGAAATGATGGTCTGACACCGATATAGCTTTCCAGTCGTCTGATCTGTTCCCGTCGAAATAACCTTTCTTCAATCTTCAGGACAAAGTTACGAACTTGTCTTCTGGAGCTGGATTTCCATCTTGGTGGTTCACCTTTAGCTATCTTTCTGCGATCATCATTCAACCTTTTGACTAGCCCATCACGAACGGTTTTTAGCGTAACATCACAGAACTTGTGTATCTCATCGAACCGCATGAAGCTTTGTAGATTTTTGCTGTTGATGTAGGTGAAACCAAATGAAGGTTCTTGGATGAGAGTATACTATGATGTTTGATAGATTCCATCAAATGTGAATTGCGGCTTTGTCAAATTGATCTTCTGTTGGTAACTTTCCACTCCAAGCTGAAGATCTTCCACTCTTTCTTGAACTATCAATCGTCGGATGAAGAGAAGTAGAGATGCCATGAAGTTGTACTGAGTTTCTCTTTCGAATCCACGCATTCTTCCTTGAACCTTTTCGAGATACATGTCTTCAATGTCATTGAGATAAAGGTCCGGAAAGTCTGCTTCGGAGAATTTGTACTTCTTTTCATCTTGTCGTTTAACCACAATCTCATGCATGAACATGTAGTTAAACCGTTTCGACTCTTGAATCTCCAAGATAGCAATGATCTTAGATTTATGCTTCACATTTTCCAATGATTTTTCTCTTAACCTGGAAGTATAACCGAGACGACGACGTTCTGGCCAGTGCTGAATCCCATGTAGAGCATCTCTGTCATAAGCTATGATAGATTTGCTGAATACTGGAGTAGACTCTTCAATTGCCGGAACTTCGTATCTTGCGGCTGGTACTGAGATTGTAAGTGAGGAAGCATATTTCTTCTTGGATTTCTCTTGGGTGAGTTGGAGGTTACGAAGATCTTTGTTGAAGAAGAAGCTGTAAGGTAACTTGGGTTTTTCTGGAAATCCTTTCAAAGGTAATGGTTTAGTCCAATCAGTGAAGTAAGGCTTTTCGTGGTTTTTGGAACTGAGGTCGATATTCACTTCAGGGTTTAGCCAGTCAAACTTCCCAGACATTGCACTAGCTATATTCTGCATGTGATATTCGTATTCCATTTTGTTTCCAGATCTGGACTTAAGGAATTCCTGTGCATCCCTATTGATTCTTCTGATCTCCGCCTTCGTAAGTTTTTCAATCTGAAGATCCTTCATAATGACTTGAGTGAATTGTAGTGTATTGCCTGGAAGGGGTTCTTCATCTTCGAGAGGAGGTTGAGCTTGTACCAATTCTGTCAACCAGTCATTCTCAGGTGTGTCATCATTGTCGAGCCATGAATGACGTCTTCTTTTCTTTGATTTCTTAGACTTGGATGTGGCATCCTTGTCTTTAGCCTTTGATGGTGACGATGGTCCAACTTGAGAATCGGGAATAGGGGAGTCACGGTAATCGGTATCGGGTTGACCTTGGTAGTCATCAGTTGGTTGCATGAAAGTTTCTTCCTCTTCTGTTGGACCTTGACCGGTAGCTGAGGTGTGTTGTTGATTTCCAGGAGGAGTAGAATCCTTTCGTGGTTGTTGAGAAGATGATGGACCGGTTCCATGTTTCTTACCTTTTGAGTTCGGGTCTGGGTCGTCATCTTTCCTTGACCTTTTCAGGGTTCCAGCTGCATCTTTGCACGACTCTTTGGACAAGTTGGCAGAAATAGCATCGACAAGTGCTTTTTCTTCAGTTGTCTGTGTGGTTTTGTAGGCAACTTTGTCGTAGAGTTGAGCAAGCAGTTCATCGAAAGAAGGTTCAGGGACGGTTGGAGTTGCAGTAGAAGCTTTTGCAGTGTGAAGCGTGAATGGTGTGGTTGACAACATTTTCTTTACCACACTTCTAATTCTGTGATCCAAGTTGTCCCTGATAGGTTCAATGAGGTTTGTAACTTCAGGAGTGACAATTTCAACTAGATTTTCAGTAAGATAATCTAGTGTGACAGTCTTGATAAATCCTGAGAAATCAGCGTTCAAGAACTTATCGATCTGCTGCTTTGACTCCTGAAATTCTTCAACTTGTTTGGCAAGACCGGTAACCATGGTTGTGAGATTGTTGACTTGCTCTTGAAGATCAACTGGTTTAGTCGGTTCATTGATTGAATGTTGCTTTGATGCGGTTTCAGAAGGTGTGGGAGATGAGTGCTCAGGTGATGATTCGGATGACGACTCGTTGTGAGAGCTTGAAGAAGAAGCAGGAGGAGTCGGATCCTTTGGTGGAGAGTCTTGAGGAGGTGGAGGTTGCACTGAAGAAGTCTGCTTTGATTGCGAAGATGATTGAAGAAATATGTTGGTGTCGAAAGCGTTCTTTTCTTCATTTTCTTTTCTTCTGCGTTCCTCTGCTTCCTCTGCTTCCCGTGCAAGAAACTCTGGAGTAATAAGGTGGTCAAATTCCAGATCCGTAGCAATGTTCTCCTGTCCGCCAACATTCTCCTCTACATTTGCAGTCTCAGTCATAGTGATGTCTCCTGTATAATCTGTGTCTTTAACTATGTCATCAGGTTGTGAATCTGGTTCTAAAGTTGTGGACACAGTGGGAGGAATCATGCTGCTTGTAGCTCCTTCATATTCTGATTGATCGACAGGTGGTGGTGGTGAAGGTTGAGATTCAAGTCGGCTGAGGAGTGTTGCTTCCCTCTGTTCTTTGCGAAATTGCTTTTCTTCAGCTCATGTGTCGACAATGATACTTTTCAATTTACGTTTGTCGACCAATTGTTCAATGATTGGTTCGTCTTCTTAATCATCATTTGGCTCATTAATCGTGATCCCTTTTCTCTTTCTAGACCCTGCTTCAAAAGTTTCAAGACTTTGTTGTATAGCAATCTCCGTAGCAGGAAATGCTTCTTCTGTTACTCTTACTCTGCGTTATAAGTTCTTGATAAATGTTACTAGTTATTAAAAACTAGTTGGTAAACTGATATACTTGACCATGACCAGGCCATATATATCTTATGATGTTCAATGCTTAAGCCAACATATGCATGCTCCATTGCAGTCACACTTTGATATTGGTTTAAGAGTGCTTAAGTATTTGAAACGTGATGAATGATCAAAGAAATAATTTTTTCATACAAATGTGACAAAAAAAAATTCATCCATTTTTCTTGTATAAAGGTAATCACAACGAAGCAGTGGTAATTTCCTCGGCGTGGCTTGAAACTTGTAAAATGTGACCTCTAAAGACGACATTCTTATACAATTTTTTATAAGCTGTAATCATGTAATCATATTGCACATATTTAGTTGATGTTGTAGATACAAACATTTTAAACTGTTAAAAACTTAAAATCTCTTTCTAAAAAGGTGGTAATTATCTATACTACTTATAATACATATTAGACTTTCTCTCCTATTAAATTTTTAAGATTTCTTAATATAGTGTTTAAGTAAATACACATATTAAAGCTTTATGTACAATTAATTTATGCACAACCATGTATCAAACACCTGTATTTAATACTTTTCTTAAATCACCCCTTTACTGAAAAATGCAGCCATTTTACCACATAGTACAATCTAATCAAGCTATTAATCATCTACTGTTAAAATCCAATAACTCAAGCACTTAAAACACAGCAAAAAAAAAAAATAAATAACATACGCAACTTAAAAGACAAGCATGTACAACTTAAAGGAACAATATGGTTAAAATTACTCAAATATAAAATTCTCACAATCTATAAAGTTATTGTAACAAAAAACATAAAATTAAAAGACATTAATCGCCACAAATTTTGCTACAGGGTACCCGCCGCTGCATTGCGCGGGTACCCTGCTAGTTATAGAAAAATAGAAACATACTTTTCAAAAAAGACAATTAACATTAGAGCAGGGTGTAAGTTGCCCTTCCCCCTGCGTTATATCTTAACACAGCAAAAAAATGAGGCGCTTTACCTTACCGCCATACACGTTAAATGGGTGCGTTAAAGGACCAAGGCAAAGTGTTAACGTGCGTTAAAGAACCAAGGTAATAATAATAATAATAATAATAATAATAATAATAATAATAATAATAATAATAATAATAATAATAATAATATATCAGCCCCTTAACCAACGGCCATATTACAGTTGGATTCAAAAAAAAAAAAAAAAAGTTTCAATTTAGACCCCTAATTTCCTTACCGTTTACAAATGGCTATAAGGTTAAAAAAAAAAAAAAAGAAAAAAAAAAAAGAAAAAACAAAAAAACAAAAAAAACCTTTTTCAAACCCGTTTTATTACAACTATAAATACCCATTCACCCACACAATATTTTTTCACACTTCCAATACTCTTTATAATCTACAATACGCTTCTATTAGCAAAAAAAAAAAATGTCGGGCGGCACCAACAACAACTCGTTCACGAATCTTCTCGGTGGTGGGTGAAATCACCCATACGCGGGTTCTTCCTCAAATCCGAATTGGAATAACCCAAACGAGGGCTCGTCGTCAAATCCGAATTGGGGTAACCCAAACGAATTCGGTATGTCGAGTCAAGAAGTTTTCACACAACATCAAGCTTTCCAATATTGGAACGAAAGCCAACAAAACACCCTAAATTCGAATATCTTCAATTCACTCAACAATCACAATATTCCCAAACGGAAACAAATGAAGTTCTGGAAACACCTACTTCTCTTACAAAACCAAAGACCCTGTACAAGATGAGGAAGAAGATGCTGAAAAAGTGAAGAACTTTCGTTGGACCACCCCTGAGGAAAGATTGCTTGCCGAGTGTTGGGTGGCATGTTCAGAGGATCCGAAGGTCGGGCATTCCCAATCTAAGGATACGTTATGGCAACGGATAAAAGCAGAGTTCAATAGAATAAATTCAAAAGAACGCAACAAGGATATACTACAATCTAAGTGGAAAACGTTGAACCGTGATTGCACTAAGTTCAACGCTTTTTACAAAAAGGCGCAACGTGTGCAAAAAAGTGGTGAAAGTGAAGTTGATATCCTAACACGGGCAAACCAACTATATCGTCAAGAAAACCAGCCGTTCACGAATGAAGATGCTTGGAACGTGTTGCGTAAACATAAAAAATGGAACGCGCCGGTGGCGGTTGATATAACCGGTGACGTCCCAAGCCAAACAAACGAGGTTTTTGTTTGGTCATTGTAGAATACTAATTATGTTGGAAACATGATTAAGTGGTGGTGAGTGAGGCGTAGAAATGGAAGGAGGGAGGAGAGGAGAGAAAGAGAGGAACCTTGAAAGAAAAAGGAAAAGATTAGATTAAAATGAAATGAAGGTCCAACCCTCTCCACATGTGGAGAGGGGTATTTATAGTTACAATATAACGCCCACTCCCGGGCTGTGGATCAGGCATACAGTGGGTAAAGACCCGTTCCTTCTTCCACGGTGTTACTTAATCTAATACTAATTAACTAATAAACTAACTAACTACGAGCTACCTTAATGCTATTACAATCATTAGGTGACCGAGACTTTTATAGGAATATTTGTATTCCTAACAATCTCCCCCTAAGCGAGGTCACCTTTGAAATTAAGATCTTTGGTCTTTAAGCATTCTTTAGTCTTTGTAGCTCGTAGGATCTGATTCTTCTCTTTTCAGCACACTTCGTACTTCAAGCAAGCGAACTTGTGATTAGAATTCCTTTGTGATGTGTGATCCTTGAGCTTCCTTTGAGATCATCAGCCAAAGTAAATCTCCAAGCTCATCCATAGTAGTATTGCATTCATGTGATGTAGTGACTAAGGACCATCATGCTCACACCTTTCTGTATCTGGAGACGTTGCATTGGAGTTTGTGGATTAGGAGACCTTTTCATCAGAGTTGCGGAAACGTTGTTATTAGTCTCTCAACATTTGTTGTAGCAAGTCTCTCATCTTCATTGATAGTGTGGAGGATGTGTGAGCATGAGGTATGGATTGACCCGATTCAGCTGGACACTGGAGCCATCAACGCCATCTTTATATGTGTCCCTGAAATAAAACAGTTAGCAATAAAGATAGAGAACGAATATGGCTTTGTCATTCGTTCTGCGAGGACAGACTACCCTCCGGTTTTGTGAAAACCGACCTGTGATCAGGTAGGGTCTCTTTTAAAGAAGACTCTCCTTGACAGGAATTTCCAGCTTGTAGTAGTGAATTTTCCAAAGAATCCACTTTGGAATCTTCATACTAAGCATGTTCTCATACCGGAACGTCTCAAAGCAGACAGCACGATAGAGTGAATCGGTGAATTGATATTCACGGATTGATGAGAAATTGATTTATAGAAATCACTCGCGTGTCATATGATAAACATTTTTGAGACACGACGAGAGTTTTAAGCTTTGAATCACATTTCCATCAAAAATACTTTTGTTTGAGAGATGTTACACAATCAATGTGCTCGAAAAATTGGTTTGTGAGCACATTGAAAGGTTTTAGCAAAAGTATCCGTCAATCCATATCCTGGAACAAGTTTGATTCAAGGTTGAATCGCACCATTGTTGCTTTCCAGTTGTCACTTGATCATTGATCCAAGATGGATCTCACATGTCACCTACCAAGAGCTTGAGTGATGTTCGCTCTAGAAGGATTTCCATCGTCATTGTGAATATTTTTCATATCACTCGGATGTTCTGGCAATACCACAAGGATAATGCGTAGGACACTAAGTATTTTATCTTACTTTCCACATTGTGTGAAACAATAAGCATATTGGAAGTGTGTCCTAACGAGATTTATGGATGATCTCATGGCTCTAGACTCAATAGTGCGTTTTGATCCGCTCCTGGAGACTGGGGAGGCGTCTCCTGTTTTAGGTATCAACATAGCTCGCAATGAGCGGTCGATACATTGCACAGGGTTCCCCGTGAGATTGAAACAAGCTCTTTTAAGAGAACTTGAGTGGTTGGGAAGTTTAGTGCAGTGCGTCACTGGGTCCATGACGTCTTGTCTTCAATACCGGTGTTACCTTAGTAACCGCCAGTAGATTATGAATTGAACCCTGTTTCTGCCCTAAGGTTGAATATATGGAGGGCTATTTCTTTTCACCCTTTCTCATTATATTTCTTTTTCATTCTTCAACCCCTTCAGTGCTTACCGAGACTTCACCACTAGAACCTTGTTGGGTTTGTTCCAGTCCTAGCTCTATCTCAGTCCGCACTCTTCCCTTTCTCACTTTACTCCTTTTTTTCAATCATTCCTAAGGACTTCTAATCTATCTAGAGGATTGTCCCTGGGAAGATCCTTCCGGTTCTGGTGGATCATGGGAATTCATACCTAACCTTAACCAACCTTATAACTCCATGCATAAAGATAAATGGTCGGTCTTTGGTATAACTTCCACAAACGCCTTTTGCTCCCCCTCAATATGTGCAACGATATTCAAAAGGGTTTAGCACATATGCGGGAGCCTTTTATTGAGTCTTAAAGATCACATTTGATTATCAGATTTCATATTTAAATCACATTCTCTCCCCCGATCAAAAATTTCAAATCTTTCGAGATTTTTGATCTCAATTGATTTAAATAAGTTAGAAAGCTTTTGGGAGAGAAATGCGGTCAATTTTAATATTTTCTGATAAAAAGGAACTTTATCTTGCTCCCCCTCAAACTGTGGGGGAGGTTGTTATGTGTCAGATGTGAAGAGTGTGCAAAAGAGAAAACTCTTTGAAAATTTACTCATTCTGACACATAACCATCACAAGTCATTTTGGTGCTTTTGTTTTGTACAAAGTGTGGGGAGTTTTGATGATACATAAAATTTTGAGAAATCACTCTCCCCCTCAATCAATGACGGATTTTAAAGCCTAAATATTTTCATAAACTATTAACGTCATTGATTGAGTGAAAATTTTATCAAACTTTGAGTTCAAATTGATTTTCAATCAAAATTTCATGGTACCACCAAGTTTTGCACAAACACTTTCCGGAAAAATCATAGAAGGGAAAGTATTTGGCGATAGAAAGAAGATTTCTCTTCTTTATCAAGAAATAATGCACTGAATCGTACATTAGATCGAGGGTGCATGAATATAAAGTAATTCACGCTCGGATGAACGGCACCCTTTGTTAGGAACAACCGTCTTTTTGGCGACGTGTTTTCCTTAATGTTGAAAACCGGGTTGCTATCTGAAGTAATAGCAAACCATATTTAAAGAATGTTTTGAGATACGACATGTTTTTGAAAAGAACTTTATTTGAAACCGAAAAACTCTTGCTCAAGCATATGTATGATTCCGTGTCATTATTGAATGACATTTCTAGAATCGTACATAATATCGATTATACAAGAGACATGTCGAGAGAAAAATATTTTTGAGATTTTGTAAATTTTTTTTTTTTTTTTTTTTTTTTTTTTTTTTTTTTTTTTTTTGATACTATACAAGGATATGTGAAGCAACCCCTTTACTCCTCTTGATCTTCCTGTAGACATTTGAGATCCTCAGGTGTGAGACTCTTCATACCAAGGCGTGGGAGGATGAAGTGAAATCGTTCCCTAGAAAGTGCTTTGGTGAAGATATCGGCTAGTTGGAACTCAGTCCTCACAAAGTAAAGTTCCACAATTCCTTTCTCAACTTGTTCCCTGATGAAGTGATGTCGAATGTCAATGTGTTTAGTTCTTGAATGCTGGACATTGTTGCAGCAGAGTGCAATTGCACTTTTGTTGTCACAGTACATAGGAACCTTATTGCAAATGAGCCCATAGTCAGAAAGTTGAGATCGCATCCAGAGGATCTGAGCACAGCATGATGACATGGCAATGTATTCAGCTTCAGTGGAGGAGATGGATGTACTCATTTGTTTCTTTGAAGACCAACTGACTAGCTTATTTCCTAAAAACTGTGCGCCCCCAGATGTACTGCGACGAGTGTCTTGACATCCAGCATGATCAGCATCCGAATATGCTGTGAGAGCCATAGAAGTTTCTTTAGGGTACCAAAGGCCCAAGTGGATTGTTCCTTTAAGGTATCGAAAGACTCTCTTGACAGCTTCCAAATGTTTCTTCGTGGGTTTGGATTGATACCGGGCACAAATGCAAACTGCGAACAGAAGGTTGGGTCTGCTTGCAGTAAGGTACATTAATGAGCCAATCATGCTTCGATACATGGTTTGATCGACCGGAATTCCCACATCATCTTCGTCAAGCTTTGAACGTTCAATCATTGGAGTATCAACTGAATCACTGGAGTCGAATCCAAATTTCTTCAACGTTTCATTGGCGTATTTGGATTGATTGATGAATATGCCATTGGGGTTTTGAGAAATTTGCAGTCCTAGAAAGAATGACATTTGACCCATCATAGACATTTGGAATTCGGAGCTCATCTCTTGAGAGAAACGATCACATTCTGAGGGATCAGACGAGGCAAAGATGATGTCATCGACGTAGATTTGTACATGTAGAAGGTGTTTGCCTGTTTTTCTGGTAAAGAGGGTAGGATCAACAGCCCCTTTGGAGAATTTGTTGGCCAGAAGAAATTTAGACAAGGTGTCGTACCACGCCCTGGGTGCTTGTTTAAGCCCATATAGAGCCTTCTTTAATCGATACACGTGATTAGGGCGTTCTGGATCCACAAAACCTTCGGGTTGAGATACATACACCACCTCTTTCAGATCCCCATTTAAGAATGCGGTCTTGACATCCATTTGATAAACCACCATGTTTTGACTTGCAGCATTAGCGAGAAAGATCCTTATGGCTTCTATTCTAGCAACTGGGGCGAAGGATTCTTCAAAGTCAATACCTTCTTCTTGTCGATATCCTTTTGCCACGAGCCTAGCTTTGTTTTTCAGAACATCTCCATGCTCATCAAGTTTGACCTTGAATATCCATTTGAGAGCAATGATCATAGCACACTCGGGAGGTGGTACTAGTTCCCAGACGTCCAGTCGGTCAAATTCATGAATCTCGTCCACCATAGCAGTGAACCATGAGTGTTTAGACATTGCATCCTTGACGCTTTTTTGTTCAGCTTTAGAGAGAACAGAATTGAAGAAACACCATAATGCGTCAGTTGCAAGTTGCTTGCGGGTTGATACTGGACGTGAAGGGTTCCCAATGATGTTGTCAATAGGATGATCATTGGTCCATTTTCGAAGGTATTCATGGGGTTGAGAATGTGGAACTGAGGTAGCCGTGTTAGATTCATCAGAGGATGTTGCATCATTTGATGGTTCAGGGGCAAAGATGTTAACAAATGGCTCATTATCAGGTGGAGCAAAAGGATTAACTTCAGATGAATTATCTACATTTGCCGCTCGATGTGCAAGTGAAGGTTGGACATTGGACGTGCTGACCGATTGACTGATGGCGGGGGCTTCAGAATCCCATGACAATGAAGTGGATGGACCGTTATGGTCATCTTGATCATTCACCACCCCATCTGGTGGTTGAACCATTGTAGCTTCGGGAGCATTCATCTGTTGAGGCTCAAAGTATTCATCAAACATTGGGTCAAACAATTTCTTCCAATCTTCACTCGTAGGGGGTACAAAAGGAGCAGCAGGAATGGGATTCTGTACAAGCCTGGAACTAATTGGTCCAGGGGACAAAAGGTTAGGTACGGGTCCAGAACTTGATTGTCCGGGAACCGGGTGCTCAGTCAGCTCATCGAAAGTAACGTGGATTATTTCCATTATATCTCTGGTACGTTTGTCGTAGATTCGGTACCCCTTCCGCTCTGGAGCATAGCCAACGAAGAAACCAATGTCGGCCTTGGCCTTGAGTTTCCCAAGGTCTTCACTGTCATTTGTAGGATAACACAGTGCACCAAAAACTCGAAGAAACGAAAGGTCGGGTTTTCTGCCATGGACCAGTTCATAGGGAGTTTTGCAGTGGAGAGGATGTATCAAGGATCGGTTCTGAGTGTAACATGCGGTGGCAATTGCCTCAGCCCAAAGAAATAGAGGAGCTTTGGAAAAGATGAGCATAGTCCTTGCAGCTTCAACTAAGGTGCGATTGCGTCTTTCTACAACTCCATTTTGTTGAGGAGTTCTTGGTATGCTCTTCTGATGACTAATCCCGACACCTTCATAAAATAGAGTAAGTTGTCTGTTCACAAATTCTGTTCCATTATCAGTACGAACGACTCTAACTGTTTTGTTGAGACGGACTTGCAACATCTTGATGAGTTTGATGATGGTTTCAGGAGTTTCATCTTTTGATCGTAGAAACTTCACCCATGTGAATCGAGAGTGATCATCAACAATAACCAGCACATATTTCTTTCCATTGATACTTTGAATCCTCATTGGTCCACAAAGATCCATATGAAGGGTATGAAGAACTTCCATGATTGAATTGAAGGTTTTGGGTTTATGGGTATGCTTTTTGCTTTTGCCCATTTGACAGGCGGAACACAGATGATCCTTTTCATACTTGAGTCTGGGCAAGCCTCGAACAAGATCCTTCCGTGTAAGTTCATTGATGGTACCGAAGTTCAAATGGTTTAAACGTCGATGCCACAACCATGACTTGTTCTTGGATGCTTTAGAGAGCAGACAAATTGGAGAGGACCGTAGCATATCTTCGATGGAGATGGTGTAAAGATTAGTGCCCCGACTCCCCTTGAGAAGATCAACACCATCTAATTTTCTAACAAAACAGGTGTGCTTTCTGAAGGCGACTTCGAGATATGAGTCACAGAATTGACCAACAGAAAATAGATTGTGCCCGAGACCTTCCACGTAGTAGACTCTGGATATGACACTGTCTCTAAAGACATAATCACCATAACCCATTATAGACCCAAAATGGTCATTCCCAAACCTAACCGTACCAATAAATTTTTCCACGAAATTCTTGAGCCTTGAGCGATCACCAGTCATATGTTTTGAGCAGCCTGAGTCCAAATACCAAAGGGCGATTTGTACGACCTGCATTTGAAACCAGACAATCGTGGATAACTGAAAAAGCTGGAGCCCCACACACAATTGGGGTCCGTTTGGTTAGAACACACAAATATTGGATTATCATAAGTAACAGGTATCTCACTGAAGTGTTCACATTTTGATGCACTAGAACTAGAGGTGGTATCTATTGCTTCTATAGGAAATAGTCTACCAGTAGGTCTCCACTTCCTAATAGGCATATCTCTAGAGTTAGTAGTCCTAGTCACTGGGCACATTTTCCTCGGAGTGAATTTCCTTCCAGTAGGTCTCCATTGATAACCAACATTAGTGAACACTTTTCCTGTTTTATTCCAGACTTGTTTTGCTCGTTTAACACTAGAAACATTCATATCTGGTGATCGTATAACAGATTTAAGAAAAGGCACAACACATGCATCATGATCACCATAAAATAAGCATTTGTTACATGTCTTACAAATAGCATCAGAATTCGAATTAATTACATCATTGTTCACACAAATGTTTGAAATAACTCGATTCCTTTCACTAAGCAACACTTTATTGTTCCTAGATGATTCTTCTACTTCCTTCATAAGTGAGCTCTTAGCCGGCAAAGTCCTATCATTCTTTGTATTGCCCTTAGGCTGTGACTTGCTAGCATTAGATACACCTTTTACTCCTGTAGAAGCAATGATGGGAACATTAGTCTGATTAGTTGCTACTTGTTTACTGGTGATCAAGATGGAGGATTGAGGCATGGTTTGGGGAAAGTCAACTGTGACATGCTTGTTGCCACTGAGAGGGTGCAATGCAGTTGTCCTATCCGACTTGGTATCATTCTTGGGGCATGATCCTATGGCATATTCTAACAATTCCTGGGCCCTATTAGTGAGAAAGCACGCACCAATAATAACATCATCAAGTGGTTTAGCAATCCTCTCATCTTCAATGGTTTCTCTAAGTATGGCCAGACAATCCTTAAGATTTCTAAGATAGTTATTATGAACTAACTTATTGTTCCTAAGGGGAAGAGAAACATTCACAGCATCGCACGCATATTTATTACAAGCAGGTATCTTGGACATTGCATGATCACATGAAACAACGGGCATTTTACCCTTTACCATGGTCTTTAGATTCTCAATTTCATTTAACAAAGAAGTGACTTTCTCATTGTTTTGGTCACGTGTTGTTTTGATTGACTCAAACAATTCTTTATAACGTTGTTTAGTGTTGGACATTTCAGCACGAAGCCACTCATTTTCATGTTGTAACTCATTGATAATGCCCTGTTTTTGAAAATTTTGAGAATCCATAGACTTCTGGTAATTGGTATTGATCACATCGCTTCTGTTCGATTTTAATTGTGCAATTTGGACCTTCAACTTCCGAATCGTGTTAGAGTGAGCTTGAATTACTTCATCCTTTTTGGCTAATTCAAAACATGTATCAAATTCAGGAACATCCGAAGATATCTTGGCATTTGATATTTTTATACTTTCTTCTAGATGTTGATATTTTAATTGTAGGTTCAAATTATCAACTTCTATTTTTGAGAAATTCCTGACCATGTTATCATGATCATCGTTTTGAATTTTTTTAATAAGTTTGTAATTCTCCCCCTCAAGCTCAATCACACGATTTTGGAAGACATTCAGAGTAACCGACATTTCATGAAATTGTCGAGCAGATAGCGCAGAGTCGGTAACAGTATAAAACACATCTTTAGCAATGCAGTTAGCAATCAAATTATCATTCATGATGAGAATGTTTTTCCTGTTAATTTCACTGTGTTTGAGATCAATAGCAAGTTGGTTACCCTCACTTTCCACTTCATCAAAAACCTTTTTCATTTGAGTCACATCATCATTAATGGTGTTTTTAAGTCCCTCAAAATGTTCTTTTAGAAGTTTAAAAAATGGCATAACTTCAGTTAGGTAACACTGTTTTGTTTGCTCAAAACCCCTTTCCCCTTCTGTAATCCCTGTAGGTGTAATTCTTATTTTACAGGTTTTCTCAAATTCATTGAACAATTGACCAAGCACATACATCCCAATTAGAGTGTTACATTGTGTGGGAAGAGTGAAAGGGACAAGGTGCCTGGGTGTGTTCAGGAGATAGGCAGTTGGGTGAGCAATTTTAAACATAGTGCGTGTGTTGCCTACAACTCTTTCAGCTTGCATTCTCTCAATGTCAATATTCCAAAACACTTTTTCAGGAAAAATTCTCTTTTGAGGAACAAAAATTGCAGTGTGATTGTCATTAGCATAATCATAGTGAAACACGAGATTCTTAGCAATGCATTTAGGATCCTTTAACCGTTCAGCAAGTTTTGCCCTAGTTCTATCCTCTGCCTCATTGATGTGGTCATAGGATCGAGTATCAGGAGGTGCATGGTTAGGTTCAAGCATAGTTTTTGCATCATATAATGCAGGTTGTGCACCTAGACCTATTTTAAGGAATCTTGCTTTGGGTTTGGAGGTATCATGTTCACTAAATTCATCACTTAACTTCCTGTGACTTTCCATCATTTGAGCAGATTGAATGGTTTGGCCCTGTGTGTACAACTTATCTTCCAATTTATTTTTTAACGTTTTTAATTTTGAGAAGTCATTTAGAAGTTTAGTTTCTTTATCCTTGAATTCTTGTTTGATTGTAGTCAAACCTTTTTGAACCTCAAGTTTTTGTTTGACGGTTTGATTCAATTGGTTCTTTAAAGAAACTAGTTCCCTTTTTAATGATTCTTGTTTGGAATTATTTTCAGATATGTAAGTACGCAGTTGCCATTCCATTTTCTGCTCACGTTCATTCAACTCAAACTTAGCACGCTGCTCGTAAATGTTTACTTGATCCTTAAGGGCGTTAATTCTAGTGATCAGAGAATCATCAGGGTTGTATATAGAGTGCTCATATATCTCATGGTTACTAGAATCAATAGACGGCATATCACTCGGTACAACTTGGGTTCCATTGTCATTCACATACATTTCATATGGGATATTATTGGTATTACCCATATGGGTGATGTCTGTGTTGACAATATTCTTGAGTTGTACTGAGCCACATGCCCCCTGTACAGGTGCATAATTATTCAGATCATGCTTAGAAGATGTTGGTACCTCAGAGATAGCAGACGTGATGGATGAATCAGGATGCTGTGAAGAGGATGCTGCTGCAGACAGATTAGCCATGAAGATTGTTTGAGCAGTTGGTTCATCATCCACGTCTGAGTCAAATGCATCACACTCTTCAACTTGAAAGATATTTGGATCATTAAGAGCCATGTCCTGAACAGGTTGATCATCCACATCAGCATCAAAGGTGTTCCCATCATTACCAGCCAGAAAGAGCAAAGCTTCTTCATCCAACACAGTCCCATTTTCTTGTGCCTGCATTAGTAGCATCTTGTCTTTGAAGTACTCAGAGTTTTGAGGACGTTTTGGGAGAGTGCAATTCCTAGCAATGTGGCCCAACCCTCCGCAGTTGTAGCATTTCGGTTGCTTAGCTTGTGCTTGAAGAGCATTCCCAACTCTGTACTGCCCATTCTCTCTACCAGCATTTCTTTGGTTGAAGTTCTGTCTTCCCTGCACATTCTGCACCACTACCCGACCATCTTCAATGACGGCCTGATTACGTGGATTAGATGAGATTCTGAGCTGGTTGTTAGTAGATGGGATTGCAGCCCTGAACTGTTGGACCAGTAAAGACACTTGGTTGGAGAGATTATCAATCATCATGTCAGTGTGAGAATACCCAGAATCAAGTTGAGTATTCAATGCAGATGGTGAGGGAGTTGATGATTGACTAATGGTTGGGGTAGACCTGGAGGATGATTGTGATGGTTGAACTTGATCTTTAGAGGTTTGATTAGGTTGTTGAACATTGGAGACAAAAGCAAGAGATTCATTTGTTGCAGACGGATTGAGCTTTTCTCGCATTAGCCGATCGTAAGCTGCATGTTTCTCATGTTGCTGGAGATACGCATACAGCTGTTCATGATTGGTATGCCTGAGACCCTTGTTGAGCTTCACAGCCGTGACAAACCTATCCCATTCCGGTGCCATGTTGTTCACGAATTTTGAATTGAGCTGTATGTTGGGCATTGTCATCTTGATAGCTCTCATGTCATTGACCAGCTTGTGAAATCTGACGTAATAGTCAGTGATGCTTTCACCTGGATTCATTTTGAAATGCTCAAATTCATCGTATAGCTGTGACTCACGATCTTCTTTAGTTAACTCAGACCCTGCAAGAAGCATTTTGACATTATCCCAGACCGCCTTTGCTTCAGTGTTGAAGTTGATCAGTTTGTAGACATCTTTGGGAAGGCCTTGAATGATGATATTAGATGCTCTGATGTCTGCATTATAGCGTTTCTTTTCTTCTTCAGACAACTCATTGTAAGTGCGAGGTCTATCAGGACCAAACACGGCCGGTAGTTGATCAGTTGCTTCTGAAATCGTGTCTCTAGTAGTACCCACTTGAAAGGGTCCCTCATCGATGGATTTCAGAATGTTAACCCCATTATCTTTACCTAGACAGTACAGCCGTATCCTTTGAGCCCATGATTCATAGTCAGTTCTGTCCAACATCGGAGGTCGGGTGTCAGACCCCGCAGCTTGAATGTCATCGGAAGAAATCGACATCACAAATAAGTTAACCACAACTTAACCACAATAAAAACCAACCGCAACTTAACCACAACTTGACCAAACCGCAGAACACAATCCAACCGCAGTATGAGCTAACCGCAACCAGAGCAAACCGCAGAGTACTAACCGCAAGTTATACCAAACCGCAACAAAATCCAGTCGCAGTATGAACTAACCGCAACCTAGACGAACCGCAGACCAAAAATACTAACCGCAAGACACTAACCGCAGATTATAACTAACCGCAGAAAAAGTTAACCGCAATGCACTTGAACACAAGACACTTAACCGCAATGAGTTAACCGCAACACACTTAACCGCAGAGAATCTAACCGCAGTACTTAGAACCAAACGCAAAATATTTAACCGCAGAACCTAGACGCAATACGCAAGCTGAGGAAGACTTAACCGCAGAATCTAACCGCAGAGACAAAAGTCCAAACCTGTCACTTTCGTTGCGTTTTGTTTGTATTCCCGAAATAGTAAACGCAGAAAGTTAATCGCAGCTCGCAGGACTTAACCGCAACTAAGAAATGAACCAGTGGACTTAACCGCAACTAAGAAAAACGCCTAAAATCAATTCCAAACTTCAAATAGCTTGATGATATTGTAACACACTCTACACTACAATGTTCCACAAACACTAATGAACATAAGAGGACATCACAAACATGTATAACAACACTAGAGGGATAAAACCAATATGTTTTCCAAGAAAGTGGCACCAAACTCACAAAACCACTCAAAACATCATCAAATTCGATTCTACAAGGCCCTAAGATGAAACCTTGGCTCTTGATACCAATTGTAGAATACTAATTATGTTGGAAACATGATTAAGTGGTGGTGAGTGAGGCGTAGAAATGGAAGGAGGGAGGAGAGGAGAGAAAGAGAGGAACCTTGAAAGAAAAAGGAAAAGATTAGATTAAAATGAAACGAAGGTCCAACCCTCTCCACATGTGGAGAGGGGTATTTATAGTTACAATATAATGCCCACTCCCGGGCTGTGGATCAGGCATACAGTGGGTAAAGACCCGTTCCTTCTTCCACGGTGTTACTTAATCTAATACTAATTAACTAATAAACTAACTAACTACGAGCTACCTTAATGCTATTACAATCATTAGGTGACCGAGACTTTTATAGGAATATTTGTATTCCTAACAGTCATGATGAGGAACCACGGCCCATTAGAAAAAAGCGGGCTTCCAAGAAACAAAAATCCGAGACAACGACAAGCACCGGAGGCACGGCTAGCACCGGTGGTTCCTTTTCTTTGTTCAATTTCGGGGAAATTATGCACAAAGAGTATCGGTCAAAATGTGAAGAAGCGGTCAAGGCGTATCAGGCGACCGTAGAAAACCAAGCCACACAACATAGGTTGAAGGAGTTAGAATTTTTGATGCTCGACACTACCGGCAAGGATCTAACCTACGTGGCGTTGGTCAATATGGAAAAAGACCTAATCATTAAGAAATTAGGATTGCCTCCTCGTCAAGAATGAATAATTGTGTGATGTTGTGTTTTTTTTATTAGCTTTATTTATTTATTTATTTATTTATTTTTAAATTCTGTATTGTAATGTGATCGAATTAATGTTATGGTTTTAAATAAATAAAATATTTGTTAAAGTTTGGGGTTGAAATTGAAAATAATTGAGGTGAAGGTGAGTTATTGGTGAGTTATTTTGTTGACATAAATAATGTATGAAAACGTTATTTATATTTTTCGATATCTCTATATTTTGACGATCACAAAATGTAAACTCGTCAATCGTTTGATTACTACGTAAACAAGTATTAAGCTAGTTTATATCATTATATCCAACTTAATCACTTAAGGTATGGATAAACAAGTGCTTAATACATCTCATGATCAAAGGGGTATTTAATTAACTACTACAAAGTTTATTTAATTATATAATCTTATTATATATTTTTGAAAAACACTTTTGGTAATAAGGAAAAATGTTTTAATCATACTAAATATATGATTTCAAATATTTAACCAAAATCAGTTAGTTTTTCACCAAATAAACTTTCCCCACTAAAAGACAAGTTTTCTGGCCGTTACAGTTGGGCGGCCCCCTTAATTATAAGGGGCGGTCCCCTTAATTTTAAGGGGGCCGACCATGCTTTAAGGGGACCGACCATGCTCCCCTGTCAGAAACTGTCAGATTTCTTCTCCTATAAATACCACCTTAATTCTGGAATTTTTCCCTACCTTTTGCACGAAATTTTCAGATCTATAACCATCTAAAACTCATCCAAAACCCTTTGATCATTTGTATATTAATCCTTGTTTCAAGTGATTCAATCCCTCATCATCCATTCTCATTCTAAGTGCAAAAGAAGAACTCTCTACAACCAAGTTCAAGAAGTGTTGAAGAGTAGTTGTGTATAGTGTATATATATATATATTCATTTGTGAATATTGTGTTGTGCTTGTGATTAATTGTTTAGAAGATATAGAAGTTGTGTAGATAGTAGAAGTTGATTAGTAGTGAGGTAGGATAGTTGTGAAGATTGGTGTGTAGCAAATTGGTGTGAAGATTGGTGTGTAGATTGGTGTGTAGATTGGTGTGAAGATTGGTGTGTAGATTGGTGTGTAGATTGGTGTGAAGATTGGTGTGTAAATTGGTGTGTATATTGGTGTGTACGGTTTTCTCCGCCATAAGGGAGTTTGTTGACATAGTGAAGAAAACTCTCGAGTAGGTGACTCGGGGAGTGGAGTAGGAACAAGGAAGGTGTCCTTGTAGCCGAACCACTATAAATCCTTGTGTTGTGGTTTGATCTTTCTAACTCTTCTCATTACTTATTTATTTACCTTTACTATATTAGTTTTGTTAGTTAGTTATCATACAATTGTTCATATAGTGCAAGTATTGAATTCACATAAACTAGAATCGAAGTTTTTAAAACAAACTTGTGTTTATAAATTTTAAAAGGACGTAAAACTATTCAACCCCCCCTTCTAGTTTTCCACAATTGGTATCAGGAGCCACGTCTAGCAAGATTTTTAAAATATATTGTATTTTAAAACTTGTAACGATCTATGGAATCTGAAAAATATTTAGAAGGGCAATCTATGCAAAGACCACCACTATTTGAGAGTGATGGATTTTTATATTGGAAAAATCGATTCGAAACTTATGTGAAATCAAAAGATCTAGATCTTTGGCATGTTATTACCAATGGTGATTTTTTACCTATTCAAAATAACCCCGAAACTAAGAAAGATGAAATCGTACCTTTTGAAAAACAAAATGATGATTTAAAAAGAAAACTTGCTAAAAATAATGAAGCAAAAATGGTTATTTATAATGCGCTACCACGTAAAGAGTACGAAAGGATCTTTATGTGTGAAACCGCAAAAGAAATTTGGAACTCTTTATTAATAACTCACCAAGGTAATAATCAAGTCAAAGATAACAAAATAGATCTACTTGTTCAACAATATGAGCAATTCACGATTCCGGAAGAGGAATCAATTGATAATGCTTTTGCTAAATTTAACACTATCATCACAAGTTTAAAAGCACTTGATGAGAATTTCTCTAGTAAGAATTTTGTTAGGAAATTTCTTAGAGCTCTTCACCCAAAATGGCGAGCTAAAGTGACGGCTATTGAAGAATCAAAGAATTTGTCAACACTACAACTTGATGAATTAATTGGAAATCTGAAAGTCTACGAAGCAATTATAAAGAAGGACTCTGAAATGGTTAAAGGAAAACGTGAGCAAAGCAAGTCAATCGCCTTGAAAGCTAGAAAGGAATCCAACAACGAAGATAGCTCATCTTCCGAAAGCGATGACGAAGAATATGCCATGGCCGTAAGAGACTTCAAGAAATTCTTCAAAAGGCGAGGAAGATTCGTTAGACAACCACACGATGAAAGAAGAACATCTCAAAAGAATAATGATGACAAGTATAGCAAGAATGAGAGAAAGTGTTTCAAGTGTGGTGATCCGAATCACCTCATTGGAAAATGTCCAATGATGACAAGAGATCAAAATCAAAGAGCATTCGTTGGAGGTGCTTGGAGTGATAGTGATGAAGATGAGAATGAAACAACAAAGGATGAAAAGTGTCTCATGGCCAAATCATCAAGTGAGGTACGTTCCGAATCCGAATACTTTAGTGATGAAAATCTATCATTAGATGAAAAAGATTTAGATAGTGAATACAATAGATTATGTAAAATAGGACAACTAGTTATGGCTAAAAATAAATCACTAAAATACATAAACAACCAACTAGAAAATGAAGTGCTTGAACTAAAAATTAAAATACATCAACTTGAAAAAGGAAAAGAAATTGTTGAAGAATGTAAAACATGTCAAGAGCTTAAAAGTGAAAACAACATACTTAAGGATGAAATTTGCAAACTTGATAAATTTGAAAATAGTAGTAACTCACTTAGTAAAATTATAAGTATTCAAAGAATATCAGGAGATAAAACCGGACTTGGATTTAACTCAACTGAATCTTCAACAAGTGGAGCTAAAAACGTTAAATTTGAAAGTGAACTCAATGAACTAAAACCTTCAAAATCTAATCCTAAGCATATACTCATAAATGATAAGATAATACCTATCGCTAGTAATGAAGAAATAAAACCATTTTATAAACCATCTTTAAAAACCGAAGTTGGATCATCTAAACCTAAAACAAGATCTAAAACTCCACCACCTAGGAAACCAAATAATTCTTATCCTAGACCTAAAACACCTCAACCAAGAACAAACCATAATAGACGAAACTTTAACTATAATCAACAAATGTGGAACTTCAATCCGTGGGGAATGTTTCCACCTTATATGCATCCAAGTCAAATACAAAACATGTTCGGACCAAATAACTTTGGACAAATGAAACAATGGGCACCAACGTAAATAATATTCGCCATCCAAACATGGAACTTTTCATTGTCACCTCTTGTCCGATTTACTTCTTGAAGACCTTGAAGATTAACGCATTAAAGACAAAAGGTACACATTTCCTTTTAAGTTCCTTGTCTAGAAATGCATGCTTAGTTTAGTGTGTTATATTTATTTGATTTTACTTGACTTATTAATCTCTATTTTTTTTTACTATATTATATCTAAATATACATATATACATATACATATATATATATATATATATATATATATATATATATATATATATATATATATATATATATATATATATATATATATATATATATATATATATATATGTATATATATATATACTTAGCTATATTTAGGATCTTATAACCTAGGAAATTCATTTGTTGATTTTCTAGAACTAGAGATTGTTCGTTTACGAACATTTCTTTTCCCCATTTGCCTTATTGAACTTTAATGTTCAACCAACACTCATGCTGATGAAGTGAGATGAGTCGAAAAATCTATGGATGAAACAAACTCCCGGCTTCCGTTGCATACGTCTCCCTCCTATGTTCTCGTCTTATAAGCCTATACTATATAATATATATATATATATATATATATATATATATATATATATATATATATATATATATATATATATATATATATATATATATATATATATATATATATATATATATATATATATACTTATAATCCTTACACAACTTTCTCGTTTGCTTGACAACTTGATGAATCTCATCCGAAACAATCAAGAAAATTTTATTGACAAAATGTCAAGTAAAAATGTCAAGTAATTCCTCTCGTGCGTATACTCTTCAACGTATTTTTGATTAAATATAAATCTAGTATATATATATATATATATATATATATATATATATATATATATATATATATATATATATATATATATATATATATATATATATATATATATATATATATATATATATATAAATATTTTCTTGTTTGTTCCAGAAACCAAAACTTGAAATATCAAATTTTTAAGGGCGGCCCCCTTAATGTTTAAGGGGACCGGCCCTCTGAGAGCTCAAGCTCGTTTTTCCCTTTCTTCCTTTTTCCAAACACTCCACTTTTTCATCCCTCTCTTTCCCTGCTTCTGCTGTGACGAATTTCAAAACCCAAAAAACACCTAAATTCACTTCCAAATCACATAATTCGGGTTAATTCGCAAAGGGCAAATTCATCTAACACAATCACCACTACATATTGTAAGCTTTTCATAACACATTTCATCTAATTTCATCTTATTTGATCATACTCATGATTATGCATGTTTTATAAAATTCGTCAAATTTCATAATTTATTTCGAATTAAGCCTTAAAACTTCATTACCAAATGCTTCACCTAGGATTAGGATGATTGATTAACACTAGAAACTAGTTATTATAAACTATCATGTCGAAAATTTTTGAAAAATTTCATACACTCCTTTTCAAAAATTTTAGTAAACTTATTGTTGAATAATGATTTGAAAACGTGTTAAAACTAATTACATTATACTTGTGTAAATTGCAAAACTTGAAATTACATTTTTTCGACTAAGAAAAACTATGTTGGTTCACAATATAGGGGTGTTTGGATTATGTCCAAATAATATCAAAACATAGTCATTATAATTTTTATAAAACTTTGTTATAATTATAAACCTTAAAATTGTTTATCGAACTCGTCAAGATATATAATTCATATGTATATTGACGCACTTGAGTTATAAGTCACTAGTTAAGGAAGCGTTTGGTTTATTACTAAAAATGACATTTTTAAGTAAAAATACAAACCATCTTTTTCAAAAACAAATTACATGCATAAGAAACTCGCAAGAAATAGCTAGTTTTACAATCTAATGTAAATCTAGAAAATTTCATGATATATATAGATGTTTAAAGGGCGTTTGGATTTGTCCATAACCACCCATTAAACTTCGTAAAATATATCTAGAACGAGTTAAAAACAACATTAAGGAACATGGTAATCTACTTCTTAGGATTAGTGACGAAGTATGTTTACGTTCCAACATAAGCCTTAACAATAAACATATACTTTTATTTTTTTTTATATTTATTTTGGTCTTTTTGTATTGTTGATGTGTTTAGGTGAAAATGCCCAAAGCAACTACCGAAGATCTTTCTCACACTAAAAACTACATTCCCAAAGTTTCTCAACTCTCTACCACATCTCCTTCCATTGGACTTATCTATCGTCAAATTGAAGATAGAAATATTCATGAGGGACGTGTAGTAGATCTTGCTTTTGCTCAATCCGAGTACATAAATCGCTTGTTTTCAAGCATCAACTTCAATTGTCTTTATGAAATAAATGAACCTATTATTCCTCGCTTCATTATGGATTTCTATAGCCAAGTTACCGTCCAAACCAATGATCTTGGTTTCATCACCATCTCTTTCATGATTCAAAATGAATTTATCACCCTAACTCTCGAACAATTTGGTCATATCCTCCAAATTCCATTCAGAGGTCAAGCCGTTTTCTCAAGCGAATGGGACCTCGAATCTCTCAATCGCTATCGACCAACCTTCGGTCCATATCTCGAAGAAATTCCTCATCCTGACGAAATTCGTCAAGTCCTTAGTATAGAACGTGTCACCACAAGCCGAATGATAAAATCCAAAAACGTTCACATCTCTCCATACCAACTTCTCCTCAAGGAATTAAGCCCTCACATGAAGCGTTGGGAAGAACTCATTCGTGAGAATGCGTTTGGTACCGGAGGTCACCGGGACCATCTCCCGGCGAGCCTTGCTCACATGTTATATTGTATCGCTGTCGAAAAGCCGTACAATTTGGCCTACTTCTTTATCAAACGGATTGAGCATGCTAGAAAAACTCCCAAAGCCAACCTTCCATATGGAATGTTCCTCACTCGTATCTATCGTCATGTCATCGAGTACTACCCCGATCTTGACAATAGTATCTATGAGTCCATCTATCCCACCTTACGTTCTCTCGCTCTAAAACAAGCTCGACGAACTCGAAGTGACAAGGGTAAACCTCGTCGTCATAGCTTTCATGGATCATCCTCAAGGCAAGATGATGACGATGAGGAGGAAAACATCCATGATGCTAGTACCCCTTCGTTTTCTGAGTTCGTTGACGATTTAGAGGATCTTGACTATCCCAACTATTCTACTCCATCTCCAAATGATCAAACTGAAGAAGTGCTTCATGAACGAACTACCGAGATGCTTAGAAGACAAAAGAGCTTGCACGAAGAAGTTAGAGGTGGCTTCAAATCTATTGGGAAGACTTTGAAGGGTATCTTCGGGAAGAAAAAGAAATGATATGGTCGGATTATGTTTGTTAAACAATGTTTTATTTTTTATGTCTTGTGTGCTATTTGTCCGAAGTTTATTCGGAAATACTTGTTATTTGAATATGTGTTTAGGATGATAACTTGATTGTCTTTGATATTTTTATGCATGTTTCTCTTGATCTATATATATGTTTGCATGATTAGTTAATGTTTATATAACTATATGACATGTATGCTTTCTAATAAACCAAAACAAATGTGAAATGTCCAAATTGAGCTTGCTGCACATTCAAACCAGAACATAACATCTTTCCAGAAAATTTTTGAAAATTTTTGGTTTCTGGGTCGTCAGATGGGCGGCCCCCTTAAATCATAAAGGGCGGCCCCCTTAAAATTAAGGGGACCGGCCACCATTTAAGGGGACCGGCCATCTGAAACAGTTTTTACACTGTTTTCTTTTGCATCCTGTGATCCCTTTTGCTAGTCCCATCTATCATTACTCTTAAAAACCAAACTGATTTTGGAATATAACATTACAATTTCAAAATAATTCCACTTCTAAACATGTTTTCCCACTATATAATCCCCATGCATGTTTAATTCATAATTCATCATCCTCATCATTCATAAACCATCATCATGTCATCACCAAGAACCACCCATTCAAACAATGCCAAGAAACAAAAACTTGTCATTATACCACCCAAACAACTCTTCATTGATCTTACAAATGAAGACAACACCACCCCATCACCACAACCTCAATGTCCATCTCCTAGTGCACCAAATGCACCCTCCAAAACACCCTCAACAAATGGAAATTCTACTTCCTCCATACCATCCACTTCATCCATTAATGACTACATAGACACCCACTTATCTCCTCCACCAATGGTTCAACCATCACAACCTACCAATGAACACTCCACCCTTGCATTAACCCTCTCATTATCACCATTAACACCTCTTGATGCACATTTCTCATCATCCCCTATCAATCCACCAACCTATAACCCCGTCCCATGGAGCTTACTTGAAGCTCATGGTGACACTTGCCTTTGTTGCATCCACAACCGAACAATTGTGTTCGGACTAAGAGATGAAATGCAATACATGTTTTCTCATATTGAGAACTTGTTGCATCCACAACCTATAAACACAACCCCTCCACCACCATCAACAAACACTCCTCCTCCATCACCATCTCCATGTTCACCATCCATTCCTCCAAATTAAACATGCTTGGTGACCTAAGAATAAAATTATCTTAAACCATTTTGAATGGCAAGCTCTAGAGAGGACTCTTATGTTTGAGCTTTGGTTTATTTGTTATGTGATGATTGTAAGCCTTTAAGGCTTTTGTTTGTAGCATTACTTGTTTCATTTGTTGATGTAATGCTTGATGTATTAATTTCACTTGATTAATGTTATGGTTATGTTTAGTTTATACTTTTGCATGCTATATACATATATATGTTGCTTGCTACTAAATATTTTTGCAAGATATCCATATCTCGATTCCTTTTGGCCTCAAAACGAGGGGGAGCTTACATCAAGGGGGAGCTTCCATTAACACGGGATAACCTTTTTGATGCTCACAAAAAGGGGGAGAAGTGATATAAACTCACTCTAATACTTGTATATAGACTAATTTTCGACTAATGAGTTTAAATTTTGTAATCATCAAAAAGGGGGAGATTGTTGACATAAATAATGTATGAAAACGTTATTTATATTTTTCGATATCTCTATATTTTGACGATCACAAAATGTAAACTCGTCAATCGTTTGATTACTACGTAAACAAGTATTAAGCTAGTTTATATCATTATATCCAACTTAATCACTTAAGGTATGGATAAACAAGTGCTTAATACATCTCATGATCAAAGGGGTATTTAATTAACTACTACAAAGTTTATTTAATTATATAATCTTATTATATATTTTTGAAAAACACTTTTGGTAATAAGGAAAAATGTTTTAATCATACTAAATATATGATTTCAAATATTTAACCAAAATCAGTTAGTTTTTCACCAAATAAACTTTCCTCACTAAAAGACAAGTTTTCTGGCCGTTACAGTTGGGCGGCCCCCTTAATTATAAGGGGCGGTCCCCTTAATTTTAAGGGGGCCGGCCATGCTTTAAGGGGACCGGCCACGCTCCCCTGTCAGAAACTGTCAGATTTCTTCTCCTATAAATACCACCTTAATTCTGGAATTTTTCCCTACCTTTTGCACGAAATTTTCAGATCTATAACCATCTAAAACTCATCCAAAACCCTTTGATCATTTGTATATTAATCCTTGTTTCAAGTGATTCAATCCCTCATCATTCATTCTCATTCTAAGTGCAAAAGAAGAACTCTCTATAACCAAGTTCAAGAAGTGTTGAAGAGTAGTTGTGTATAGTGTATATATATTCATTTGTGAATATTGTGTTGTGCTTGTGATTAATTGTTTAGAAGATATAGAAGTTGTGTAGATAGTAGAAGTTGATTAGTAGTGAGGTAGGATAGTTGTGAAGATTGGTGTGTAGCAAATTGGTGTGAAAATTGGTGTGTAGATTGGTGTGTAGATTGGTGTGAAGATTGGTGTATAGATTGGTGTGTAGATTGGTGTGAAGATTGGTGTGTAAATTGGTGTGTATATTGGTGTGTACGGTTTTCTCCGCCATAAGGGAGTTTGTTGACATAGTGAAGAAAACTCTCGAGTAGGTGACTCGGGGAGTGGAGTAGGAACAAGGAAGGTGTCCTTGTAGCCGAACCACTATAAATCCTTGTGTTGTGGTTTGATCTTTCTAACTCTTCTCATTACTTATTTATTTACCTTTACTATATTAGTTTTGTTAGTTAGTTATCATACAATTGTTCATATAGTGCAAGTATTGAATTCACATAAACTAGAATCGAAGTTTTTAAAACAAACTTGTGTTTATAAATTTTAAAAGGACGTAAAACTATTCAACCCCCCCCTTCTAGTTTTCCACATATTTTACCAGGGTGGAAAGTGAAAAGTTAAGGTTAAAAGGTAAAAACTGATGTGACGCTGACGTGGCAGTGAGTTAAGATTTAACTATCTTAAAACTAGTACTGTAATTATTATAGCCAAACAAATACTACATGCTAAATTCTATTATTGACTAGAGCAAGTAAAAATAAGCTTGTAATATTTTCATCATGAATAATACTTTGGCTCCTTATTTTGTATTGATCCCAAACTCGGCCATAATCAGGCAATGTGGGATCTTGATCATGCATGGTTATGCTCATCATGAACATAATCAAGACCATAGTTAGATGTGTCTTCTACACCACTCTCGTAATCATAATCGTCATCATTGTAACCACCTTCATCAGCTAAATAAGCCGACAAAGGTACTGGAAGGAACTCATAGCACCTAACCATGCCATGTTGACGACCCTCTCACTTCCTTTCCTTTGGTGTTTTGTGAACTGTTTTGTGTATGAAAATGATGCTAAATCTGCAGATATATAAAGACATTAATATGGAATTTGGGGATGAAAATTCTTGATACGCAAGATTTTTTTTTGGTTCAATTGTGCGTGTTGCCCAAGATGACAGCCATTTTTCAATCAAATTATTAGAAAGAGAGAACATCTTTTTTCCAAAAGATGTTGATTCTACTGTTGTGTATCAGCATTTTCTAATGACTTATTCCTATGTGAAAATCATGTTGTACCTTGTAACTTACTCTAAAGGGGTTTAAGTCACGTATATTTAAGTCGAGTCAAGTTGAGCCAAGCTACTTCAATAAACTTTCATGGCAAAATACTTGACCAGTAAAATTCATGAGCCTTATCTAGTACTATATGTTTTTGTTATACTAATAGTTGTTAACATCCCGATCATAATCTCAGGAGTTGATACTTTTGGTTTCCTTGCATCTGAGGCAGTGGAGTTCCTCAATAGAATACAACGAGTTATGTATAGCATTGTTATGACACCTAAATCCACAAACGTAGATTTCAAAAGAATAAGTTTTGCAATCCAAAAAGGGCTAGCGGCACATCTTGTTGCGTGTTTGCCTTCAACCTCTATGTAAATCTAAAAGTTAATTCTTAATAAAAAAATGATGAGGATCTTACGTAGGATCTTAGCAAACTTAAGATCTTATAAGATCCCGATCTTGACAATAGGATCTTAAGATCTAATCCGATTCAATCTTACTTTTCTTGAATCGGAAACTAAAAAACTATGAAGTTATGGATTATGTTTTAAAGAATTTGAAAAACAACATGTTAATCTTTTTAAACATTCCTTATTCATAATTTAGGGCAACATTTCTATAAAACATTCATATTTTTGTGTTTATGATATATAAATATGTAGATTTGAATAATATTACAAAGTAACTAAGAAAATGACATTATAATAGGATTTAGATCGTGATCCGATCTTGCAAAAAGAAAACAATCCAAAGTAGGATCTAGATCTTTAAAACCATTGGTTTTTGTCCATGGAAAAGTTAAGAGTTGTGTTATATCATATTCTTACCCCTTTTTGTGTCTGAAAGAACTACATATACATTGCAATCGAGTCATTAAGTTCGTTGTACACTGTGGTGAATTCTTGTTATAATTTTTATATAAGCATTCTAGTCGGGTCGATCCAAGCTCGAAAGTATACATTCATTCATCAAACTTAGACTTGATCTGTAAACGAAGGCTGGCTCGGGCAACCTCTAGCCCATGTTTTGACCGAGCTTGTAGTTTTGAGGGTGAGTCGACATGGACTTGGTAGTGTTTTTGTCTGTCTTGACTTGATCTCACTCTGTCTCTTTTCCTTTACTGGTTTGCTAAATTTTATCATAAGCCAGACAAAGAAAAGGATAAAAATCGATTCCAAAACTCGACTTGCTAAATGGCAATTTATGATAGTAATTCTAACTTAAATCAGTTGAATACATTGTGTGTATATTTATGTCACACACATTGATTCCTCGCAACTTGATTGCAATCATCTTTCAGGAAGAAAAATGTTCAATCAAAACTTTATACTAGAACTTTTAGGACCTGTGTCCACTATAAGAATAGAAAGGAATGACCGCACTTGTTATCAACATCATGCTTCTGCAACTTCACTGCCAGTTTACTAATTGTGCCTATAACTCGGTTTTTAACTACATTTAGAATCATGCACAGTAGTATATTTGTGTACAAGGCCTCGATATCACCAAAACATATCATATCACCTAAAAAAAGATCAAGTTACAAGCATGTTAAAGTAAGCACCATCATACAGTATATTTCAGTATGTACATTTTTGGGTATAAAATGTTTTGTAAGCTGCTGAAAATGTTGGCATAAGATCACATAAGGCTTCATGCATCTTGTGAAGATGTAACAAGTGATTCCTGATTTTCCATGTCTGGACTCGGCGATTTCACTGTCTTTGAGGCAGGGTAGATCACATAATGTTGTAAGATGAATAGGATGTCAAAGAAGATGGACACCTGTGTATAAAAGGGAACAACATATATGACATGTTAAGGGTAAACCTAAAGGTTTTACATATTAAAAGAATTAAACGCCTTTCTTTTTCCTACTTCAGCTGTTTCTAGTAATTGGACATTCCCATTTTCCGAAAAAACGACACCCTTTTCTTTTATACTTGCAAGTTAAAACAAAAGAACACATCACTGATTTTTTGACAAGCAGGTCTATGGTACAATTCTGGAGGTGGCAAAAAAGCAGGTGAGTAGAAATGAGTAACGGGTAACAATGGGTAATTTTCTAATGCACATAATGTAGAGTTAACCCATCAAGACATTTTTGACAACTTTTAGTTTTATATGTAAAACATATTGGAAAAACTTTACTATTAAAATAAAAGATCGTTTTTCTAATTGTAAGCATTTGGATGCACTTTCCACCCATTTGAATTGTTCAACTTATAAAAGTTTTTTCACTTTCAGCAAAATATCAAATTCTACTAATTCAATCTTGTGATAAAAAAATGGGTTTAGGTCATAAAATAGCAACGTACATTTTCAAATGTACCGTTTTGGTACGTGTACTAATCATTCCACTTAATGTTGTGTACTTTCATGTTTTGTTCCAATTTGCACATTTCGATGGCGTGTCATACATGAAAGTCTGACACATGTCACCATTTATAACATGACACGTCATCAAAATGTGCAAATTGGAACAAACATGAAAGTACACAACATTAAGTGGAACGATAAATACTACATGTATCAAAACGGTACATTTGAAAAAGTACGTTGCTATTTTACGACCTAAACCCTAAAAGAAACAAAACGACCTTTTTAGGTAGATGGGTGGCAGATGACATCTAAACACATATTTTTAAGGATAATATTGACAAGTAGAGTTAGGTTACATACCAAAGAAAGCAATGTTTTGCCTATATTCCCATAGAAGTTCACCCATGAATCTGACAAATACAGGTAAAATGAAGCACATGTTAGGCCTCAGATTGTACCACCACATTTAGGGTTTACATTTGTATAAAAAGTGGACATACGCTGATCTATAGACTGGACAGCCATTTGCCCATAATTTGCTACTCCTCCTAGCAGATCAAGTAGTATGTTACCAATACTGAATCCAATTGTGCTCTTCCTTTGGAAGTTCATAACTGCCTGAATACATACAGTTTACTTAGTACCTAAATATGCTAAGAAAAGGTTCTTCCGGTTACACAATATGAGTAAACATATAAGGCACACTCCTTACCTGAGGTATGTACTTAATCACTGTCATGACAACCTGTAGTGTGCTGCAATTGACAAGTTGAACAAGTTATGATCTGTAATATCTTCAAAAGGGTAAGAATTATGATTACCATATAGTAAACATATATGTTATTTGTAAGTTAAAATTCCACCAAGATTACATGTAAGGAAAGTAAATGTGCGCATACACATTTACACACACATGGGTAAATAATAATGCAAATAATCCAAAATACAGTATATCTTACCTAAAGCAGGAGACCAACCAGAACCAGGAATGACTAGGTATCGCTAGGAACACACAGACAATAATAGTTAGCCAGGCTACTGAAAGTATAGAAATACTAGTCTTGGAGACCTTCTGAACTCCACGCTGCGAAAATGATAATAACGTCAACTGATAAAGTGACTTCTTATAAGCTGCTTTTGTATATATGATACTGCAATAACTCAAAGATTCTCTTTAAGTATTCATCAACACTTCAAATCAAATGTTCTTGTTAACTATTTGCTACATGATATTCAGGCAAAAAAGATTAGAAATACTTACATCATAGATAGCTATCTGGAATAAGGTAAATGCAGTTAGCACAACTGCATGAATCGAGAAAGCAACATCATTTGCTGCTACAGGTATCATCTGCATACACAAGTAGATGAACATACATACATCAACATCACAAGTTGATGGTACTGATTCATGGCATGCATATTGAACCGGAAGCTACAGAGTCCACAGAAAGTCTATGCAGTGCAGAAATTTTGGGGGCAAACATGTGGCAAATTTCCATCTTTTGGGTCTAAATGCATAATTCGCAAGATAGATCATTACATTATTACGCTTTTAATGAAAATCACTTCGAAATCCAGGGGTTTTCACCTTTCTTTTGTAGAAAGCGAACATAAATAAGGAAATATCTATAACATAGCACCCCATTTTGCGATTTGGAGAAACCTGGTAATTATATTTCTTAAAATATGTCAATATGCTAACTAATGTTTTGAAACGTATTTACAGCTAGCCATAGGGGCCGCAAGGGGGTGCGGCCCCCTTTGACCCACCTTCATGTCGTGGTCAGAATCATGTAGGCTTAAACGAGTGTCAACTCCCTATCTCATAACTCGTATCCAAGCTCAACGTAATGAATTCCCATTGGTCTTTAGCAAATATCAATTACCAATAATAGCTAATGACACTAACATAACCAACATTTACTTAGTATTTTGGTAATCATAGTATAAAAAAGTAATCACCATATGAGCGAAAAACCATAAAATTAGAAAAGCACCTTATTTACTAAACTTAGTGTCAAAAGACAATACTTCATAAAAAGAATCAGACATGAATAAGCATAATTATCAAATTAGACCATTTTACAAATGACTAAGGGGATGATTGTTTACTACTCATATACCAGGCTTATGGGCTGGCTTATGTGGTTTTCGGCTTATGTCTCACAAGCTCACTTTTTATCTGACTTATTTTGAAACTTTTCGGCTTATATAAGCTTATTGTGAAATAATAAGCGTATATAAGCCGAAAAGCTTCAAAATAAGCCAGATTAAAGTGAGCTTCCGAAACATAAGCCGAAAACCACATAAACCATAAGCCCCCTATATAAGCTTAAACAAGTATTTGTATTTGTTGGATATAAAAATGGAGTAATAGATAGAACCTCATTGAAGCCAAATTTCTGATGATACTGAAGTTGAACAGCAGAGCTAAAGTACATAGCAGCATTATATATCAAATACGACGAATGCTTCGTCAAATTCAACACCACGAAATCGAAATTCAACCCCACCACACTTCAAATTCCAATCAACCAAAACGCACAACACCATAAAACAGTTACAACAAATTTATTAAAAAAAAAAAAAAAAAAAAACTTTAACTTAAATCATAAGCTACCTTTTTCTTTTATAATTCAAGATGACTTGTGGGTAGAAACTAATAGACCAAGAACAAAAAGCAACCCATCCAAATATATTAGACAAAACCTCCATCTCTGTTGAATTCCATGATCCCATTTCTCCTTAAAAAAACACAGACACAGTGTTTGTGTTTTTGTACTTTGGTTTGTGGGAATCTAAAGTTTGTATCCACTGAAAAATAGGAAGTTGGTTCTTTTTTTCTTTCTAAAAGTGTTGGCTGACGTGGGTTGATATTTATTTTTATGGTTCTTTTTTATGGTGAGAAAATATCTAATTATAGGGAGACACGTTGGCAGTCAATTAAAAGCCAGTATTGGATTTGTTGACAAAAGATAAGAACGAGAGTTAATGGGGATGAATCTGTCTGGTTTCTTTTACCAAGGGGGTAGTCACGACTCAGGAGGCTATTTATAGGAGTAATTCTTGCATGGACGAGCTTTTTTGGACAAAAATCTACAAAATTTTTAAATTCGACATGGGCTACTTTGAAGCTGTGCTACCATAGTTAAAATTATGATATATTCTCATGTCTTATTATAAATAACATATATACTCTCTTTTTAGGATTAGGCTACCCACTTTACCTTGTGCTACCTTGATATTGGGCTACCCACTTCATCTTCTCCGGCCAACACCTCCGAACTTCAAACCCAAAATCCGACGACCACCACCGCAAACCTCCAGCCACCACCTATAATAACCTGAAATCCGAAACGACATTTGAACATTAGGGCCCGTTTTGGTATCCAACCATCTCTTTAGAATTTGGGTTTAGTGATCAAAAACTATGTTTGGTTAGATTATTTGAATTAAAAAGTGGGACTCAACCCCTTTGGGCCCATATATTTTTAAAGGAGAGTGGTAAGGTGGGTTTAAGTTTATAATGGCCCCACTATAGTTTTTCTTTTTTTCTATTGATTTATATTAAATTTAAAAAAAATACATATTAAGTTATAAAAAATAATTATTTATTAGTAAAATATATATTTTATTTTTTCTAATTTTTTTTTTCTCTCCTACATCAAATCCAAATTCAAATTCTAATCCAAATCCTAATCTTAATTCTAAACCCACCTACAAACCAAATGGGCCCTTAATACAAATATTTAATGTGGTCTTTGGAACATTTGATTAACTTAAATGTTTATGTTACATGATTACGAAATGAAAATATTAGACGACAAGTATGATAAATCTTAGACGTAAGCTACAAAATAATAAATGACAAACTTAAATATTATACACAACTTAGGGCCGAATATAATTTAGTTTTGAGACCTAATATCAAGACTACTCTAAGTCTAAATGAGGGCCCAATTACCATTTTTATGAAGTACGCAATCTGTAATGATCAAAAGATATTTGAAAACATTATACATTAAAGTTTATATTAAATCCCACCATAAACGGCACCGTTTTGTGCCCCCTTTTTCCCGCCAAAAATACGGCCAAATATTTGGGCTATTTTGATCCATCTCTGGTGATCCATCTTCCTACTGTGATGTCCGGTCCAAAATAAAATGGTTAGATAAGAGATCCAGAAACTTCACCTATGTACCATCAAAACACACACACGCGCACACACCCACATTTGCGTAGCAGAGATGATGAAGACGATGGGGAAGAATGATTGGTTGTCGGTTATGCAAACTAAGGTATGTACAAGATTTTAATTATAATTATTTAATTAGATTTGTTGTCCATTGATCCGTCTCCAGTTGGGTTAATTATTCCTCCCATTGTTACACTTACAGAACCCTCTATACCATGTGTTTGATGAATTGCTTGAGAAGATTGCTTTTGTGGTAAGTTTTCCTAACTGCTTAGATTTAGGGTTATAATTGATTTGCGTTTAACATCATTTGGGTAGGGTTTAGTTGGTATACTTTAATTTGGGGTTAAGGTATCTGAAAAACAGTTTGCGATTTTAAAGATTTTCGGAAAGCTCATAAGATTACCTTTGTCGGCTTATGAGGTTACTTACTTGAGCCTATGGCTTATTTGTCCTGTTTGTTTGAAGTTGCAGAGTGAAATGGGTGACTCGCCATGTAGTTCTATGGATGCTTCATTTGTCGTTGTTGTTCACTTTCGCATTCTGATTGTAAAATGGCATTTTGTCTTTAAGGTGATCAACTAATAACTTTTGTTCTTAGTTCAGTTTTTAACCTAACTTCCGTTAGCTAATTGCATTATTATGCTTCATCATAAATATTATATGTGGGGCCTTATAATTCTTCTTGCTTGAATGAAGTCATTTTTTATATATTGTCGAAATAACATCGGAAGCGTGTAGTTTGCAGCTACACTATGTATTTTTCAAATTTATAGAAAGAAACCCGTATTTGAACAAGGTACAAAAATAGTCGTGCCGGATAAGGACATGATCATACACATAGTTTTTGTAGAATGATGAACGTGTTTAGGAATGGGCTATATAGAGTATATGATCACTATTACAACAACCATCTTAGCACCCCCTGACAGCTACGAAACACCCCCTTACGGCAGACATCCAAACACCCCTTGACAGCAACAAAACAACCTCTATAGCAGCCATCCAAAATACCTCCTTACAACCATCCAAACACCCCTTGAAAGCAAGAAAGTATCCCTTTGCAGCAGCCAACATTTACTATTGTTTTTCTGGCCTAAAATAAATGCTTAACTAAAATAAAAGTTTGACTAGAGTCGGCTGATTTTTGGTATGCGTTTACTCATTTTTTAGATACCTTTTTTATGTTTCTTGAAGCTAATTTTGATGTTACTGTTTTTGTTGTTGCTTTAGATGTATCAGGGAAGGTGGTTTAGAGACAAGGATCCCAGTGAAAAGTCCGCATTGTATTTTGAGAAGTTAGAGAGAAAGGTACACGCTTTTATCATGCCACTAATTAAACATGTTCTGATCGCTAAATACTCTTTTTTTGGCGAGTTTTTGCTACTAAATTTTACTCTATAAAATCATGGTGTTTTATAAGTAGTGGATTTTCTAAGAAATGGAATATGCCCACACTTCAGCCTTGGAAAAATAGTATACATGATTTATTCATTCTGAAAGGTTAATATTTTAGTTACTGCCATTTGTGAGACCTACTTCTATGTATGGAGACAACTACATCTATTCTTTTTGTATTCAAGATTAAATGTTTACCCAAACACTCCCTTAGAGTATCATGCTGCTGATATGAATATGTTAACAGTATCATGCTGCTGATATGAAACTAATACATTGTAGCCATGTGCTTAAACAGATGGAGTCCACTTTATAAAAGTCACATTAAGCAACTACATTGGTGTTTATACAGTAATTACCTATATATAATCATTTGACTATGTACCTCATATATTATGCTTAAGATTTCATAATTCTTTGGTTTTCTTTGTAGTAATTAGAATTTGGTTGTCGGTCGCAGGATATATGGATGAATCGAGGGCTGCCTGACCGTAGCCATGGTTGCAGGCAAGAAAGTCATTTGGTTTGCGCTATATATTTGCAGAGTTAGGCTTCATGAGTTACATGTGTGCATATATCATTTTCAAAAGGGTTGAATCTTGGTATGTATACACACATGTTCCATAAATGAGCATGTGTTTTACACTAATTTTTCTGTAGATAAGTGTATTACGGAAGATTTGAGGTCGAAATCTACTTTTTTATGTTATTAATTATGTGTATTTTTTACAGGAAGCCAAGAGGGTTTTATTTTTCAGTTTCTATACCATGCTGATCCTGTAGGATCAAAATATCATATGTATGGTCAGGTTCTTCAGGCGCGACAACTCGCTGTTCTCTTTGTAGAGGAGAGCCGCAAAAAGGCAACTGATATGCGAACAAGGGAATTCAGGTAAAGCTACTAACTTTTTGAATTAGTCTCTTGAAATTTAAAGTGCGAACTAGGCTGTGTCACTGTTTTAGAATAGAAGGTTATAGGAATATCAGATAATGTAGTATCGATGTCACCCAAACACCCTTTGGAAAAATCAGGGCCCTGGATAAATGTCGACATTTGTTTACAAGGGTCCTACGTACGTGTTTTTTTCCTTTTTCAGATTGAAACTGTATTAAGGAGTCTTAGAAGGATTTTGTATTTGCGACACATGTAGCTTTGCACTTATATTTTAGGTTTTGTTTACTTTTAGTCGTAGAACTAGTGTACCTATGAGTTATTACAATGGTTTAGTGTATCGGCTTACACTTACACTTTCCACTTATATTTATTGAGTTCCGTTGCATCGTAGATCACCTGCTTAAGCTTACCATTTTGCCATTGCAAGATTACCTATTCCGGCAACGGTAACCATGGATGCTGACATTACTCAATTCCTTGCTGACTCACTGGAGGACAAGAACAGGGGAAATATTGAAAAACAAAGCGGCGAGATAGATTATAAAGTTGGAAGAAAAATAACAAACTATCGACCAACGGTCTACTGATGAATTTCAAACAGCCTAACTAGGCACTACATGTTTGATGCATTGTTGTGTTGTGGTCAGGTCTTGGTCGCTGTGATCATAAAGAATCACATCACCAGACGTGATTCAAGTTCGCCCAAAATACATGTGCACTGCCTTACAACAGGTCAAACACAATGGATATGCACGTTGGCTATACATGTGCAGGTCTTGGAGGCAAATAAATGCGCAGCTCACAACGGGTCAAATACATGTGCATTGGCTATACTTCTAACTGCTGCCACTGATGCGGTAGGTTGCTCATGCCTTAAATTGATTTTGCTGCTACCGCTGTTGTTGATGCGGCTTGCTGCCATATCAGGTACGCCTACCTTTGTGGTCAAATGTTGTTACAATCTCTCATTCACTTGCCTTTATGGCTACATGTTGCTGACATTTTTTTAATAACAACAGATGATCAAGCGAGAGTTGGTGGTAGGTAGTCTAAACACGCATCTACTTCACAACTGTAATACGTTTTTGATTACACCCTTATTAAATAGCTCATGGTAGTGTCACTATAGGTGTACATGATTTCACTATAGGTTTAGTCACGTTGATAACTTTTTCTTTAATCTAAGCACTTTAGGAAATGGTATCATAACTATTAAAGTTGGAGTTTCTCTTGGTAAATCTAAGCACATGTATTAATAGTATCATAACTATTAAAGTTTTTGTTTGTTTTTAAAACTGTGAAACTGAAGCCAAATCTGTTCCAACGTAATAAACATGGTAGCATTAAGAATCTAAATTTACCACTAATTGTTGTACTTATGGAGTTTCTCTTGGAATTGCTGTTATAACAGGGTTGTTTCTACAATGCTTTATGTTGTGAAGTCACCGATGGTAGCAACAGTTATTCGGGTGCACGAGATTACTGTGTCTGTGACCCCTTTGCGTTATTTCATATTTGCGTAACAATATGCTTAATACTTTAGCGTGTACTAATCTTTACTTAACTGTTGTTATTGTAGATAATGATCAGAGGCGACCTAGTATTGGCGCCACTTCCCGCCTGAACTTTGAACAATGGTGTTGTGCAGGACAAGGTGAAGTATATTGTTTACGTTAATGTTTGTATAGCGTTGTTTTTAAGAGATGCTTAAAAAAGTATGGAAAATGTTTCTTTTAAGGATCATCAAAATCAACAAAGCAGTCCTGTAATTTTCACTCCTTTCCACAATTTGAATGAACTTTTTTGACATATCTTGGAGTAAATAGGTGTATGTTAAAATATTACTTTTGATTTGATTAGCTATCATTTCTTGCTTTGTTCAATGATTTTAACAATTGCTATACGCATTCATGTGACAACGCGTCTTCATATTCGTAGCTTTCATTTATTCTAATCATTGTTTTCTAATGGTAAATTTGGAAAGGCGTGATATCATGCCTTTCCACAAAAGGCCAATAACTAAAAAGTCTTTGGTACGTAATGCGAGCTAAACAACAGTTTCTGAAATTCTTTCGTTGTTTTGGCCGTAGAATTTAGTGTATCATACCAGTCTAGACGAAAGGAAAGATGAAGACTATATCAGTTCCAAATAGATTATTTCTTAAAATCTTTTTTTTACGGCATATGGTTTGTGAGATTAAGGGCGTGTTTGGTTTGACTTAATGTGTTTGCTTGGTTATGGTTCAGCAGGTACTGTTTAAAGGGTGTGATTCAGAGGATATCGTTTAGGGGATGTGCTTCAGGGGTTATGGTTCAGGGGATATGTGGTTCACGAGCTTTACTTTAAGGCGTTGTGGTTTATGGACTGTGATTCAGGGGTTTCGGTTCAAGGGGGTTGATCAAAAGATTTGAATGAGAGGTACACCATTTGAGTTTGAAAAGCAATGGTCATGGCTCCCGCATTCACGCTTCGTCAAAGGCCCAAACGGGTAATACTTGGAACATGTGGAAATACTTTATTACTAATACTCAATCCATTTTAATAATTGTTATTAAATTAGCTCTGTTGGAAACGGCTTCGGTTCTTGAACTACCAGCTGCTATCGGGACAGCAATACCATCAGATGTCCAACAAGGTAGGTTTCATAATCCATAGTGCTCACCTTGGCAGCTTATCATTTCACATTGCATTTTGAATTCTGATCAGATGTCTATGCTGTCTGCAGGTCGGAAAAGGATTGCTTGACCGAGGCGCATACATGGTTACTTAGTTGTACATATGTGTCCTTAATGAGTAGTGAATACTATGTATCACGTGGTTAGTGAATAGTAGATGACATGATAGCTGTTGGGACAGCTGGCGCTTAGTCAACACCTGCACAAACTGTTGCTCATACAATAGTGTCGTCAACAGATACATAACAAGTTGCACATTCTCCTGGCGTCATCGCCACAACGGGAAGTGCTTCAAGACGTCGTAGACCAACACCGGCAGCAGACGTGCCTCCCACTTCTGTGCGTGCACACCCTGCACCTGCACCACGCACAGGTTAACCTCATACATATTTCCGATCTTATCTATTCCAGATGTCTTATCAGATGCATGTGATGTGCAACAGTTTCTGATGCTTTTGTTTAACTAATTTCTAGCACCACCGAAAGAGTACAAGTCATTTATGCCTTGCAATTGCATTTGTGAGAACTCATCTGTTATTTATTTTTTCTTTTATTCCCCGTGCAGAAGTACCTCACGTGCCGCGTCATTGTGTCACACTCTTTTGCTTTGAAGATTGGCTGATAACTGATTCCGCAAGACTACAAGAGGACGAGTGATTTAAGTGAATTACAGGTTCTGATCTCATTTTAAACAGGGTGTGCTCAAAGACAGTGAAGAAGCTGATAAATTCATAGGGTACATGAGATGCTACGACAAGATATGGCGACTTTCAGGATCTTCAAGTTTGATGCCGTTCGGGAATGGTATGTGTTTTTTAACCTTTTTTAATTAGTAAGGTATAATCTTATCCAAAAAACAGGCACGCCTGCAACGCGGCGACCATCGCCAATCTTGTATATCTTAAATCCCTTACCATACTACGTCGTATTGCTATGCGAGTTTCCCGCCAAAAACAGTTGGGCTCCTGTGGCCTGTTTGTCTGGTAAAAAAAAAAAAAAAAGGCTTGGGATAAGTATAGCGACAACACACACATAAAGATAGAACAATCCAGATCCTCTCATCGTCCTTTTTCTTACAGGTTCCCACACATACGCATCAAGCCATATGATGAAGAAGATGATCAGAGGTGGAGTTTTTCGGCCAATTAATTAGCTTTAGAAACCTAACTTCACAAAAAAAAAAAAAAAAAACAAAAAAAAAAAACAATTCTAGGGCTGATGTGCCATTTGTTAGTGCAAGTTTTAAATTTATAAGAGTGAATTACCAAATCTAGAAATAACACATACGAACAAGTGTACTCGTCCGTTATAGCAAGATATGATGGTAAGTCGGGATCATTCGCAGGGATTTGTGAGTGAATCAAAATATAAGTCTAAAAGTAAATCTCTAATGTACGCAAATAAGATAATAAGCAAATTCAATAAATTAAAAACTACATTTGTTTAGACTAGTTTTCTACTTAATGACACATATGATTGTGATAACTTTTGATAACATGTTGGTTGAAATAATTAGATGGTGATCTAATCTATTGATTTTACAAGTTAAACCTTCGTCAAGATTTTAGTTCATAAAAACAAGCTTAAGGTGTAAACCAATCAATTCAAGATCTATCCAAGGTTCATAAGGTATGGTGAATATCTTAAACACAAGAATAAACTCTTATTACAGATCAAATACTCTTAAGAAATGGTCAATACAAATGATAACCTATTCATAAACAAAAAGGTCACAATTGTTTATAAACATTTAAACTTTCGTCCAACTAAAGGTTTACAAACAATCCGATTTGATGTTATAAAAGCATTCTCATTACAATCATACTTCTTGTTTCTTTGTTTAGTCAAGAATAATTATGGTGAAAAACAATCATTCATAGACAAATGATTATAACTAATTGAGTAATAACAAATCTTTTGACCCTTGAAACTATTATCAATTAGTTAACCTTGGCTAAACAAATGTCACGATGAAACTTAAGGTACAATTGGTTCTTAGGATTGACTTGAAATTGAATTAAAACATGTTATCACAATCATGACTATCACTAAGTATAAAACATCATCAAAACAAGTGTAAAAAGATTACTAGCCACTCATAGCAAACATGCAAATAAACTCAGAATATTTAACATTAGAATCCATGGTTATAAGTCTTACAATGCTTTGAAATTGATAACAAATGACAAGGTATTGATAACCTAAGTGTTGGTGATGATTTCTTGAGATTTTTGGACTCCGAATGTTGCTTCCTTGGTCCTCCAAAGTTCCTGGTTCTTTCTGCACGAATTTTCCTCCTTTGAGAGCTAGATGATGATAATAATTGTGAGTAGTAATGAGAGTAAATGGTATCTTGAATGGTGTCTTCAATTGTGCACTTTTGAGGTCCTTATAGGCTTGTCCAACACTCTTAGTAATGAATAGGGACTTAAATGCTGGAACTTGGACAATAAGATACTAAGAAGGGCCTAGAACCATGGGACAAAAGACCAAGATTCGTGCACAAAAGTTGGCAAAAACATGCAGAAGTGACCATCCGATCGGTTGCGGGTTGATACCGATCGGATGGAAAATGGACATAATGGTAATCCGATTGGTTAAACTCCAACCGATCGGATGGTAGATCCTGGCTGTTTTGGACTTTGACTTTTCCTTGTGTAGTTCATTATGCACTATCCAAACTTGATTAACTTCTGAACTTGGAACTTTGAGATGACAAAACTTAGGTTCTCATATGAATTGCTTCACAGATTGGACTTTTGAGCTTGGGAATCTTTGTGTAATCGCGTATACTTCATTTTCTTCACTTTTTCTCCATTTTTACTACGTTTGGCTACATATGCTACAAAAACATACTTTGATACGATTTAGTGGCAAAATCATATAAAAACAACCAAATAACATACACAAAAACACTAATAACGTTTATAAAAACATGTTAACTTTGAGCGTTATCAAATCCCCCACACTTAAACTTTGCTTTTCCTCAAGCAAATCTAGAAGAAAACTAAATATCCACATGGTAACCAAGAATGATTAGAAAAATGTGATGCAAATCTACCAAGTACAAGTACAAGTACAAGATAAGATTCATCATTTTTAAGCTTAAGTGGTGAAAAATCGAGATGTTTGACAATGCCCAATGATTTTCTCGCTTGATTAACATTTCTAAACACCTCACGAAAAAGAAACGAAGTATAATTCACTCAATCACTCATTTTTTTTAGGTAGTGGAGTATATATAAGAGAAATCACACTCATTGCTCAGTCATGATCTAATTATTACCATAAGCTTGTACAAGAAACAAAACTACACCGCAATGGCGTAAGCACCAAGTCTACATATCAAAAAGGTCTTTTATTTGGGTTGTAATGTAAGGCTTCGGGTTGTACCAGGCTTATGTTCAAACATCTCATACAAAAACACAATAGATTACTGGCGCGAGTTTTTGATTACTCAAAAACCGGATGGTCACTAAAATATTCTTGCACTTGATATTCTCATAAAGCCATTACTATATCCGGATAGATAAAGTAATTTGGTAAGGGTAGGGATAAGGCATGAGAATATTTATGAAATTGGTTTTAAAAGAAAAATAAAATCAAGTCTAAGTTTCATTGTTGCTAGTCACCGATCCAACCACGAACCCGTAAATGATTATAGTTACAATGTTCCTCTTCTTACTATCACATATCGATACTTTGATTCGCCATAACAATATTCTTCATACTTAGCACATTGGTTAACAACATATCACAAAATTTCCTTTATTCACATATATAGCACATTTGCTATAATTGTCACCTTATAGTTGCGATGACCTTTTTTTTTTTTTTTTTTTTTTTATTCAAATAAACTCATAAACTCCCCCACACTTCGCATAAGCATCACCACAACAATACAAATAAGAAGCTGCAGTCTCCGTCTTTGTCGGAATGACATACACATGATTGGTGAAGTGTGGCTAACTAATAATCATCAGAAACTATCCAACAACCAAGCAACTAGCAACCCACCATTTAGACTTTGACAAGGGTTAGGCTAAGGTTTAAAGTGTAAAATCTTTTTGTATTTTTCTGGATGTAACAAAAACGAAAAGGATGGCTCGAAGGGTGTAACTAAGGGTATCTAGCGTTAAAAATGAACGCTAACAAAAGGGTTAAAAATTGGAATTTAACTAATCAATGTGACTAGCTAAAAATCAATAATGAAGGCTATTTGGTTAAAATCCTAAGGTTGCCTCTTATCATGTAAGTATACTTATATTAAAAAAATATAATCTCACAACGGTCTCGTAATGATTTACATGTACAAGTTCTAGAATAAATAAAATCACCGGCACACTCATAACAAAAGATTCAAGCATAAAAGATGTATGCTATATATGAACAGGCTAAAATCCTCACAATTTAGTGGAAAATGTTATAATATGTGCTAGCAAATGTTATCGATCCAAAAATGGATTGCAATATTAATCGGGACACATCTCAAATTTTTCAAAATTACTAATTTTACCAGTGGATAGATCCAGTTATTCTAATAAATTATTCTTAAAAGCGTGAAAACAACTAGATTATAAGGACAAACAAAACTTAAAAATTAAATCGATATTAGACTTAATTTCTAATTTTACCTACTCACCCCCCACACTTAAGTTAAACATTGTCCTCAATGTGATAAACGAATTTAAAATTATGAAAGTAGGGAAAATGAGAAAATAAACCATGATATCCGGTGTTATGTTTCTATCCAATCTTCTGTTTCTTGCAATCAACACCTGCATTATTAGAAACAAAAACAAACAAACAAAAAGCATTGCAGTTTTATTCAAATTAGTGGCACACCCCCACACTTAAGTTCGACCAAGTGGTAAATCTTTGGGGCATAGACACTGAAAAATAAAATAGAATAAAAATAAACACACGGGTTGCCTCCCGAGAAGCGCTTGTTTTATTAACAAGTCCTCAGCCGGACTCAAACTTCGAAATAGATTATGAAGTTTTATTGTTCTGTTTCCTTTTAGGGATATACAACACATTTCCTATCACAATTCCCTCTCCTGTTTCATCTATGTTTTCCAATTTAACGTTTTCCCATGCTCTAGGAAGAGCATCATAGATAAAACCATTACTGTGTGCCCAAGGTACCATTTCCTTGTGTGGAGCCATGAATGTGATAGCTTCATATTCAAATTCGGATGAAATTTCTTCATTAGAAATCACGTTTAATTGCTCTTTATCATAATAGAGTTTAATTCGGTGCCCATTTACAATGAAACTTCCGCCATGTTTGTCATAAAGTTCAACATAACCTGATGGAAATCCATGTTTCACTACATATGGTCCAAACCATTTTGGCTTGAGTTTCGGAGCTTTAAACTTGTATTTCATATTGAAGAGCAGAACTTTATCTCCAGCTTTGAATTGTTTTTGAATTCTTAGCTTTCTATCGTAGTATGCTTTGGTTCTTGCTTTATATAGCTTGGAGTTCTCATAAGCTTGAAGTCTCAACTCATCAAGTTCAAGTAATTGCAAAAATCTCTTTTCTCCAGCTATTTTTAGATCAGGATTACAGCTTCTTAACGCCCAGTAAGCACGGTGTTCAAGTTCGAACGGTAAATGACATGTTTTCCCATACAAAAGTCTGTATGGTGTTGTACCAATTGGTGTCTTATATGCCGTACGAAATGCCCATAGAGCGTCATCTAATTTCCTTGACCAAACGGAAGGATTGTCTTTAACCGTTTTTTCAAGTATTCTTTTTATAGCTCTATTGGTATTTTCGACTTGACCACTAGTTTGTGGATGATAAGCTATAGCAAAACGATGATGAACTCCATATCGTTTCATTACTTTCTCCATTTGTTTATTACAGAAATGAGATCCTCTATCACTTATTAAAGCTTTAGGAATTCCATAGCGAGCAAAAAGCTTTTTGAGAAAGTTGACAACAACTCGTGCATCGTTAGTAGGAAGAGCTTCAGCTTCTACCCATTTGGAAACATAATCGATTGCAACGAGAATATATTCGTATTTGTGTGATTTAGGGAAGGGTCCCATAAAATCAATTCCCCAAATGTCGAATATCTCACAGACTTGAATGCTCTTTTGAGGCATTTCGTATCTTCGAGAAAGGTTACCGGATTTTTGGCACGCATCGCAGTTCTGAATGAGAGTATACGCTTCTTTGAAAATTGTAGGCCAATAGAATCCAGCATCAAAAACTTTTCTAGCTGTTGTGGAAGGACCATAATGTCCCCCAATCGGGCCATGATGACATTTATCAAGAATTTTACTTGTTTCGGCACCCGAAACACATCTTCGTATCATTCCATCCTTGCATATTTTAAAAAGGTAAGGTTTCTCCCAATAATAGTGTTTTAGTTCTAAAAAGAACTTACTACGTTGGTAGTGACTCATCCTTTTTTTAAGAATATCTCCTACAAGATAATTTGCGTAATCTGCAAACCATGGTATCTCCTCATCATCATCTTTATCTATCGTCATGAGAGTTTCTTCTGGAAAATAATCATGAATTTCATTTTCTTTTAATTCTTCCAAATTCGGATTCTCGAGACGTGACAAATGATCTGCTGCAAGATTTTCTGCTCCTTTCTTATCTTTTATTTCGATATCAAATTCTTGCAGTAATAAAATCCATCTGATAAGACGCGATTTTGCATCTTGTTTGGTAAACAGATATTTGAGTGCGGAATGATCGGTAAAAACTATCATTTTTGAAAGCACGAGATAAGATCTGAATTTGTCGAATGCAAAAACTACGGCTAATAATTCTTTCTCCGTAACCGTATAGTTTTGAGCATTGTTGAGTGTTTTACTAGCAAAGTATATAGGACGAAAATGTTTTCCTTCACGTTGTCCTAAAACAGCTCCAACAGTGAAATCGCTTGCATCACACATGATTTCAAATGGTAGTGACCAATTAGGTGCAACCATAATTGGGGCACTAGTCAATTGACTTTTCAATGTTTCGAAAGCTTTAATGCAGTCAGCATTGAAATCAAATACATAATCCTTTTCTATAAGTTTAGTCATAGGACGTGATATTTTTGAAAAATCTTTGATAAATCGGCGGTAAAAACCTGCATGTCCTAGAAAACTTCTAACGGCTTTAACGTTAGTTGGTGGTGGTAATTTGGTGATAGCATCTATTTTAGCTTTATCTACTTCCATCCCTGAACTTGATATCTTGTGTCCTAACACAATTCCTTCAGTTACCATGAAATGACATTTTTCCCAATTAAGAACTAGATGTGCAGCTTCACATCTTTCAAGCATTTTATCGAGATTGGAAAGACAAGTTTCAAAAGAATCACCAAAAACTTAAAAGTCATCCATGAAAACTTCCATAGATGTTTCAAGCATGTCTTGAAATATTGAGATCATACACCTTTGAAAAGTTGCAGGTGCATTACATAGACCAAAAGGCATACGCCGGTAAGCGTAGGTTCCAAAAGGACATGTAAATGTGGTTTTCTCTTATTCGGCTGGATCGATAGGAATTTGGAAATATCCAGAAAAACCATCAAGGAAGCAAAAGTATTTGTTTCCTGCTAATCTTTCGAGCATCTGATCCATGAATGGTAAAGGAAAATGATCTTTTCTGGTGGCTTTGTTAAGTTTTCTGTAATCAATACATACTCGCCATCCAGTGACAGTTTGTCACAACTCACCATTTCAGGTCATTTCCCAAACTTCGACAATTTACTATTCATAAATCACTATTCATCAAAACACTATTCATCATTTTACTATTCATCATTTTCGAGGTCAATTTGATATTCTGAGAAGCATTCAAAAATTTTACTATTCACCAAGTACTATTCATTTCCGGAAAGAAAATACTATTCACGTGCATTGCTCATTTTATCGTAAACCTAGTTTACGGGTATTCAAATTCGAGCAACCGGTTGGGTTTGGGATAGTATAGCAGAAGCTCTGGAGACTGAAAGAGCTGAGGTTGCTGCTAGGGCTGCTGAGGTTGCACCTAATACTGGGGCGGTTGAACCACCCACTACTAGGCGTGAATGTACTTGGAAGAATTTCAAGATTAGTGATCCCGTCAAGTTTAAGGGCACTGAGGGAGCGGTTGCTTTGATCCGCTGGTTTGAAAAGACTGAGAATGTATTTCTCATGTGCGGTTGCCCGGATGTTAACAAGGTAAAATTTGCTACTGGTATGCTTCTTGATGAAACTATGTCTTGGTGGAATTCTTATGCTCAGCCTATTGGTATGGAGAATGCCTACAAGCTCACTTGGAATCAATTTAAGAAGCTGATGACTAAGAAGTTTTGCCCTCGTACTGAGGTGCAAAAGTTGGAAACCGAATTCTATGAGCTGGTAACAAAGGGTGATGACATTGAGACCTATATCAGGAAGTTTCAGGAGTTGGCTGCAATATGTCCAACTATGGTTCCTGACGATGAGAAAAAGATGGAGAACTTTACTGGTGGACTACCCAAAAGCATCTGAGGGGATGTGATGTCTTTTGGCCCACAATCAATGGAAGAGGCTATTCGTATAACTCAGAAACTTATGGTCCAAGTGTTAAAAGGAAAATCTGCTGCAAACAACAACAATAACCGTTCAAATAACACCAACTACAACAACACTCGAAACAACAACAACTATAACAACAACTGAAACCACAACTACCCCAATAACCGAAACAACAACCCAAACAATAACAACAACAACAACAAGAGGAGGTTTGACTACAACCAAGGTGGAAATGCTATCCAACCAGCACCCAAGAGACAGGAAGTGGCAAGGGCCTATGCTGCAGGGCCGAATGAAGGGAAAGGATATGCTGGTACTCTACCCAAGTGTGATAAGTGTCAGAAGCATCATAATCCAGGACGTTGCCCAGATTTCTGTGGCAACTGCAAGAAGGTTGGTCACCACGCCAAAGATTGCAGGCTTCCAAACTCGGGTAACAATCAGAAACCGCCAGTAACATGTTTTGGTTGCGGAGAAATTAGACACTATAGGAGTGAGTGCCCAAAGAAGAAGAACCAAGGAACTGGAAACCAAGGTGGAGTGGCTCGAGGAAGAGCTTATGTTATGGGAGGAGAAGATGCCCGAGAGGACCCGAATGTTGTTGCAGGTACGTTCCTCGTTAATAATCGTTATGCATCCATTTTATTTGATTCAGGAGCGGATAGAAGTTTGGTTTCTATTGCATTTGCACCTTTACTTAACATAGAACCAACCACCTTAGACATTCCCTATATTGTTGAATTAGCCGATGGGTCCTTAGTTAAAACCAACACCGTTGTCCGTGGTTGCACAATCAATTTCCTAAACCATCCATTCAATATAGACCTTATGCCCGTAGAACTTGGAAGTTTCGACGTTGTTATCGGTACGGATTGGTTGTCTCGACATCGTGCAAGAATTATTTGTGATGAGAAAGTGGTTCATCTTCCTTATAGTGATGAAACTTTAGTTGTTCGTGGAGAGCGAAGTGGAACTAGACTCAGTATTATATCGTGCATTAAAACCGAGAAGTACATAAAGAAGGGTTGTTATGCATTCTTGGCTCACATCACGGAGAAGAAGTCGGATGAGAAACGACTTGAAGATGTGCCAATTGTTAAGGAATTCCCAGAAGTTTTTCCGGAAGAATTGCCAGGACTTCCGCCTACACGCCAAGTTGAGTTTCAAATTGAATTAGTGCCAGGAGCTGCACCAATTGCGCGAGCACCGTATAGACTTGCATCTTCGGAGATGCAGGAATTGTCGAACCAATTACAAGAACTTTTGGACAAAGGATTCATTAGACTGAGTTCCTCGCCTTGGGGAGCACCGGTTTTGTTTGTGAAGAAGAAGGACGGATCTTTCAGAATGTGCATCGACTACCGTGAGCTGAACAAGTTAACGGTGAAGAATCGTTATCCACTACCTAGGATCGACGACTTGTTCGATCAGTTACAAGGTTCCTGTTTTTATTCCAAGATTGATTTAAGATCCGGTTACCATCAACTTAGAGTTCGGGAAGAGGATATCCCGAAGACGGCATTTAGAACGCATTATGGTCATTATGAGTTTCAAGTAATGCCTTTCGGATTAACCAATGCACCTGCGGTATTCATGGACCTCATGAATAGAGTGTGCAAACCGTATCTTGATAAGTTTGTGATCGTATTCATTGACGATATCTTGATTTATTCCAAGAGTAAGGAAGAGCACGAAGAACATCTCAGAACAATTCTGGAACTACTCAAGAAGGAGCAATTGTATGCCAAATTTTCAAAGTGTGACTTTTGGTTACAAAGAGTTCAATTTCTTGGCCATGTCATCGATAGCCAAGGATTACAAGTCGACCCAGCAAAGATCGAGGCAGTAAAAGATTGGGCTACGCCCAAGTCTCCTACGGAAATTCGTCAATTCCTAGGACTTGCAGGATATTAAAGAAGGTTTATTGAAGGGTTTTCCAAGATAGCGAAGTCGCTGACTAAGCTGACACAAAAGAATCAAAAGTATGAATGGGGAGAGAAGCAAGAATCTGCATTTCAGTTACTAAAACAAAAGCTTTGTAGCACACCGATTTTGTCACTACCAGAAGGCATTGAGAACTTTGTGGTATATTGCGATGCTTCGCATAAAGGACTTGGAGCTGTGCTAATGCAAAACGAGAAGGTGATAGCTTATGCATCTAGACAGCTTAAGACACACGAGAAGAATTACACTACATACGACTTGGAGTTGGGTGCTGTAGTTTTTGCACTCAAGATTTGGAGACACTACCTTTATGGTACCAAATGTACAGTTTTTACCGACCACAAGAGCTTACAGCATATAGTTGATCAGAAGGAACTTAATATGAGACAACGTCGTTGGCTAGAATTGTTGAGTGATTACGATTTTGAAATCCGATATCACCCAGGAAAAGCGAATGTTGTAGCAGATGCACTTAGTCGAAAAGAACGACTCAAACCTTTGAGAGTCAGGTCATTGGGAATGACTATGTCACACCCCCAAAATCGGGTCCAGCGGAAGCATACGTGTAGCTGGGGTGTAACTCAATTGGTATTACAACACAGGTTTAAAACTGGTTTTCACTTGAATTATTTAGAATAAAATAGCTTAATCAAAAATGTTGAATTTACATTTTTAAAAGTAGCGTGGAAATAGGCCCATAAAATAGTTAAGAACGGTCCCCAAATTAATAATCAGAGTCTTTTATGACCATGCCATGCCCTGCCAAAACCTCCAGTAGCGTGCCATAGATTAAAACCTGAAAATACATGCTAAAGTGTCAACACGAGGTTGGTGAGTTCATAGATTTTAGTGAACAAGTAGGTAATGTAAAACATTTGGAGAGAAGAATTTCCCAGTAAAATCATCGTAAATCCGTAATAAAGTTGATGCAAAGGCATCGTAATTCAGTAATAAGAAAACAGTAATAAGATATCAGTAATAAGAAATCCGTAATAAGAAATCAGTAATAAGATATCAGTAATAAGAAATCCGTAATAAGAAATCAGTAATAAGAAATCCGTAATAAGAAATCAGTAATAAGGTTTATAAAAACCATCAGTATTTAACTTTAATCGTATGTGCAATAGCCCAAGTATAAAGTAAAGTAATAAGTTTTTCAGTCATAAAACTACATTGTCTCTTAAGCTCATGAAACCGAAGCTAGACGTTACTTGGCCCCAAATGAGTGTTTACCAGACACTCTAATAATAAAGACATGAAATGCATCTGTAATTCTGTTGGAGCAACCCAAACACAGATGGAGGAGTCACCCTCAATAGATCTATTCACTCACTCTCGCTTGGAACTTAATTAACGGTCCATGATAATAAAGGGGACTTGTCAAGACGTGGTAATAAGGAAACTTAAGCAATGTAAGGAATTTAATACTTTGGCATTGTACAAAAATAATTAAAGCAGTGTATTCTCCCCCAGAAATAATTCAAATCGTATAAAAGTATAAAACAAGTATTTAAGCATGTATCTCCCCCAAAAAGTTTATAAGGAAATTAAACAAGTAAAAGTGGGGCTATGACTCACCTGGTGCGATAGCTACGACGACAAAAGTGGATACACTGAAATGAGGCACGATCTCTAACCGCAACCTAATATGAGTAATAACGATCTACCTTAGATCATGACGTGATGAAATGAATGCATGTGTACATGATGCCGATACCACTCGTAACTTGGAAATACTAGTTATTGTCAAAGTAAAATAGTTTCCATACTTAGGAAAATAAGTCCAAATATAGAAGTATATAACTTGTCGTAGTATATCGTATAAAAATGTTAGTGTTATATTCCTCGTCTTGAAAACCTTAAAATAGCGTCTAGTAGTCGCGTAATAAACCTTGAGTCGTACGTATTTCGTTAGTTAAAAATAAACTCCTTGAATAAGAAATCTAGAAAATATGTCATTTAGTACGTAGTTATATTATTTTTCTAGTAGTGACAAAATATATATATAGTTTTGACGATGTTAAAACGCGTATAACTTGGTCGTTTTAAGCTCATTTTCCTCGTTCTTTATATCCACGGATTCGTTTTAGTATATACTAATATATTTTTGGTAGTTCGGCTCCTCTAGGTTACGTTTAACGCCTATATTTGCCCGTCGAAAACTGTCAAACAGCATGCAGTTTTTTCAGAAAATAGTTTTCGTCGTTAAATTTACAAAAATCATATCTCCTTCGTTATTAACTCGTTTTTATCCCCGTTTTCGGCTATAGTTTCGTATCGGAGAGTATTTTCTAAATCTTTGGTCAAAAGTTACACCCTTTCCCCTGATCTTTCCACGTTTGCCAAAAAGGGACAGCAACATTTTGAAAGTGTCAAAAATAGATTTTCCTAGTTTCTAACTTGTTCAAAACCACTTCAATCAACAATCAAAACAACTCTTGATCTACCATACATCTTCTTAGGGTGTCATGGGTTCCTAAACATCACCAATCTTGGTGGATCTCTTGAAGTTACTAATAAAAATTATAGATCTAAGATTAAAGAGTATTATTGTAAAAGTGGTATATATAACATATATATATATATATATATATATATATATATATATATATATATATATATATATATATATATATATATATATATATGCATGATCTACTACTATGACTTGAAAATACATAAAATAAATATATGAAACATTAAGAAAGATCAAGAAAAGCTTACTAGTAGTTTGAAGGTGTTTAAAGTAACTAGGTACCTAAATACTTCTTGGTTTTTATTTCAAAACCCAAAATAGAAGTATACTAGAGTTGTAAAATCACTTGATCTTGGAAAAATTATGGTTTCTTCTTGGTGCTCATGTCTTGGTCGATCCATGGAGAAGAAGAGAGAAAGAGATGAGTTTTCTTGAAGTATGCAAATGAAAGAAAATGATGTCTAGATATTTTTGTAAAAGTCTTGGTCTTTGAAATTGAATATCACATGGACTAGTTACTAACTCTAATAAATGATGAGATAACTTTGCAAGAAAAATGGGAAAAGGGTATGGGGGGGGGGGGGCGTGAGATATGGAAGAAAAATGGTCAAGTTAGATATTTTGGTGAAATTTTGTATGAATTAGTTAGTTTAGTGTATATTTTAGGTGTTACCGGGTACCGAGTTTGCTAGAAATAAAGTTTAAGTGTACCAAATAAAATGTGATGACGTTGTAAAAATTATAAATTTACATTCCTGATGAGAATTGGGTGTTAAAATATTTATCGGGTTGAAATAACGCAAACCGACGGAGTTATAAGCTCCGACCGTAAAATGTAGCAATTGATTTGAAAACGCCGGGTAAATTAATATTATAATTTTTATATTATTAAAATGAATATAAAAATATATTGGGATCATAGTCGGGAGTGTCGGACGTGTTAGTCACATTATTGATTGTTTGTTAACGTTTATTTAGAAATAATTATACGTAAAAGTAAATTATACCAAAAGTATTAATTTAATTACCCTACGAGTGGAATAGTATGCAAGTGCTATAATGATAATATGAAGACTAGTTCTAGTCCGTATGAAGTGTCCCAATGATAATGCATGAATTCGCTCCTGAACCAATACGGTTACGCGAATTTGAATACTCGTAAACTAAATTTACGATGACATGAGTAATGCACATGAATAGTGTATTTCTTCCAGGAATGAATAGTGTCAAGTGAATAGTAAAATTTCTGAACGCTTCTCAGAATATCAAATTGACCTAAAAAATGATGAATAGTAATCGGTGAATAGTAACTGATGAATAGTAAATTGTCAAAGTTTGGAAAATGACCGGAAATTACGAGTTGTGACAGTCTTCCCCTCTAACAGGAACTTCGTCCCGAAGTTCAGTTGGTGTTGGTCTCTGAAGTATATTTGGTAAAAAGACGTGGATACTTGAGTTGCATTTGGTCTTCCCGTTCCCAAGTAAATTCGGGTCCTTTTTAAGAATTCCAGCGAACTTTCACGATAGGAATTCGACTTTGCTTCAACCGTTCGACCTCACGGTCCATGATTTCTATTGGTTCTCCTACCAGATTTAGGTTTGTCATTGGTCTCGATTCCTTTCAATGGAATCATGAGTCACTAATCTGAAAGTCGTTTATCGGGATTTGAAATTATGAAGCATGTTTGTGTAATCCGGCTGTTCTCTAGCAAGGCTCAAGTCTGACGGTCACTAGGCCTACTTTGTCTGAAATATTAAATGGTCCAGTGTATATCGGGTTTAACTTTCCAAATTTTCCGAATTATATCATGCCTTTCCTAGGCAGAACTTTGAACATGATCCTGTCATTACCTTGAAATTCTAAGGGTTTACAACTTATTGAACTTGTAATTGATTCTTGCCTTGTAGGAAATTTCTGGTTATTTCATGAATGCCTACAGGAATAGTGAGTTTGGCTTTTTCCGAGTTGGTTCGTCAATAGATGATCAGTGCTTCTTCAGGTTTATAATGTAATATGGGTAATATATGTTGCTGAACTATGTCAGAGCTCAAATCGTATATGCCAGTTGGTCGATTCTAAAATGAATCTTAAATGGTCCAATATACTAAAGGTTCAATCTCCTGTGTTACCAAAATCGTATCATGCCTCTCCAAGGCAATGCTTTCAACTTAGTTCATTCTCTCACGTGAATCTAGTTGGTTTGCTGTTCAAGGATACCCAATCCGAATGATGTACGTCATGTACCAACCTAACTTCTACCAATTCCTCGTTGCTTGTAACTGGTTCTTGACTTGTGAAATTTCCTTTGTTGTTCTATAGTTTAGTTCTGGACCAGTGAATTTAACTTTCCGATTTCGGTCTGTAAATGGGTAATTGGTACTTCAACCATAAAGTGACTCAAATGGTGTAGTCTCTATGCTCGCGCAATAACTATGGTTATAAAAGAATCTAATTTATGGTAAATGGTTAGTCCAACCATTTCTAGAGTCAATCACTCATACTCTGAGTATAACTTTCTTATGTTTGAATCGTTCTTTCATTCTGACCATCGGTCTGAGGATAGTGGGCGGTGCTTACATCTAATTGGGTTTCCGAAGGGAGTCTTAAAATGATAGCTAGATGTCTAAGGTGACTCGATCACCTTTATCAGGAACAATTGAAACGGTTACAATGAATATGGTGACTAATTCTACAACGTTCTGTCTTTCGAACTTGGCGTTATCTGAATGAGATAGAATATGGGTAGCAGTTTTTGATTCCTTGTCTTTTGGTCTAATGGATGATAAGACATATGTCTTTATTTGCCTATTGGGGGTTGTCAGGTAAAACTACAAGTCTAGGTATTCAACCAACTTAAGTCTCGAGATGGTTTATCGTTGAAATATTTAGAGAACACCACTCCTTAGGGTTTTCTATATCGATATCCATAATTCGAATCAATCATTCTTGGCATAAACTCACTGCAGGAAAGTTTGCGTTTAGATAAGGCCATGTTTAATTGGAAGGCTTTACAGTATCAGTTAAGAGGCTTGGTTTATTCCTATAGTTTTGCTTAGCGTACCTTCACTTTGTATTCGATTCTGTAACTCAGTCTAGCTAGTACCTTTAAATCATAAAATTGGACAACCAGGTCAGAGATGGTGAGTCGGATGGTCTCGTTGTATCTTAGGATTGTTGCCGGATTATAAATTTTCTTAGTCTTGGTTTACTAGTTCCGTAATCCTTTTATTGTTTTCCTTGTATCGAGGGATTCTACTTGTAGTTGATATGGAAAGTCTTTCCTAGGGAGATCATTGATAATATCCACTTATCAATATTGGGAGTAGATGAGTGGCATAGGAAACTATATAGTGTCAGCTAATTCCTATATATATATGGGGGTGGGAAAGGAAATGATAGTGATGGTGAGAAGGAAAAGACTGTGACAACTGAAACAAAATGAGATTGTGATAAAAGAAAGTACTGTGATGTAAGTGTATTGTGCATAAATATGAAAGTTCATGAAGTAAAATGACTAGTTGACAAGCTTCCAATCGGTGGTTCACGAAGTGATGAAAAGTAGGAATGTTATGACAACGAGAGTATACACACACGTAAATGAAGCATTTGGAAAATGAGTTGAGAATTTATTCCGGACAAAATTTTATTATAACCATTCTTAGTGTTGCAAAATTCATTTCTGAGTCAGACATAGGTGGTCAGCCTATATCTCACTATCCCGGGTTGAATATAGATGACCAGTCTATATCCCACCGCGGTTCCATGAATTTTGAAATACTCAGCTCAGTTATACTAAGACTATGTCCTTCACAAATACCAAGGCGTTCTGAAAGACAAAAGCAAGTGACCAAACTCGAGGTCGAATGATGAAACTATGCATGGAAAACATAATGCGGTGACATATATAATACGTGAACATGCTTATATGAAAGACAATGATAGTAATCAACTAGAATAAGTGAATATAATATACCAGATAATGAGATACAAATCTCATCACCTAAGTCAGCAACAAACCACAAGTGAGGCATCATCTTGGCAGGCAGGCACGTGACGGTCATAGGGTTAAGTTTTTCGTAAAAGTAGCTATAGTCTAGGTTTTAAAAACACTTAGTTCGCTATAGCCAAAGCTCTGATACCAATCTGTCACACCCCCAAAATCGGGTCCAGCGGAAGCATACGTGTAGCTGGGGTGTAACTCAATTGGTATTACAACACAGGTTTAAAACTGGTTTTCACTTGAATTATTTAGAATAAAATAGCTTAATCAAAAATGTTGAATTTACATTTTTAAAAGTAGCACGGAAATAGGCCCTTAAAATAGTTTAAGAACGGTCCCCAAATTAATAATCAGAGTCTTCTATGACCATGCCATGCCCTACCAAAACCTCCAGTAGCGTGCCATAGATTAAAACCTGAAAATACATGCTAAAGTGTCAACACGAGATTGGTGAGTTCATAGATTTTAGTGAACAAGTAGGTAATGTAAAACATTTGGAGAGAAGAATTTCCCAGTAAAATCATCGTAAATCCGTAATAAAGTTGATGCAAAGGCATCGTAATTCAGTAATAAGAAATCAGTAATAAGATATCAGTAATAAGAAATCCGTAAAAAGAAATCAGTAATAAGAAATCCGTAATAAGAAATCAGTAATAAGAAATCCGTAATAAGAAATCAGTAATAAGGTTTATGAAAACCATCAGTATTTAACTTTAATCGTATGTGCAATAGCCCAAGTATAAAGTAAAGTAATAAGTTTTTCAGTCATAAAACTACATTGTCTCTTAAGCTCATGAAACCGAAGCTAGACGTTACTTGGCCCCAAATGAGTGTTTACCAGACACTCTAATAATAAAGACATGAAATGCATCTGTAATTCTGTTGGAGCAACCCAAACACAGATGGAGGAGTCACCCTCAATAGATCTATTCACTCACTCTCGCTTGGAACTTAATTAACGGTCCATGATAATAAAGGGGACTTGTCAAGACGTGGTAATAAGGAAACTTAAGCAATGTAAGGAATTTAATACTTTGGCATTGTACAAAAATAATTAAAGCAGTGTATTCTCCCCCAGAAATAATTCAAATCGTATAAAAGTATAAAGCAAGTATTTAAGCATGTATCTCCCCCAAAGAGTTTATAAAGAAATTAAACAAGTAAAAGTGGGGCTATGACTCACCTGGTGCGATAGCTACGACGACAAAAGTGGATACACTGAAATGAGGCACGATCTCTAACCGCAACCTAATATGAGTAATAACGATCTACCTTAGATCATGACGTGATAAAATGAATGCATGTGCACATGATGCCTATACCACTCGTAACTTGGAAATACTAGTTATTGTCAAAGTAAAATAGTTTCCATACTTAGGAAAATAAGTCCAAATATAGAAGTATATAACTTGTCGTAGTATATCGTATAAAAATGTTAGTGTTATATTCCTCGTCTTGAAAACCTTAAAATAGCGTCTAGTAGTCGCGTAATAAACATTGAGTCGTACGTATTTCGTTAGTTAAAAATAAACTCCTTGAATAAGAAATCTAGAAAATATGTCATTTAGTACGTAGTTATATTATTTTTCTAGTAGTGACAAAATATATATATTGTTTTGACGATGTTAAAACGCGTATAACTTGGTCGTTTTAAGCTCATTTTTCTCGTTCTTTATATCCACGGATTCGTTTTAGTATATACTAATATATTTTTGGTAGTTCGGCTCCTCTAGGTTACGTTTAACGCCTATATTTGCCCGTCGAAAACTGTCAAACAGCATGCAGTTTTTTCAGAAAATAGTTTTCGTCGTTAAATTTACAAAAATCATATCTCCTTCGTTATTAACTCGTTTTTATCCCCGTTTTCGGCTATAGTTTCGTATCGGAGAGTATTTTCTAAATCTTTGGTCAAAAGTTACACCCTTTCCCCTGATCTTTCCACGTTTTCCAAAAAGGGACAGCAACATTTTGAAAGTGTCAAAAATAGATTTTCCTAGTTTCTAACTTGTTCAAAACCACTTCAATCAACAATCAAAACAACTTTTGATCTACCATACACCTTCTTAGGGTGTCATGGGTTCCTAAACATCACTAATCTTGGTGGATCTCTTGAAGTTACTAATAAAAATTATAGAACTAAGATTAAAGAGTATTATTGTAAAAGTGGTATATATAACATATATATATATACATGATCTACTACTATGACTTGAAAATACATAAAATAAATATATGAAACATTAAGAAAGATCAAGAAAAGCTTACTAGTAGTTTGAAGGTGTTTAAAGTAACTAGGTACCTAAATACTTCTTGGTTTTTATTTCAAAACCCAAAATAGAAGTATACTAGAGTTGTAAAATCACTTGATCTTGGAAAAATTATGGTTTCTTCTTGGTGCTCATGTCTTGGTCGATCCATGGAGAAGAAGAGAGAAAGAGATGAGTTTTCTTGAAGTATGCAAATGAAAGAAAATGATGTCTAGATATTTTTGTAAAAGTCTTGGTCTTTGAAATTGAATATCACATGGACTAGTTACTAACTCTAATAAATGATGAGATAACTTTGCAAGAAAAATGGGAAAAGGGTATGGGGGGAGGGGGGCATGAGATATGGAAGAAAAATGGTCAAGTTAGATATTTTGGTGAAATTTTGTATGAATTAGTTAGTTTAGTGTATATTTTAGGTGTTACCGGGTACCGAGTTTGCTAGAAATAAAGTTTAACTGTACCAAATAAAATGTGATGACGTTGTAAAAATTATAAATTTACATTCCTGATGAGAATTGGGTGTTAAAATATTTATCGGGTTGAAATAACGCAAACCGACGGAGTTATAAGCTCCGACCGTAAAATGTAGCAATTGATTTGAAAACACTGGGTAAATTAATATTATAATTTTTATATTATTAAAATGAATATAAAAATATATTGGGATCATAGTCGGGAGTGTCGGACGTGTTAGTCACATTATTGATTGCTTGTTAACGTTTATTTAGAAATAATTATACGTAAAAGCAAATTATACCAAAAGTATTAATTTAATTACCCTACGAGTGGAATAGTATGCAAGTGCTATAATGATAATATGAAGACTAGTTCTAGTCCGTATGAAGTGTCCCAATGATAATGCATGAATTCGCTCCTGAACCAATACGGTTACGCGAATTTGAATACTCGTAAACTAAATTTACGATGACATGAGTAATGCACATGAATACTGTATTTCTTCCGGAAATGAATAGTGTCAAGTGAATAGTAAAATTTCTGAACGCTTCTCAGAATATCAAATTGACCACAAAAATGATGAATAGTAAATGACGAATAGTAATCAATGAATAGTAACTGATGAATAGTAACTGATGAATAGTAAATTGTCGAAGTTTGAAAATGACCGGAAATTACGAGTTGTGACAGACTATCATTTCACCATTACCATCAAAAATTCTAGAAGCTCAGATTGAGGCTCTCAAGGAGGAAAATCGACCACAGGAGAAACTTTATGGCATGCCCGAGAACAAAAATGGCTTTGTGAAGAGAGCTGATGGAGTGTTATGCTTCAAGGACCGAAGTTGGATACCACTCTATGGTGGAGTACGAGAATTGATTATGCATGAATCCCACAAGTCGAAGTATTCTATTCACCCAGGTTCTAACAAGATGTATCAGGATCTCAAAAAGCTATATTGGTGGCCGAACATGAAAGCAGAAATAGCTACGTATGTCAACAAATGCCTTACTTATGCTAAAGTGAAAGCTGAGTACCAGAAACCGTCAGGACTACTTCAACAACCAGAAATTCCACAATGGAAGTGGGAGCGTATTACCATGGACTTTGTCACTAAACTTCCCAAGACGTCAGGAGGTTACGATGCTATTTGGGTAATTGTTGATCGTCTTAGCAAATCATCCCACTTCATACCCATTAGAGAGACTTATTCCATGGAACAACTTACCAGACTTTATGTCAAGGAAATAGTCTCAAGACATGGAGCACCAATCTCCATTATTTCTGACAGAGATAGTCGCTTTACTTCCAACTTTTGGAAGTCATTACAAGATTCTTTTGGATCCAAGTTAGACATGAGCACTGCTTACCATCCTCAGACCGATGGTCAGAGTGAGAGAACTATTCAGACACTTGAGGACATGCTGCGAGCATGTGTGATTGACTTCGGAAATGGTTGGGCTAACCATTTGCCGTTGATCGAGTTTTCTTACAACAACAGCTACCATTCAAGCATAAAAGCAGCACCATTCGAGGCACTTTATGGTCGTAAGTGTCGATCTCCAGTTTGTTGGGCCAAAGTCGGAGAGGTACAATGTACTGGCCCGGAGATGGTACGAGAAACAACAGAAAAGATAATCCAGATTCGAGAAAGACTTGAAACTGCTAGAAGTAGACAGAAAAGCTACGCAGATGTTTGACGCAAACCATTGGAATTTCAGGTCAGAGACAAAGTCATGTTGAAAGTCTCGCCCTGGAAAGGCGTGATACGATTTGGGAAATGCAAAAAGTTGAACCCGAGATACATTGGTCCATTTAAGATACTGGAAAGGATTGGTCCAGTAGCTTACAAGCTTGAACTTCCATCAGAACTCAACAACGTACATAACACGTTTCATGTCTCAAACCTCAAGAAATGCCTTTCGGACGAGTCTTCCATTATACCATTAGAAGAAATTCAACTAGATGACAAGCTTAACTTTGTGGAAGAACCCGTTGAGATCATGGACCGAGAGGTCAAACAGTTGAAGCAGAGTCGAATTCCGATCGTGAAGGTTTGATGGAATTCTCGAAGAGGACCCGAGTTTACTTGGGAACGAGAAGATCAAATGCAACGCAAGTATCCACATCTTTTCACCAAACCTATTACCGAGACCAACACTAGCTGAATTCAGGGACTGAATTCCTTTTTGGGCGGGCGACTGTCACAACTCACCATTTCAGGTCATTTCCCAAACTTCGACAATTTACTATTCATAAATCACTATTCATCAAAACACTATTCATCATTTTCGAGGTCAATTTGATATTCTGATAAGCATTCAAAAATTTTACTATTCACCAAGTACTATTCATTTCTGGAAAGAAAATACTATTCACGTGCATTGCTCATTTCATCGTAAACCTAGTTTACGGGTATTCAAATTCGAGCAACCGGTTGGGTTTGGCTACGAATTCATTCGTTTTCGGTAAGAACACTTCATGTAGCCTAGAATTAGTCTGCACATCATCAGGAACTTCATTAGAACATTAGGTCATGCACGGGTTTGTGTGTTTACGTGTACGTATGCATAAATGTTTAGAAAACGTTACCACTCAGTTTTTACTACCAACTTATACCTGATATTCTCGTCTATGATCCTAATACATTTTTATACTCATTATAATAATATAAAAGTTATATTATTAATTTACCCGGTGTTTTGAGAATTTTTACGATACGTTTCGGTTTACGTTTAAACTTTCGTCGGTTTTCAATATTTCAACACGATAACTATTTTAACACCCGATTCTCTTCAGGAATGTAACTTTATGAAGTTTACAACTTTAATATATCCAGTGTTGTTCCAGTAAAATTTATTTCTAGTTAAAATGGTACCCGAAACTTACCAAATACTACACTATACACCTCTAATACATCAAATACCTTACAAATACATCTAGAAGTACAAAATTTACAAATATATTCCATATTTTAAAGCCTTGGTCGACATTTCAACACTAGGTGGCAAGAAGAATACTTGAACTTGTCTTTTAAATTACCAAAGTGCCATTAAACTAGATAGTATCTCAAGTAACTAGCACATGTAACATTTAGCAAGTAAAAATCAACTTTTCCTCCTCTTCTCCCTTCCAAACTCACGGCAAAAAGAAGAAGACCAAGAAGATCCATAGCTTTTTCAAGATCAATCATATATTTAACCCTAGATTACTTCTATTTCCAAGTTTTGAAATACAAACTTAAGAAATTATTAGGAAACCTTGATCTTTAAACCTCTTCATACAACTAGTAAGTTTCAAGTTTTGTTTTTCATCATCTCATGTTTCCATTTCATTAGTTACTTGAAGTATTTTCATGATATAATAGTCAAATATGCAAGTTACTTATGTTATTATTACCACTTCAAGTATATTAGGGTTTTCATGAATTTATAATAATCCTATGATCACTCCCTTGAAATCCTATGAATTTTATGAACACTAGGAACCCATGACACCTTGAAGAGGTGTATGGTAGAATATGGGATGTTTTGAAGTTGGTTGGAAGGTTTTTGTGCAAACTAGTAACTAGGAAATTCATTTTTTGACAAGTTAAATACCTACTGTCCCTATTTTGAAAACGTGGGAAATCCAGGGGGTTGGGTGAACTTTTGGGTCAAAGATTTAGAAAATACTTTCCGAGATGAAACTATGGCCGAAAACGGGGATAAAAAACGAGTTAATAACGAAGGAGATATGATTTTTCGAAGTTTAACGACTAAAACTTAATTCCAGAAAAATAAGCTTGCTGAATGGAAACTTTGTTTGGACAAAATGAGTCGTTTAACGTAACCTAGCTAAGCCGAACTACCAAAAATGTGATAGTACATGTTTATACGATTCCGGGGATATAAAGAACGTAGAAAATGAACTTATAACGACCAAGATATTCACGTTTACAACTCGGAAACTTATATATTTTTGACAGCTTTTAATGGTAATATATTTACTACGTACTAGCGACTAGTTTTGTGAAATTAGTTGAACATGTTTTCTTTGAGTCATGAAAAGTATTATACAACAATAGAAACACTATATTTGCCTAACGAAATACCATACAAGGATCGTAGAGTATCGTTTCAACATATATACATGGAAAGCAGTTTTTATAACTAAACAAGACAACAATAAGTATTTTTTTGGCGATAAACGTTATTTTCAAAGAATACAAGTGGTAACGATAACATACGTACATGCATTCATATCATTGTTTTCATTGCTTACAATAGGTCACATCATTCATTATAGGTCATGGTTAGAAGCCCGAGCCTTACATCATTCCGTACACCATCATTTCACTGTTTGCATTACAGGTGAGTTTTCATAGCCCCGTTTTTAATACAATACTTTGATTTCAAATCCCACGGGGGAGAATACATTGCATCACTTATTTTTGTACATGCCTAAGTATTAAATTCGTTACATTGCTTAAGTTGCCTTATTACTACGTCTTGACAAGTGATACGTGGGAATCGCACTAGGCTTTACCTCTCAAGGGATCTTGAGAAGCTTACAACCCCCACCAGGCAGTGTACCTGATCGTTATAGTATAGTATAGTGACAAGTACCGGGGGATTGATCGTTCAACTAGGAATAGTGTTGCTAGGATTAGAAAACCTAAATACTAGTTCTAAAGATGACGGAAGATTATTTTTGTATTTTTATATTTTTTTAGAAAGCAAAGTAAAAATCTCAGGTTTGAAGGATTTGGGCGGAATTAGTTGGTAGTCAACTAACCCAATACTAAAAAATGCAATCAAAAGTAAAATACTAGAAATGAAAATAAAACTAAATTAATTAAGGTTGTGAGCAATAAGTGGAGAAAATGTGTTTACTTAGATTTCACTACTCCCTAGACATCTTTTACACGTTAATTACTTGTTATATTTGCGTGGATGATGGATTGTATTCCTTAATACCATTCATGGGGTGGCGCACTTAGTTCCCCAATCCTATGAGTGCCTACTTCACTCCTAAGTCGAGCCGTTAAAAACTCCTAACATGGGATCATTAGAAATTACTCATGCAGTAAATACAACCAATAAAACCTAGTGCACATCGGTTCTTGTTTCTTGAGACGTTCAAGCATGTTACCAATTGGAGATCTGCCAGTTTTCTTAAGCCTAACATCAAAATCATTCATCCAATACAACCATAAACAAGTAATCAACACATAATTAACATCTAGGTTTCATTAGATCCAAGCAAACACAAGATAGATCTAGCCTAGCATGATGGAATTAAGACAAGAACAAGATATAGACAACCAACACATAGACATATTGATTGAATTAAAAGAATACTTATCTCAATTACACATGAAAGGGATCAAGGGCAAAGAACCCTTGAAAAACCTGTAAAATTCGTACCAAAGTCGGACCTAGGGTTTCTCCAAAACTCCTCTCCTTTTTTAATGTGAAAATTAGAAAACTATATATAGGAAATAAGGTCTGACGGCGTCAAGACAAATCTTGTGACGCCGTCATCTCGCCGCCAAAATACTTCTCGGACTGCCTTGATCTACTTCTGACGCCGTCATGTGTTAGCATTTTCCAAGCCGTCATGTATTTTACTCTTGACGCCCTACTTCGTGACGCCGTCAAATCTGTACTGGGTCGTCATGGAAAGTCATGGAATTTACTCATGACGCCGTCAGAAATTCCTTCTTGACGCCGTCACCTACTGTTCCCAGCTTGGAAAATTGAGACTTTGCCGTTTTCTTCACTTTTATGCTCCAAAAACGTCCAAAATGCCTTCTTTTCCAGATTTCACTCCCAAAGTACCTAAAATCACAAAAGAAACGTTTTAGGGCAATATTTGATCAAATAAATTCAATTCCAGGCTTAAATGACCCCCTAAAAGTGGTTCATTTTTCGCCTCATCATATACCCTTACACTTGAGATTTGCTTGTCTTCAAGCAAATGCGCTTTTATTCTAGTCAAAATACAAGTTAGGGGTCATTTAACACTAATATAAAAGTAATTACAACAAATAATCGTTCTACTAAAGACCAATAGACAAGCACGGAGGTCATACACAAGCACCTCACAAATATTGTTTAGATACTCACATCTCTCGGGTGTAATAAAGTATAAATTACAATATGAAAACGGAAGATATCTCTCACTACCTGTCATAGCAAAATAGATTACCATAGGCTTGGGAAAGGATCAAACCTCCACCACATGGCGTAAGCACCTAGGATAAACTATCAAAGAGGTCTTTTAAAGGGTTGTAACGTTAGGTGTAGGGATATGAAATACACGGTTTTGTTGGATAAAGGCAGTCTTTACTGGTGGCGAGTTAACAATCTTGGTTAATTACATGTACAATGTGGCGTTGCTAAGCCAAGACCAGACTCGACTTAAGCTAATAAATGAAAAATAACAAAAACATAAAATGAACATAGAATAAAAAGGGATGGTAGTCCTTATGTTTTTTCTCTTTTCTCTTTTTCTTTTTCTTTTTCTTTTTTTTTTCGATTTTTTTCGATTTTTTTTTATTTTATTTTTTATTTTTTATTTTTTATTTTTTTTTGTGCATACACTCTTACCCTACCATCCAAAATAATACATCATAGGGGATGAGAATTCCCCTTACACTTGAATCTTTACATACTTTACAATAGACTAATCTAATGACTCGAATTAAGATAATCAAAACACTTGGAGCACTTTTAAGATTAACGTACATATGGGGGTAATAAATGATGTTCCTCCCCATTACTCCATAAAATAAGTACTTTACCCATGAGTCCCAATCGTCCCAAAACAATATGTACAAGGATATGACTCGACTTAGCAACCATGTAATCAATTAGATAGTTAACTTAGGGTTTAACAAATAACAATAATGCACTAAAAATGAGCGCATACACGGAAGGCTAAGGCGATTTGGGTGTACATTTAAGTGGGGTGTAACAAATTCTTCCTTTAAGTAAAATGCTTAAAGTTAGAAACGAAAAGATAGGCTCGGAGGGGTGTACTAGGGGTTTCGTGTACTAAAAATGAGTACATCGCTAAGGGTGTGGGAAAAATTAATTGACTTAAGTAGTCAAGTAATATGACTTAAGTGGTCAAGAAATTATAATACGGGTTTAACACAAGGGTGATCCTAATGCCTCTTATCATGTAGTAAATCCTACCACACGAATGTAGTCTCACTTGCGGTCTCGGGATGCATCACTAACGCAAGTTCTAGAATCTAAATGCTACCGGTACACTCATAAGAACTAATAGTAAATGTTTTTCCTATCAAATCTAAAGGCGAACCTCACATATTTGGGTGGAAAATTTTTCTGAATATACGGTTATGTGCTAGTCATACAATCTCCTATCCATGAGACGCTTGCTATGGCTAAAGTTTCACTCCTAAATGTTGTAAAAAATTTTAAATTTGGCGCTAAAATTGCACTAACAAGTATTTCTCATAGTTTTATTACACACCTACCATTAAACAAAGCAAACTCAAGCGAAAGTGCATATGTAAGGTATCATCATTTTACCCTCCCCTTACACTTAAGATGAACATTGTCCCCAGTGTTCAAGTAAAGAATGTAAAAGTGAAAAAGTAAAAAGAATGAAATCAAATACTCCCCTGATTCGCTCGGTATGGATAATTAGGTGGCCAGGTTAAATCTTCCTCCAAGAAAATGAACAATCAAAGCTTCCCTTCCATAATATAAATCATCTTCTTGTCATACATAACCTGTAAATCCTGAGAAATAGACAAGACAACCTCGCATAAAATCGGCGGCATCCTATATAAGTTACTAAATCCTAGAAAACAAAGTAAGATATAATGCTTGTGGAATGAAGTTTGCAGATTTCCTGGAGATTATAAAACTTAATAATTCACAAAAACCATAAGACTCCGTTAGAAAAACAAAACCGGTAAAATTTCCAGATTTTTATGCCCGTGACGCCGTCAAGAGTTAACTCGTGACGCCGTCAGGATTGACCTGCAGAAATTCTTATGTTAAGTTTCCGGAAAATTTCTGGAAAAACTTGGTTCTACTTCCTGGAAGATCCTGCAAAACTTCATTATGACTCAATATAGGCATTTGACTCTAACAAATACGAATATACATGTTCATTTAATATTATGGAGAATCATGATCGAGTTGTTTCTTAAAAACATATTTGGGGTTTCCCCTTACACTTATCTTTTGCAAAAATACCTTTAGGTGGAGTTAAGACTAAGCCAAAACAACAAAGTAAAGTATTTCCACATTTTAATTGAGAAACATGATTTACCAACAATAGAAATAAAGCATGCATACGGAAGCAAATAACAAACAAAAAAAAAATGAAAATCATACAAAATGAAGAATGTCACCATGAGCACCATCAACTATTTCAAACAAACGTAAACATAATGACAAATTGTTTAAGGCCAACAGAGGCCGCATCCTAAGCTATTACAATACCAAATGTTTCAAATTACACAACCATCAATAAATTGTTCAGAAATAACAGAAATCAAGAGGAATCACTGGGGAGGAGGACCGAAACGGTAGTCATAGCCTGGAGGGAGGTGTCCGGTGTACCCATAGGGAGGGTAGTCAGTCTCACGGCCAGGGAATGGGTCAATCTGTAGGTGAGGCTCAAGATGATCACGGGTGGAGAGGTACTGCATCTGGCTGATGGTGTGATCATACATCCAGTCAAAGCGCTGGTCAGTGGTGGTCCGCCATGCGTCCACCTGACCCATCCAGGCATCCTGGTGTGCCTGCCAGTCTCCCCGACCCATGTGTCGATAGTAGTCAGCCGTCCCCTCCTCATAGCCCTAGAACTGATGCTGCTGGGGCCCCACCTCATCATCATACTCATCCTCATCAGCAGGCCCCCCGCCTCATACTAGTTATAGGTCCCATTCCTCTCTAGCATCACAATGCTCATCTGCCTGAGGGATTTAGCCCTCACCACCCTACAGGCCCCACAGTCGCTCAAGTACCCCATGATCGAAGGTGTAAGAAGATCATAGGAACGAGCCAACCGGGTCACGAACATCCCCCCATAAACCTTATCGGTATCCCTCTCACCCACACTGGTCCTCAAATAACTAGCTACCCAAAATGGGATGTTGCAGTAGACATCCGCTGAAAAGATGGTGTAAAGGTAGAAAAGATCTGAAGCAGTGACACGGTGAGTGGTGCCACGACGTCTTGACAGGCTGTATGTGATGCATCTGTGGACCAACCTAACTACGGGGTCCATGATGGATGCAGCCCCAGTAGTCGAGGTGTAAACCCCGTCCCCTATGGTCGGCCAAAAAGTGACACACCTCATTTCACTCCTCTGAGTCTCCCCATTCAACAACCTCTGCATAAAACCTCCATCAACCGCCTCCTCCTTAGCATACAACCCAATCCTCCAACCAAACTCAGTGACCGAGCATGACCGCAATTCCCCTCCTAGCCTAAAATAGATAGTGGTGCCCCCCATATCCGTCCTAGCCTCAGCCTGATCAAAACAGAAGGTCGCAAAGAACTCCCTCACCAACTCACTATACACCGTCTCCCTAATCCGAAATAACCTCTCCCATTGAGGACCCGCAAACCCATCAGTGTGGATCCTCCCCAAAAACTCAGCTTCCAACCCTTGGGACCTAAGAAACTCCCAATCAACCACAGCCCCAGCATCAATATGGTGGTTACAAAGTTCAGCATACTTGGTGGTGGCGCCAACAGTGTCAAACTCGCTCCAACTATGGACCAATTCTCCATAGTTAACTCTTTGTGACCTAGAAGAGCTGCCACGATGTTGGCGAGATCGCTTGCTCATTTTCCTAGAAAAAGATAGAGTGAACGAAAACAATTAGGAAGAGAATTTTAGTGATTTTTGTTGTCAGACAGATCTGACGCCGTCAGACTTAGCAAAATCCGAATCATGCAAATGCGAGGGAAAAAACAATTTTCAAACTCTTAACCCATTACCCAAACGCTCCTTTAATCAGAAAACATGGGTGGGGGGTCAAAAAATCCGTGGCATGAAGGGCTTTTCCTAAACTAATGCATGATCTGAGTGGAATAACATCATCAAAGAGTAACCCCCATGTTTACAAATCACCAAATGGATGGCATTACGATTTGTCAATGATGGGTCAAGAATGGGGTTTCGGGCGAAAGGGGTTTTCAAAATTGATTGATCCTAAGGACAATTGATCAAAAAAGAGTGAAGAAAAATCACTTACCAAGTGAAGATTGGTCGCGGAAGACGTCAAATTGAAGGGTGGAGATTCGGAGTAGTAGCAGCACTTAGGGTGAGATTTGTGGGGTATGGGTTGAAAGTGATTGGATTTGGGTTAATATTGCTGATTTAGCGAGGTGACGGCGTCAAGAGTTAATATCTGACGCCGTCAGATGCCCGTGTGAGGTGAGAAATAGAGTAATTCCACATTGAGTCCCTGCACTTTGTGTGAATAGCTAAACATAAGTAAAACCATGAGTAGCTATTCCGTTAGTGAAGTCCACCAGGGTCGAACGTTTCATTACTGTCATGGAAAGAGGTGAGGTTGTAGAAGGGATTGGGTGATGTTTTAGCTAAGTTGTAACCTTCGCACGGGTCACCGGTGTGTACAAAGAGATGTTGTTCCATAGAGGGTTTCAAATCAGTGGTGTTTTTGAGGTACGACCTCTTCACACCGGGTTTAAAACCAAAAGAACGTCTCTTGCATAAGTTTGGGAGTGTGGTTCGCAAGCACCCAACGAAAATGTTGTGGAATTGCGAATCCTTTTCTTCCTGGGAATGCTCATAAGAACGGGGGGTGGTTAACGGTGAAGTACTTGGGGAAATTTTCTGGCTATCCTTTTTGTCAAAAGCCAAAGGAGTTGAAACCTCGAAAATTTTTTCGATATTTCTGGGTACGGAATTTTCTTTGATCTTTTCTTTGACCCTTGATATGAATTGGTCTGCTAAATTCATAAAAGCTTTGTGAGTGCTTTCCATGCGTGCTTCTAGGTGCTGGATTTGTTTTTCCTGATTATCCATGAAGGTTACCATTATCCCTTCGAGTTCCTCTTGTCGTGAACGTTCAGGAAAATTATGGTCGATAACCGCGTTCCTACGTAAATTAGGATTCCACATGGGTTCAGCAGCAGGTTTCCCAATACTCATTAATTCATTTACCTGCTTCTCGATGCTTCCTAATAACTATTTTTGGGTGGCGTGTGCATAGTCAAGTTTTCCCTTGCTTGGAAACATCGGGTCCTCCCATGCTTCTTCTTCGTATTGTGCCAACCACTCAAGAACTTTCCAGCATTCGTCAATGCTAAGTCTGTTTAGCCTGCCCTTGGCTGCGTAATCAATGGCTCTCCTTGTTTGATAGTCAACTTTATCGTAAAAGATTTGAATCTGGAGCCATGGTTCGATGCCATGATGAGGGACTTTTCAGAGCAGGTCTTTATATCGAGTCCATGCTTCATAAAAGGTTTCACCTTGACGTTGTTGGAACATCAAGATTTCATTTCTAAGCTTGGTAGTTCTCCCCGGTGGGAAAAATTGAGCAAGGAAACGAGTGGTGAGATCATCCCATGTGGTGATGGATCCCGCGGGTAAACGCTCAAGCCATTGACTAGCTTGATCCCGTAGAGAGAATTGGAATAGGCGTACTCGGGTAGTCTTTCTAGTTTCAACACTTTGGTCTATAGAATCTACGATTTTAAGGAAGTCCTTAAGATGTTGATTTGGATCTTCGGAACGAAGTCCATGGAATGCACATCCGCTTTGCACCAAACCGGATGGTGTCGGATCGCAAGGGGGTCACATTGGCTCCGGTGAGCTCAATGGTGTTTCGGTAGCCTTGGTGGCTAGGTCGGGAATACTCTCCTAAAGTTCGGGGCCTAAGGGGTTCTAGTGGTAGGTTTTGTTGTGGTTGGATGACGGGTTCAAAGATGTTCCCGTTGTCCATGGTGTCGGGTGGTGAAGAGTTACGAACAAAGACACAAAGAAGAAGATAGACTAGAGAAACCTAAAAAATAAAAATAAAATCTTACTAGAAAGGAATCTAGCAAGTAGACCTAATAAAAAGAAATTCTAACCTAGACAATAACTATTCTCCGGCAACGGCGGCAAAAACTTGATACGTGGGAATCGCACCAGGCTTTACCTCTCAAGGGATCTTGAGAAGCTTACAACCCCCACCAGGCAGTGTACCTGATCGTTGTAGTATAGTATAGTGACAAGTACCGGGGGATTGATCGTTCAGCTAGGAACAGTGTCGCTAGGATTAGAAAACCTAAATACTAGTTCTAAAGATGATGGAAGATTATTTTTGTATTTTTATATTTTTTTAGAAAGCAAAGTAAAAATCTCGGGTTTGAAGGATTTGGGCGGAATTAGTTGCTAGTCAACTAACCTAATACTTAAAAATGCAATCAAAAGTAAAATACTAGAAATGAAAATAAAACTAAATTAACTAAGGTTGTGAGCAATAAGTGTAGAAAATGTGTTTACTTAGATTTCACTACTCCCTAGACATCTTTTACACGTTAATTACTTGTTATAGTTGCGTGGATGACGGATTGTATTCCTTAATACCATTCATGGGGTGGCGCACTTACTTCCCCAATCCTATGAGTGCCTACTTCACTCCTATGTTGAGTCGTTAAAAACTCCTAACATGGGATCATTAGAAATTACTCATGCAGTAAATACAACCAATAAAACCTAGGGCAAAATGCCTTCTTTTCCAAAAACGTCCAAAATGCCTTCTTTTCCAGATTTCACTCCCTAAGTACCTAAAATCACAAAAGAAACGATTTAGGGCAATATTTGATCAAATAAATTCAATTCCAGGCTTAAATGACCCCCTAAAAGTGGTTCATTTTTCGCCTCATCAACAAGTCCCCTTTATTATCATGGACCGTTAATTAAAGTACGACGAGAGTGAGTGAACGATCTATTGAGGGTGACTCCTCCATCCGTGTTTGGGTTGCTCCAACGGAATTACGGATGCATTTCATGTCTAACATATTAGAGTGTCTGGTGAACACTCATTTGAGGCCAAGTAACTTTGTCTAGCTTCGGGGTCATGAGCTTAAGAGTCAATGTAGCTTTCTTTTGACATTTTTGTCACTTTACTTTACTTATGGCTAATGTACATCTGCTTTAACTTATAAACCTATGATTTCTCACCAACTTTATGTTGACCGTTTTAGCAATGTATTTTCAGGTAACTAAGGTATATCTCATGGCATGCATGGAGTCATTTTAGTGAGTAGCAAGGATGACGCGTCTCACTTTGGATTTTTCATGCACTTATATACTATCGTTTGATTGTACCAAACTTGTTTCCTTTAACTTTTAAATACTTTGGAACCTATGTTTTGTAACACTGAACTTCTTTTAAATAAATCAAACGATGTATTTTCCAAATGACACTTTAGGTCGTTCAATATATCCTTGTTGTGATGCTATGACAGTTATACCCTCAGGCATTCCATTCCACTGCAAGTCAGGTAAATTGGGGGTGTGACACAGTTCTAGTAGGAACTAATTCATTCCTTTCGTTTGTCACTACAGTCATTCCTCCTTTCTTTGGAACATAATGAACAGGACTCACCCATGGGCTATCCTCGATAGGATAAATGATTCCTGCGTCAAGAAGTTTGATGATTTCCTTCTTAACAACTTCTTTTATATTGGGGTTGAGTCGACATTGTCTTTCTACAATGGGTTTAGTTCCTTCTTCACAATTGATTTTGTGTTTGCAAAAATCTGGACTAATTCCTGGAATATCAGAAGTTTTCCACGCAAAAGCACGTTTATGCTTCTTAAGAACATAAACGAGTCTTTCTTTTTTATTTGTTTCGAGCAACGATGATATGACTACTGGAAGAAGTGAATTTTCTTCTAAGTAAGCATATTCTAGATTATTGGGAAGGGTTTTGAGTTCCAAATCAGTAGGTGGTTCTTCTAGAGATGATTTGATTTTCAATTGATATTTCTCAGTGATATCTTCAAATTTCTCTTCTTCCTCTTCTTCTAATTTTATTTCCATGAATTCCTCAAATTCTTTATCAGAATCTGTTTCACTGATCTTTTCTGAAGTAGTCATGAATGGTTTTGAATCGTCAAGTAATGCATCCAATTCTTCTTCAGTGACTTCATCAATTACATCGATGTTATAGCATGTGTCATCACTGGAATTTGGATATTTCATTGCTTTATCGATTAAGAATGTGATTCGATCTTCTCCTACTCCAAGATTGAGTTCTTTGCCTTTGACTTTAATCATGGCGTCAGCAGTGTTTAAGAAAGGTCTTCCTAAGATTAAGGGTACTCGACTATCTTCCTCCATTTCTAAGATGACAAAATCCACAGGAAAAACAAATTTACCAACTTGAACAAGCATATTTTCAGCAACCCCAACAGGATATTGGTATGTATGGTTGGCTAATCTTATACTCATCTTAGTAGGTTTCAATGTATTGATGGAAAGTTTAGAATACAACGAATAGGGCATCAAATTGATACTTGCACCTAAATTGGCTAAAGCATCACATGTGATGTTGTTTCCTAATGAACATGGTATAAGAAAACTTCCGGGATCTCCAGGTTTTGGTGGAATTTTGTTTTGAATTATAGCAGAGCATTCTTCATTGAGAACGGTAGTGGAAATTTGTTCCAACTTGTTTCGATTATTAAGAAGTTCTTTCAAAAATTTCCCATAATTGGGCATTCCAGCTAGAACATCAACGAGGGGTACGTTAATTCTAACTTCTTTGATCATCTCTAAAAACTTCTGATTTCGCTCCTCTCTTTTCCCTTTTCTTAGGGCTTGTGGATATGGTATTTTCGGTGTATAAGGTTTTATTGGCGGAACGGTATTTTCTTTGGTTGGTTTTTGGGTTGATTCTTGTTCAACTGCTTCTTCTTCAGCTTCTTCCTCCTCCTCATCTTGAATAACAATGTTATCGGTAGGAATGGGTGGTGGATCATATGAGAGACCACTTCGAGTGAATACAGCATTGATATGCTCATTTCTGTTTTGTGGTGGACGATAATTGTTATCGTTTGATCCAGATGGTTTTGGATTGGATTGGGTATTACTTGGTAATGTACCAGGAATTCGAGAAGAAAATTGATCAGAAAGTCTACCAAATTTTTGTTCAAGATCCTGGATAGAAGCTTGATGATTTTTCTTACCTTGATCAACTTTGGTTTTGAGATTGAAAAATTGGGTTTTTACAAACTCATTTGTGGTTCTTTGAGCATTTACGAATTCTCGCATCATTTTTTCAAAATCAGATTCTTCCTTTTTATCTGAATTTGTTGGGTTTGGATTGTCTGTTCGAGGTTGAAAATCACGGTTGTTATCCCTTTGTTGGCGGTCTTGCCAATTTCCAAAACTTCTTATGTAATAATTACCACGAAAACCTCCTCCACGATATCCTCCTTGGACATAATTGGCTTCCCCTTCGTTGGGTCTATTCATAGGTTGGTCATCACACTCGGATGATGTGTGATTTCCTCCACAATTATTACAGCCATCTCGCATTTCTTTCATTTCTCCTTTTATATCTTTGTATTGCGAGTCCATTTTAGAAGACAAGGATTCTATTTTGTCCATGAGTTTTGAATTATTTGAATTTTCGGCAAAAGCAACGGTTTTCCGTATTGGTTTGGTTTTGGAAACTTTTGACCAATCGAGTTTAAGAAGTACTCGATCTTCAAGAAGTTGATATGCCTCTTTAGGTGTTTTGTAAAGGAAAATTCCTTCGACATCAAGGATTGCTTGGGATGCTTCATCAAGACCATGATAAAATATTTGGATTATTGTTCCTCGTCCTAAATTATGACCATGACAACTTCGAAGCAAATCTTTCATGCGAAGCCAAGATTCAACAAGAGATTCATTAGGATTTTGTGAAAAAGCACGGATTTCTCCCATTAGTCTATCATACATGGCAGGTGGAAAGAATCGGCTTACAAAAGCTTGCCTCATCTCCTCCCAAGTATTGATAGTTCCTGGGGTTAATTCGTTATACCATACTTTGGCATCTCCGGCGAGTGATGATTGAAAAAGTTTGAGCTTGATAGCATCGACATTAGTATCTCCATAACGAAACATGCCACAAATTTCAATGAATTCGGCAATGTGTTTATGCGGATCGGCCCGCGAACGGCCATCAAATTGACGGTCTTTGATCATAGAAAGATGGTGACCTTTAACGGTAAAGTTTTCACCAAGGTCGGCGACAACAATAGCAGCTCCAGGAGTAGGTGCTACGGTTCTATTGGCGGCCCACATGGGTTGATCGTCAGTCATGGGTATTGGTTAAAAAAGATTGGAAATCGGATGTTCTTCGGAAAGATTATTGATGCGTAGGGATTGCACCAGGCTTTACCTCTCGAGAAGCTTACAACCCCCACCAGGCAGTGTACCTGATCGTTGTAGTATAGTATAGTGACAAGTACCGGGGGATTGATCGTTCAGCTTGGGAATAGTGTCGCTAGGATTAGAAAACCTAAAGACTAGGTCTAGAGATGAGAGATGATTCTTTTTGTATTTTTTTAGTTTTGTTAAAAGCAAATAAAAATCTCAGTTTTGAAGGAATGGGCGGAATTAGTTGCTATTCAACTAACCCAATTACTAAAGATGCAATCAAAATAAAATACTAGAAATGAAAATAAACTAAATTAACTAGAGGTGTGAGCAATATATGGGAGAATTGTGTTTACTTAGTTTCACTACTCCCTAGATATCTTTTACAGGTTAATTACTTGTTACAGTTGCGTGGATGACGGATTGTATTCCTTAATACTATTCATGGGGTGGCGTACTTAGTTCCCCAATCCTATAAGCTCCTACTTCACTCCTATGTCGAGCCGGCTAAGAAGCTCCTAACATGGGATCACTAGAATTCGCTCATGCATTAAATACAATCATAAAAACCTAGTACACATCGGTTCATGTTTCTTAAGATGTTCAAGCAAGTTACACAATGGAGATCTGCCAGTTTTCTTAAGCCTAACATTGAAATCATTCATCCATTACAACTATAAACAGGCAATCAACCTATAATCAACATCTAGGTTTCATTACATCTAAGCAAACACATGAAAGATCTAGCCTAGCATGTTAAAATCAAGACCAGCATAAGATATATTCAAACAACACATAGACATATTGAATGAATTGAAAGAGGACTTATCTTAATTGAACATGAAAGGTTTCAAGGGGTGAAAACCCTTGAAAATACTGTTACAAACGACCTAGGGTTTATTAGGTTCGACCCTAGTATTCTCCACACAAGTTCCTCTCCTAATGAATGAAAAAATAGAAAAGTATATATAGATTTTGTGAGGTGACGGCGTCAAGAGTAAATGTCTGACGCCGTCATCTCACCGCCAAATAAATTCTCGGACTGCCTATATCTGGGTTTGACGCCGTCACGTGTACTCCAATTGCAGGCCGTCACAAAAATTACTCTTGACGCCCTTCTCTTGACGCCTTCAGGTTTTCTCTGGGTTGTCATGGATTTTACTCCTGACGCCGTCACAATTTCCTTCTTGAAGCCGTCAGGTACTGTTCTCAGCATGGAAAATTAAGTCTTTGCCGTTTTCTTCACTTTTATGCTCCAAAAACGTCAAAAATGCTTCCTTTTCCAGAATTCACTCCAAAAGTACCTAAAATCACAAAAGGAACGATTTAAGGCAATATTTGATCAAATAAATTCAATTCCGAGCTTAAATGACCCCCTAAAAATGGTTCATTTTGCGCCTCATCATATACCCTTACACTTGAGATTTGCTTGTCCTCAAGCAAATGCGCTTTTATTCTAGTCAAAATACAAGTTAGAGGTCATTTAACAATAATATAAAAGTAATTACAACAAATAATCATTCCACCAAAGACCAAAGACAAGCACGGAGGTCATACACTAGCACCTCACAAATAGTGTTTAGATACTCACATCTCTCGGGTGTAATAAAGTATATATCACAATATGGAAATGGAAAACATCTCTCACTACCTGTCATAGGAAAATAGATTACTATAGGCTTGGGAAAGGATCAAACCTCCACCACATGGCGTAAGCACCTAGGATAAACTATCAAAGAGGTCTTTAAAGGGTTGTAACGTTAGGTGTAGGGATATGGAATACACGGTTTTGTTGGATATAGGCAGTTTTTACTGGTGGCGAGTTAACAATCTTGGTTAATTACATGTACAATATGGCGTTGCTAAGCCAAGACTAGACTCGACTTAGGCTAATAAATGAAAAATAACAAAAACATAAAATGAACATAGAATGAAAAGGGATGGTAGTCCGTATGTTTTTTCTCTTTTCTTTTTCTATTTTTTTCTTTTTCTTTTGATTTTTTTGAATTTTTTTTTATTTTATTTTATTTTATTTTATTTTTGTTGCATACACTCTTACCCTACCATCTAAAATAATACATCATAGGGAGTGAACATTCCCCTTACACTTGAATTTTTACATACTTTACAATAAACTAATCTAATGACTCGAATTAAGATAATCAAAACACTTGGAGTACTTTTAAGATTAACACACATATGGGGATAATAATATGATGTTCTTCCCCATTACTCCATAACACAAGTACTTTACCCATGAGTCCCAATCGTCCCAAAACAATATGTACAAGGATATGACTCGACTTAGCAACCATGTAATCAATTAGATAATTAACTTAGGGTTTAAACAAATAACAATAGTGCACTAAAGATGAGTGCATACACGGAAGGCTAAGGCGATTTGGGTGTACATTTAAGTGGGGTGTAACAAATTCTTCCTTTAAGTAAAGTGCTTAAAGTTAGAAGCGAAAAGATAGGCTCGGAGGGGTGTACTAGGGGTTTCGTGTACTAAAAATGAGTACAACGCTAAGGGTGTGGAAAAAATTAATTGACTTAACTAGCCAAGTAATATGACATAAATGGTTAAGTAATTATGATACGGGTTTAACACCAGGGTGATCCTAATGCCTCTTATCATGTAGTAAATCCTACTACACGAATGTAGTCTCATTAGCGGTCTCGGGATGCATCACCAACGTAAGTTCTAGAATCTAAATGCTACCGGTACACTCATAAGCACTAATAGTGAATGCTTTTCCTATCAAATATAAAGGCGAACCTCACATATTTGGGTGGAAAATTTTTCTGAATGGTACGGTTTTGTGCTAGTCATACAATCTCCTATCCATGAGACGCTTGCTATGGCTAAAGTTTCACTCCTAAATGTTGTAAAAAATTTTAAATTTGGCGCTAAAATTACACTAACAAGTATTTCTCATAGTTTTATTACACATCTACCATCAAACAAACAAACTCAAGTGAAAGTGTATCTGTATGGTATCATCATTTTACCCTCCCCTTACACTTAGGATGAACATTGTCCCCAATGTTCAAGTAAAGAATGTAAAAGTGAAATAAGTAAAAAGAATGAAATCAAATACTCCCCTGATTCGCTCGGTATGGATAATAAGGTGGTCAGGTTAGATCTTCCTCCAAGAAAATGAACAATCAAAGCTTCCCTTCTAGAATATAAATCATCTTCTTGTCACACATAACCTGTAAAACCTGAGAAAACAGACAAGGCAACCTCGCGTAAAATCGGCGACAATCTATATATGCTAACAAAACCTAAAAAGCAAAGTAAGATATAATGCTTGTGGAATGATGTTTGCAGATTTCCTGGAGATTATAAAACTAAAGATTCAACAAAAACTTTAAGACTCCGTTAGAAAAATAAAACTAGTAAAATTTCCAGAATTTTACACGTGACGCCGTCAAGAGTAAACTCGTGACGCCGTCAGAAGTGACCTGCATAAATTCTTATATTAAGTTTCCGGAAATTTTCTGGAAAAACTTCGTCCTACTTCCTGGAAAATCCTGCAAAACATCATTATGACTCGATACAAGCATTTGACTCTAACAAATACGAGTTTGTTTCTTAAAAACACATTTGGGGTTTCCCCTTACACTTATCTTTTGCGAAATACCTTTGGATGAAGTTAAGACTAGGCCAAACAACAAAGTAAAGTATTTTCATCATTTTAGCTTTGAAACATGATCTACCAACAATAAAAATAAAGCATGCATATGGAAGCAAATGACAAACAAAAATAAAAATCACACAAAACATGGGTTGCCTCCCAAGAAGCGCTTTTCTTTATTTACGAGTCTTGTAGCTAGACTCAAGGTTATGGGTTACTATGTGATACGGGTGAGTTCCTCATTAAGGACATCTTTGGGATCAAACTTAGGTTTTAACTTCCTATCGGATTTCTTAGTACGGTATGACCTTTCAAACTTTTCTCCATCCGGATCATACAAAATCATCTTCATATGCCATGATCCGTTACCTTCCTAAGGTGGCTTGTCCCACCTCCATTTACACTTTTCTCCCTCTCTTTTCCACTTGTTCATCTCTATATTATTAGGCATTACGCTTAAGAATTCAATCATCTTCCTAAAGACTAAGGGGTCCTCAAAAGGGTCTAGGTCTTCATCTTTAGCTATGAGTTGTTCCACCGAATGTGTATTATCAATGAAATCTTTTTCTAGATAGAATGGGCGTTGAGGTCCTATAAAGTTCCTTTCTATCCAAGGTCCATATCTAGATGGTCTCCTATTCATCTCTACCCAATGTGGTGTCGGTTCATCCTCACAATCATAGCTATGTTTCTTAACATCATATACCGACCAAGTATCGCCCTCACCTACCGCTATCTTAGAATCTTTACAATCTATCATGGCGCTAGCGGTAGCTAAAAATCCTCTTCCAACTAACAATGGGCATGTAGTGTCACTAACCATGTCTAGGACGTGAAAATCCGCTAAGATAGTTAACTTCCCTACGTGAACAACTACATCCTTAATCATCCCAACCGGGTGGGCAATATTCCCATCCGCTAGACCAATTAATACCTCCGTCTCCTCTAACTTTCCTAGCTTGAAAGTGGTGAAAAGGGTTAAGGGAATCAAGTTGAGGCTTGACCCTAAATCGGCTAGTGTGTCGAAAGCTTCGGATCTTCCTATCTTACAAGGCAAAACAAATATACCCGGATCATCAGGCTTTTTAGGCAACTTGTTTTGAACGAAGGCGGTCCCATTTTTACCTAGTTTAAACTTCTCATACTTTTCTAGGAGGGCACTATAGTAGGGAGCACGGGCTAAGACATCAATGACGGGGCGTTCAAGGTGAAGCTCCTTGAATTTATCGTCAAGGTCTTGCGTAGGAGGTTTTTCAACTATACTTTTGACTGGTTTTATATCGGGTGTTTTATCTGATTGGTCCTTTTGAAGATTTTGGTTTTGCTTGAAACACGTGCTCGTTGATTTAACCGAGTAGTATTGCGGACAAGAAGTGGGTGACGAAACTGATGATATGGAATTAACGTTTAGTTTCGGGTTCTTGACCGTGTCGCTTAGGAGTGCTCCCATTTCTCGGTCATTGAGAACTTTCAACAATGTGTCAATTTTGGTGGTCATCTCGCTTTGCTTTTGTTTGAAATCGGCTTCAAACTTAGATATGCGAGCTTCTTGAGATGCCATAAACTTAGACATCAATCCTTCAAGATTGTTGGTACTACCATAGTTGTTAGAAGGATTGTTGTTGAAAGTACGGTTGGAGGGTGGACCGTTTGGTTGGTAACGATTAGGCGGATTGGAAGAATTGGCTTGGTTTTGTTTCCACCTAAGGTTTGGGTGATTTTTCCAAGAAGGGTTGTAGGAATCACCATACGGGTTTGGCTCGGGTTTGAAAGGGTACCACTTATCTCCTGCTTTGTCGGTACGCGAGGATGCGTAGTTCGCAAAAGCTGTTCCGGGGAGTTCCACACAATCACGAGTGTCATGGGGACCACTACACAATTCGCATGAAGAAGTGATTTTGTTCACTTGGCTTGGAGGCTTAGGAGCTTCGTAAGATTTCATGAGAAACTTGACTTGGTCCTCAAGTTCCATGATCCTACGGTCGGGAGTGCTAGAATTATTCGAAGGCAAAGATATTGCCTTGACCGTTTTGTTCAAATCACGGGGATCATTCCAACTTTCGTTGTCATAGAGAGCAAGATCTTCTATGAGTTCCCATGATTGTTCCGCACTTAGATCATGTAGCTTACCACCGGCCGATTGGTCAATGGCTCGCCTTGTGGAGAGATCGATATGGTCATAGAAGATTTGTACATGGAGCCAAAGATCTATGCCATGATGGGGGACTTTTTGGAGTAAGTCCTTGAATCGAGTCCATGCTTCATATAGAGTTTCACCTTGACATTGTTGGAACATCAAGATATCATTTCTAAGCTTGGTAGTTCTCCCTGGTGGGAAAAATTGAGCAAGGAAACGAGTGGTGAGATCATCCCATGAGGTGATGGATCCCGCGGGTAAACGTTTAAGCCATTGACTAGCTTGATCACGTAGAGAGAATTGGAATAGGCGTAATCGGGTTGACTCTCTAGTTGTAGCATCAAGGTCTATAGAATCTACGATTTTAAGGAAGTCCTTGAGATGTTGATTTGGATCTTCGGAATGAAGTCCACGGAATGCACATCCGCTTTGCACCAACCGGATGGTGTCGGATCGCAAGGGAGACACAGTGGCTCCTTGGGTGAGCTCAATGGTGTTTCGGTAGCCTTGGTGGCTAGGTCGGGAATACTCTCCTAGGGTTCGGGGCCTAAGAGGTTAGTTAGCTAGTGGTGGGTTTTGTGGGTGGTCTTGTTGTGGTGGGATGATGGGCTCAAAGATGTTACCATCGTCCATGATGTTGGATGGTGAAGAGTTACGAACAGAAACACGAAGAAATAAGATAGACTAAAGAGAACCTAAAAATAAAAATAAAATCTTACTAGAAAGGAATCTAGCAAGTAGACCTAATAAAAAGAGATCCTAACCTAGACAATAACTATTTCCCCGGGCTGCGGCACCAAAAACTTGATGCGTAGGGATTGCACCAGGCTTTACCTCTCGAGGGATCTCGAGAAGCTTACAACCCCCACCAGGCAGTGTACCTGATCGTTGTAGTATAGTATAGTGACAAGTACCGGGGGATTGATCGTTCAGCTTGGGAATAGTGTCGCTAGGATTAGAAAACCTAAAGACTAGGTCTAGAGATGAGGGATGATTCTTTTTGTATTTTTTTAGTTTTTATAAAAGCAAATAAAAATCTCGGTTTTGAAGGAATGGGCGGAATTAGTTGTTATTCAACTAACCCAATTACTAAAGATGCAATCAAAATAAAATACTAGAAATGAAAATAAACTAAATTAACTAGAGGTGTGAGCAATATATGGGAGAATTGTGTTTACTTAGGTTTCACTACTCTCTAGATATCTTTTACAGGTTAATTACTTGTTACAGTTGCGTGGATGACAGATTATATTCCTTAATATCATTCATGGGGTGGCATACTTACTTCCCCAGTCCTATAAGCTCCTACTTCACTCCTATGTCGAGCCGGCTAAAAAGCTCCTAACATGGGATCACTAGAATTCGCTCATGCATTAAATACAATCATAAAAACCTAGTGCGCGTCGGTTCATGTTTCTTAAGACGTTCAAGCAAGTTACCAATTGGAGATCTGCCAGTTTTCTTAAGCCTAACATTGAAATCATTCATCCATTACAACTACAAACAAGCAATCAACCTATAATCAACATCTAGGTTTCATTACATCTAAGCAAACACATGAAAGATCTAGCCTAGCATGTTAAAATCAAGACAAGCATAAGATATATTCAAATAACACATAGACATATTGAATGAATTGAAATAGGACTTATCTTAATTGAACATGAAAGGTTTCAAGGGGTGAAAACCCTTGAAAATACTGTTACAAACGACCTAGGGTTTATTAGGTTCGACCCTAGTATTCTCCACACAAGTTCCTCTCCTAATGAATGAAAAAATAAAAAAGTATATATAGATTTTGTGGGGTGACGGCGTCAAGAGTAAATGTCTGACGCCGTCATCTCGCCGCCAAATAAATTCTCTGACTGCCTACATATGGATTTGACGCCGTCACATGTACTCCAATTGCAGGCCATCACAAAAATTACTCTTGACGCCCTTCTCTTGACGCCTTCAGTTTTTCTCTGGGTCGTCATGGATTTTACTCCTGACGCCGTCACAATTTCCTTCTTGACGCCGTCAGGTACTGTTCTCAGCATGAAAAATTAAGTCTTTGTCGTTTTCTTCACTTTTATGCTCCAAAAACGTCAAAAATGCTTCCTTTTCCAGAATTCATTCCAAAAGTACCTAAAATCACAAAATGAACGATTTAGGGCAATATTTGATCAAATAAATTCAATTCCGGGCTTAAATGACCCCCTAAAAACGGTTCATTTTTCGCCTCATCAATTATCAAACCAATTAAGAATAGATGAAGATCTCTTCTTATGAAACAAACTTTCGGGATCGGATAAAGGTGTACTAAGCTTTTTAGTAGTAGAACGAGTGTTCATACAACTACCAAGAGAATCGAGTCAATTACCTAAACAAAAGAATAAGAAAATAAAAAAATCGAGAACAGAAAAACCTATCCGAATCGGTTCGATACCAAACCGATCGGATGGACGCTACGGTAAAAAAAATGGGAAACCGATCGGCTGGAAATCAATCCGATCGGATGGATGCTACGGATTTTTTTTTTTTTTTTTTTTTTTTTTTTTTTTTAGAAAACGAACACGAAAAGAAACGGACTTTTAAAACTTAAAGAAACACAATCAAAATCCCCGGCAGCAGCGCCAAAAGCTTGATGTGCTATTTGTTAGTGCAAGTTTTAAATTTATAAGAGTGAATTACCAAATCTAGAAACAACACATACGAGCAAGTGTACTCGTCCGTTATAGCAAGATATGATGGTAAGTCGGGATCATTCGCAGGGATTTGTGAGTGAATCAAAATATAAGTCTAAAAGTAAATCTCTAATGTACGCAAATAAGATAATAAGCAAATTCAATAAATTAAAAACTACATTTGTTTAGACTAGTTTTCTACTTAATGACACATATGATTGTGATAACTTTTGATAACATGTTGGTTGAAATAATTAGATGGTGATCTAATCTATTGATTTTACAAGTTAAACCTTCGTCAAGATTTTAGTTCATAAAAACAAGCTTAAGGTGTAAACCAATCAATTCAAGATCTATCCAAGGTTCATAAGGTATGGTGAATATCTTAAACACAAGAATAAACTCTTATTACAGATCAAATACTCTTAAGAAATGGTCAATACAAAAGGTAACCTATTCATAAACAAAAAGGTCACAATTGTTTATAAACATTTAAACTTTCGTCCAACTAAAGGTTTACAAACAATCCAATTTGATGTTATAAAAGCATTCTCATTACAATCATACTTCTTGTTTAGTCAAGAATAATTATGGTGAAAAACAATCATTCATAGACAAATGATTATAACTAATTGAGTAATAACAAATCTTTCGACCCTTGAAACTATTATCAATTAGTTAACCTTGGCTAAACAAATGTCACGATGAAACTTAAGGTACAATTGGTTCTTAGGATTGACTTGAAATTGAATTAAAACATGTTATCACAATCATGACTATCACTAAGTATAAAACATCATCAAAACAAGTGTAAAAAGATTACTAGCCACTCATAGCAAACATGCAAATAAACTCAGAATATTTAACATTAGAATCTATGGTTATAAGTCTTACAATGCTTTGAAATTGATAACAAATGACAAGGTATTGATAACCTAAGTGTTGGTGATGATTTCTTGAGATTTTTGGTCTCCAAATGTTGCTTCCTTGGTCCTCCAAAGTTCCTGGTTCTTTCTGCACGAATTTTCCTCCTTTGAGAGCTAAATGATGATAATAATTGTGAGAAGTAATGAGAGTAAATGGTATCTTGAATGGTGTCTTCAATTGTGCACTTTTGAGGTCCTTATAGGCTTGTCCAACACTCTTAGTAATGAATAGGGACTTAAATGCTGGAACTTGGACAATAAGATACTAAGAAGGGCCTAGAACCATGGGACAAAAGACCAAGATTCGTGCACAAAAGTTGGCAAAAACATGCAGAAGTGACCATCCGATCGGTTGCGGGTTGATACCGATCAGATGGAAAATGGTCATAATGGTAATCCGATCGGTTAAACTCCAACCGATCGGATGGTAGATCCTGGCTGTTTTGGACTTTGACTTTTCCTTGTGTAGTTCTTTATGCACTATCCAAACTTGATTAACTTCTGAACTTGGAATTTTGAGATGACAAAACTTAGGTTCTCATAAGAATTGCTTCACAGATTGGACTTTTGAGCTTGGGAATCTTCGTGTAATCGCGTATACTTCATTTTCTTCACTTTTTCTCCATTTTTCCTACATTTGGCTACATATGCTACAAAAACATACTTTGATACGATTTAGTGGCAAAAGCATATAAAAACAACCAAATAACATACACAAAAACACTAATAACGCTTATAAAAATATGTTAACTTTGAGCGTTATCTAGGGCCAATTAATCAGCTTCAGGGTCTTTTTCATAATTGATATGCCTGGTAAGATCTAATCTCTTATTTTTATAAATCAATTTCAGGGGTTTTTGTGGTTTTGATGATTTGTGAAATAAAGATGAAACTATTTTATTATTGTTAATAAGAATACAAGATTTAGGGTTTTGGTTTTGGGAATTTTTTTTTGGTGCCGGGTTTTCTTTTGTTTACAGTTGATGCTGAAAACAAAATGGATGGTAGTGATTGTATAATGTTTTTATTTTTACTCATAATTGGAAGTTTACTTTTTGAAACATGAAACTTGAAAATCTGAGGTTTAAGGTATTATTTTAGATTAGCACCAACTGTTCGATAAAAATCCCCAATGAAACTGCATTAAGTTTTAATGCATATTCATGCCAGACTAATTAAAGTACCTTAAATTTAATTACTTCAATTGGTACTAAAATTTTGTATGATTTATTTGCAGGTTGCAATGTAAAAGTTTTCAGTTGTTAAAGATGCAGGTGATGTTTCAACAGTAGTTACACTTGCTTCTTTAGTTATAGAATCATATTTAAAGTATGCGCAAAAGGAAAACTTAATGATAAAATGAAATTATTATTTTATAGAAGCATATATATGCACGCGAGCAGACACTTATTGGATAAAAGATTTTGTAGCTGACCATGGTGGCTGAGATTTTGTATTCGCAGAAGAGAAGGTTGTGGTATTTTCTAATAAGCTAATAATATGATGCATATTTTTTGTTTTCAAAAAATAGACCAACCGATTGGTTCACAAAAGTAATTGGGTCAGTTTGGCAATGAAACAACTTAGTCTGAAAATGGGTCGGGGTGGTCTATTACTTTGCTCATATAATGCAGTCGACTATATTCGTGGTAAGGAGTTTACCATGTCAGTTTATGATATTAGGAACCCATGTGTTTAGTTTGCTTTATTTCCATGGTATTGTTAACTTAGGTATAATTTTATTGACTTTTATTGCACTTTCATTTAAGGCCTTGTCTCTTTTGTAATTGTTTTTCCTTAACATAGACCAACAATTTCCAGTTATGTTTGTGGAAAATATGTTAATGTACCTTATAAGTAGATACCAACCAGTCTATGGATATGTACTCATTTTGACATGCGGAAGTTGAATCTAAATGAATGGGCTCACTGATTTACTTGCTGCAATTCTCGGTGCTGACTCGACTCATATTTTTCATACTAGGTAATGATGCAAGTCTGGATGAGCTCAATAAAGTTTCAACAGATTATGGCCTGACCAAAGAGTTAACCACCAAAAGTCTTACGCCGATTCGATGTACCAAGGTATGTTGCGGTAGGAAGTTCTGTATGTATGGATATGGTCAATGTTATCAACAAAAGATACTATTGCCTATATCAATTGTTACCATTTTGTTATTGCTGCAGGCGTTCTTAAGGATACATAAAACACTCGCATAAGGTTGCACAAGGACACTGCCATTTTTGAGCTATAGACATCACACGAGCCTTATTCGTGGTAAAGTTTTTTATTTTTTCCTGCACTTTAACATTGTCGGTTATGGAATACCGATATCTATCTATAGCGACCTAATGTATCGCCTTCTGTTAATTTGGCAGGGATGAATATGTCACTGGAGAATGTATCTAGCAGTTTGCGCGTTCTTAAAAGGCTGGTGTGAAAGACAAGCTGGTGGTTGCGAGTTGGGCATTCCATTTGCTTTATTGATTATGTTATTTAGGCTTTATTCATTTTACTGTGTGGTTTAAGAGTTTTGTAACAAGTGTAACATGTCTTTCTATATATCATCATGGTAGTAAGAACCTAAGTATCTCACTCTATGGGTCTGATAATTGGTGTCCTTTGATTTTAATTTTTAGCATTGCTGGAACGGAGGAAAGTGGAATGACGAACATTAGTTACGTGATGGTTGGTTGCTTTGATACTTGCAAGGACAGTCGCCATTGCGGTGATTGCGCAGAAAATAATGACTTCGGATTGTTGTTCCGGTAAGTATACTCTAAATTGATCCACTTTTAGAGGTATAGAACTATGCATTCATTAGATATGTATGCTCTTTCTCTACCGGCTGTTGTGAAAGAATTAGCTGAAGCTTACTCATCACACTAATTATTAGAGATTTAGAGGCAAAAAGAAATGGCATAATAACTATTTTTATAATTGCTTTTTATTTTTTTAGGAATCTCATTAAATTTGGACAGCGTAGGTAAAAAAATGCATCATAATAGGATATTTTGCATCAGACCCGAATTCTTTGTTGGTTGGTGGTGGTATTTTTTCAGTCGTTGGTGAGCCGTACTGGTGAAACGCACATTTAAACGTTCATTCTTTAGACGAATTATATCACATTTGAATCAGTAAAATTTTTAAAATTCTAAGAATTTTTTGTTTTTGTTGACATGTACTGATAGGACATTCGCATGACACTATCGAAGCATGTGCGATCAATACTTGGCATCATGTTGTACGAACCGTCCCCGTATCACAAAATGGTTCTCCATCCCCTGTTAGGAGTGTCAAAAGCCTGCTGCTTTGCTTCAGGTATAATTTTTCTTAATGACAATTACACTGCATAGAAATTTAGAATGGGTCAGACATGTGGACTAAAAAAACAAATAGCAAAACAGGAACGGCCATTTTTGTGGGGTTTTTTTTACCGAAATATCATAGCGTAGTTTGCCATTGGGTTAAGGTCAGTTTTAGCAGAAGCATAAATTTTCGGACCTGCACTTCTGCAAAACACCTGACCAAACAACTACACTTCTGCCAAGCACCCTAAATGGAGCCTTAAATTACTTTCGACGCTTCGTTCTGTTTTCTTATATTTATCAGTTGCTTATATATGCAGATTTCTGAAACTGTTCTGCTGTAAAAAAGAGCTACGTTATATGTGTCAACTTATCTTTAATAACATGCCATTCAGAACTGTATTCCACGGACATGGTATACTTTTTTTTCTTGAGAAGTCTATAATCTATATGAGTGTACAACCATCTTATAGATTCTGCAATTTTACGTTTCAGGTCCACACCAAGGTTTGCATTGCAGACAAAGACCGTTCAAGCTATAAATGAATGATGATGTCAAACAACGCCATAGTCCATATGGTCGGATTTTATGAGAGGTTCAGAGCAGCATAGCTTTCGTCGCTTACCTATTACACGACAAACCCATCCGTTGAACACATCAGCGTGTCCTGTCCAGCATCCCATGTCTTCCAGCAGCCGCAAACATAGAAACTAATATGGTAAGCGTATTATTTACTTCCCTTCTATGTATTTTGCTTCGAATTAGTTTCTTATGGTGCGAATAAAACAATGGTTGACCGATACACTTCTCTTAAAAATGTACATACACTCTTCATAATCTCAGTTTGATTCTCAATACCTTTCATTTATTTACGACTATTTTATTAAATATTTTTTTACCTCAGATGTTAAAGCAACAAAGAGTTCCGTTTCGATTGTGTTTGGAGAGAGGATGCAGGTATGTGTGTGGTTGTTTCCTTGATTCAAAGTTAATCTTTTTATAAAATATTTATATCTTTATTGATTGGTATTTGTTTTATTGTTGTTTCCAACTCCAATTGTGAGGCTCGAGATGATGGACCCCTGACCCAGGCATTAAACCAGCTGTAAGAACTACTAAAGGTAATTACTACTTACTCAGGTTTTTGTTATTAGTTTTCATACTAATATTGACTTTTTTATTTACAAAAGTAGTGAAAGTTTATCTTGATGGCGAATGTGAAGTAGGAAGAAGAGTATCGCTCTAAAAAATGGTGGCGTGAGGCAAGGTAGGTCAGGTAACGGGTCAAAAGGGGTCATTTGAAGGTTAGGTCTACAAACTTTCCAAGGTAAAAGTTCCCGCTTTGTTGTGTAGGTTTCCCCTGAAGAATTTGGCCAATTTTTGTTGCTATGGTTTTTATGTATGTTGGTGGTTTTGGGCCAGCTAACATTAGTAAAGAATTATTATTAAAAAAAAAAAAAAAAAAAAAAAATCCTGTGATTTTATTATCATGACAGGCGTCGCTCTTTTGACTTATATCAACACTTTTATTCATGGGTACTGAAAGCTCTGAGAAGTCTGGTGTCCCGAGTGTCGATCTTTTGATAATCTATTTACTCTTATTTTCTTAAACGGAAAGCTCAACACTTATATCAACAATTTTATTCATGGGTACTGAAAGCTCAATACCCTTCATTTATTTACGGACGATTTGCTCTGATGTTTTTTGTAGTTTTTTAGACAAGAAAATTCTTTCGCATTTCCCATGAGTCTTCAAGAATGGAACAAGACACAAGGGCCTACAAAAACTTACGACATGGTGCTAGGGTTGTCATCTTGAGGTAATGCAAATTCCAGCTTAGAAAAACAGTAGCATTTGATAAAAAAATTTCAAAGCTTACAACTTTTTCACCAATATGAATATGTAACCACTGATAAAACTGAAAAGTCGGTGTATTTTCATTTTCAACAATCTATTTTCCGTTTATATATAGTTATATAGTTTTTTGACCAAATTTACCTATTTAGTTTATGCTACCTACCTTGCCTCATAAATTGCTTTTGATAACTGTTCTTTGTGTTTAAGTGAGTCAGACCTCATGCCTAGCTAGAAACGATGTTTATTGTGCATTGGTTTGTAAGTCTATGGAGACATAATACCGCTGTTCGGAATTGCTCCTTAGAATTAAGAATTTATATAGGTTGCTTGGGTATTCAGGTTAAAATGGATATTAGAGGCTGAGGTTAAACATAGACTTTTATTCTAATTTATCATAAAGATGATCTATTTTATACATCATTTTTCTAAAGGGCTGTTTGGGATATCTTATTAAACTACTTAAAGGGTTGTTTGGAATTGCTCCTTAGAGTTAAGCATGCTTATCTTGCCACTAACATAAACCTGCTACATACTCTTTATTATAGCTTGGTTAATGAAGTTTGTGGTTAACTTTTGTCCAGGCACAAATAGACTCTAAAAAATGGAAACTTCTGTTGAATGAGGATCACTGCCATCTTGAAAGGATCACTGCCATATTGAAAGGAAAACTAACATCAGCCTGAGTCCCCCTCTTTGAATTTGACTTCCTTTATGTTACTTTGAAACAGATGTACCTGTTGTGTTTTATTGTACTAGAGATTAGTGCGAGGTTTAAGGTTTGTGTGTTGTGTCTTAATAGATTAATGTGTAAATCGTGAAGCAAGCTTTTGCACACTGTATTCAGTTTATGTTATGAAATTTATGTTCATATGAAACTGGAACAACCTAGTGTAAAGGGTAAGTTGCAGGTTATTATTTGTCTATTTAATATTTTTTTAGCACTTTCTACTTCACTTAAAATAAAAAACTACTATAATTTTTTTAATGCGACCAATAAAAAAACAACACACTAAAACAAAACTACGTTAGCCGATAAAACCAATATGACATTAAATATTAAGAAAAAGAGTAACTATTTTTGTAGATCAATTTATTTTTATGAAAATCTCCGTCAAATGAACATTGACGATCAAAATACAAACTTTTTTAAGACCAAATACAAAGAGAAAAAACCTTGCCCGGCCGCAACGCGGACGGTCGCCGCCAGTCTAGTTTGAAGAATAAGTCACCCAACTTCATTTTAAATATGTACACAACCTTATAACCGAAATACATTTATGAAATAGTCACCAACTATCCTCAATACTCGACACTTTCTCCTTGTTCTCCCCACTTATATTCAAACCGTATATCATATTCCAACTCTCACATTAACCCTAATTTACAACAAGGTCGGCTGTTCATTGTCCCTCCAAGAATGTTAGACGTACGAAGGGTGGAAAGGAAGGCTTAGTGATCGGGTTAGTCTTGGTGTTCTAGCAAGGTGGTGATCGTTGGAGAATTGGTTTCCTGGTGTAGATCGTGGGTGGTATTGGGTGTGTAAGGGTTTGGTTTTGGTTTCTCTTTTTGCCTCGTTATTTGCTGCCAAGGTATCTTCATCATTCTTCCTTGTTGGTTCCATCTATTCGATACATACATGGTACCTAAACCTGATATAATAACACGTATAAGATCATAAATATCGTCTAATGTTAATGTAGGACCGAAAAATGTATGATTTTATGTGGTTCGGGAGGTCAAGGTTGATAAAAATAGATGATATCCATGTTTAGTTTAGAGAGAGAAAGAGTAGAGAGAGAGTGAAAGAAAACAATGTTTATTAGATTGAAAATAATAAGGTTACAAAATGATTTCCCACGCCCCTCATGGAGAGTCATGAGGGGTATTTATAGGCTCAATACAACATAAGTTTACCTAACTTACAATAGTAGTCCCTGCGGGTACTACTTGTTGTAGGATACTAATTAAGTCACAAACATGTTGTACATGGAGGTTTGTGTGGCGTATGGATTAAAAGAGGAAGAAGAAGAAGAAAGAAAGTTTGGAACCTTGCGAGAAAATATGAGATATTAGAATAGTAAGAATGAGAAGGTCCTACCCTCTCCCTTGGTGGGAGAGGGGTATTTGTACAAGAAATAAAAACGCCCACACCCGGGCTGTGGATCAGGCATACAGTGGGTAAAGACCCGTCCTTCTTCCACGGTGTTACTTAAACTAATACTAACTAAATAACAAACTAACTACGAGCTAACTTAATGTTATTGCAACATTTAGGTGACCAAGTCTTTTATAGGAATATTTGTATTCCTAACAGTCTCCCCCTAAGCGAGGTCACATTTGGAAATTAAGCTCTTTGATCTTCAAGCATTCTTAAGACATTGTAGCTCGTAGGTTCTGATTCTTCACTTTGGGCTCACATTGTACAACAAGCAATGATCTTGTGATTTGAGTTCCTTTGAAGTCTGTGATCTTTGAGCTTTCTTTGAGATCATCAGCCATAGTAAATCTTCATGCTCATCCTTAGTCGGATTGCCTTCATGTGATGTTGTGACTTTGGGACCATCATGCTCACACCATTCTGTATTAGGAGACTTTTCATCAGAGTTGCGGAAACGTTGTTGGTAGTCTCTCAACATTCAGTGTAGGGAGTCTCTCATCATTCATGATCATTATAGATAGTGAGGAGGATGTGTGAGCATGAAGTATGGATTGACTCGATTCAGCTGGAATTAGGTATTACCATCGCCATCTTTATATGTTCCTGAAATAAAACAGTTAGCAATAAAGACAGAGAACGAATATGGCTTTGTCATTCGTTCTGCGAGGACGGACTACTCTCCAGTTTTGTGAAAACCGAACTATGATCAGGTAGAGTCTCTTTTAAAGAAGACTCTCCTTGACAGGAATTTCCAGCTTGTAGTAATGAATTTTCCAAAGAATCCACTTCAGAATCTTCATACTAAGCATGTTCTCATACTGGAACGTCTCATAGCAGACAGCACGATAGAGTGAATCGGTGAATTGATATTCACGTATTGATGAGAAATAGATTTATAGAAATCACTCGCGTGTCATATAATAAACATTTTTGCGACACAACGAGAGTTTTATGCTTTGAATCACATTTCCATCAAAAATACTTTTGTTTGAAAGATCGTACATCAACGTGCTTGAAAATAATATTGTGAGCACATTGAAAGGTTTTTGCCAAAAGTATCCGTCAATCCATATCCTGGAACAAGTTTGATTCAATGTTGAATCGTACCATCATTGCTTTCCAGTTGTCACTTGATCATTGATCCAAGATGGATCTCACATGTCACCTACCAAGAGCTTGAGAGATGTTCGCTCTAGAAGGATTTCCATCTTCATTGTGAATATTTTCATATCACTCGGATGTTCTGGCAATACCACAAGGATAATGCGTAGGACTCTAAATATTTTATCTTATTTTCTACATTGTGTGAAACAATAAGCATATTTGGAAGTGTGTCCTATTGAGATTTATGGATGATCTCATGGCTCTACACTCAATAGTGCGTTTTGATCTGCTCCTAGAGACTGGGGAGGCGTCTCCTGTTTAGGTATCAACATAGCTCGCAATGAGCGGTCGATACATTGCACAGGGTTCCCCGTGAGAATGAAACAAGCTCTTTTATGAGAACTTGAGTGGTTGGGAAGTTTAGTGCAGTGCGTCACTGGGTCCATGACGTCTTGTCTTCAATACCGGTGTTACCTTAGTAACCGCTAGTAACTTATGAATTGAACGTGGTTTCCGCCCTACGGTTGAATATATGGAGGGCTATTTCTTTTCACCCTTTCTCATTACATTTCTTTTTCATTCTTCAACCCCTTCAGTGCTTACCGAGACTTCATCACTAGAACCTTGTTGGGTTTGTTCCAGTCCTAGCTCTATCTCAATCCCGACTCTTTCCTTTCTCACTTTTCTCCTTTTTTCAATCATTCCTAAGGACTTCTAATCTATCTATGGATTGTCCCTGGGAAGATCCTTCCGGTTCTGGTGGATCATGGGAACTCATACCTAACCTTAACCATCCTTATAACTTAATGCATCAAGATAAATGGTCGGTCTTTGATATTACTTCCACAAACGCCTTTTGCTCCCCCTCAATATGTGCATCGATATTCGAAAGAGTTTAGTATATATGTGGGAGCATATTTATTGAGTCCAAACGATCAAATTTGATTATCAGATTTCATATTTAAATCACATTCTCTCCCCCGATCAAAAATTTCAAATCTTTCGAGATTTTGGATCTCAATTGATTTCAATAAGTTAGAAAGCTTTTGGGAGAGAAATGCGGTCAGTTTTAATATTTTTTGATAAAAGGAACCTTTTTCTGCTCCCCCTCAATCTGACACATAACTATCAAAAATTGTATTAATGCAAGCTTTTTGTACAAAGTGGAGAGTTTTAATGATACATAAAATTTTGAAATCACTCTCCCCCTCAATCAATGACCCATTTTTATATTTTTTTGAAGAAAAATTGTTGGAATTGATTGAGAGATGAATTTTATGAAACATTTCAAGTTCGATTGATTTACAAAAATTTCATGGTACCACCAAGTTTTTCACAAATACTTTCCGGAAGAATCTGTAACACCCCCAAAATCGTCACGTCAGCGGAAGACTTAAAAATGTCAGCGGAAGACTTTTTGGGTGTTACTTCGAGGATCTTTGTCACAATCATAGAAAACGACACAAAAGTGACGCTTTAAAGTTTAATTCATTCAAAATACCAAATATTCAAGACATCAAGATGTTTCATAATTTAAACAACAAGTTTATTTAAAATATGTCAAAATGTTTATTTAAGCCCATGCCGGGTTACAAGCCCACTCTGTGCCTTCAAGTTCCTTCTTGTTTAGTTACCTGAGATGAACACATGCTAAAAAGTGTCAACACAAAGGTTGGTGAGTTCATAGAGTTTATAGTTTAAATTGTTAATTAGAAAAAGAGTGATTTCCTTATCAATTTAATACAAATCAATCCGTTGGTTTGCCCTTTACCGGGTCAACATCAAAAATAGTAATTGGTTTATAAGTCCATTAACACGAGTTTCGAATCACAAGTTAAGAATGTATTGTAATCACATACAATCAATAAGTTTAATTCAATGTTCCTGTTATTGCCTTAAGCTCATGATACTCAACGATTAACAGCCAATCATAATCTCAAGTTATGACGGTAAGTAGTAGGCCCTCAAGATAGGTATTTGCCAATAACCTATAATAAGAACAATAAAGTGCGCCTGGTGTTTTCTCTAACAACCAAACGAGGATTGTCAATCACTAATAGTACTATCCACATTTATTTACGTTCACCCTTCAAGTGATTAAGGTTCATGATCGAGGGACTTTTGGCAATAGTAACTTAAGCAAATAACATTGGCCTGACGGTATTTCAATACCCGGTATAAAAGACTTGTGATCGAGTTTTAAGCATGTATCTCCCCACGGGAAAATAGTTAAAGAGTGGGCTATGAAATCACAGTAATATGTAAATAGTTAACGAGTACTTGTAAAAGTATAAAACAATAGTTAGGCATGTATCTCCCCCGAAAATGTTTATAAATCATTGTAAAACAAGTAAGAGTAGGGGCTATGACTCACAGTAATATGTGAAAGTTTAAAATACTTGTGAAAGTAAAAGCAGTAGTTGAGCATGTATCTCCCCCAAAATATTTATAAAAACAATTATAAAAATGGGGCTAAGAACTCACTTTAGTAGTACAGTGGTATCGTAGTCTCAACAAAGCAAGGAAACGGCTTCACTCAACACAACCTCACCACGATTTGGTGGGGAATAAGGGTACGTATGGATCAAGCTAGGTACAAGGTTCAATGTAATATGGTTCACGGCTCAGCAAGGTTCAAGACGAGCAAAGAATGGTTCTCTTGGATCACTTCTATGGTTCTTATGCCTTGCCAACTTCTCGTCCCAACTTAGCTTGTAAACTTCACGTAAACTATGTCTTTGGTACGTATGATTGTGTGTGATCAAATGAGTTTGCATGGGAAGTTATAGAAGACTTGTGAGGGTTTAGGACAAGCGAATGATGCCAATGGTTGATGTGTTGTCTCGGTTTTAAGGTGTGGCACCAAAATGTCCACCAATCAAGAGTAACCAACAAGGGATTGTGTAAGAGAGAGTATCAAATCATTCCTGACATTTCACTGCATTTGAGTCAGGTTATAAGTCATTGGGTGGCTTGTGAGGTGCTAGGGAATTTTATGACACGTTTTTGTAAGTTTGGCAAAATGGTTTTTAAGGTTTACTTTGGCCAGATTCGTATTCCATGGATAGCAGCCACGAATTACATTTTTTGTTTAAAAATCTCTTGTGTCTAGACGTAAAACATTATTTCGGACAACTTTCATGTTTTACACTTTTCCTGGTTCGGACCAGAAGGGCCTTAAAATGAGGATTTAAATTCGTTACAGAAAGTTAGTGGTTTATTAGAATTTATACGAAGTGGTATTGAAATAAAATGCTATTTGTGTTAAGTTGAGATGAAACTTGTAAGGTGCCTTAACTTGATCAATATTCTAGTATAGTAATTATATTTGAAAGTCGATAATAATTGTCGTTCATGGTTCTTAGAGGTCCAATATTATTAGCGAGTACACATGGGAATTTTAATAGGCTCGGGATTTATTTAAATTGTATTTGTTAATTATTGAAACGTATACTTATTAAGTATCAATGTTTTAAATTATGTATGGTATCTAGGTTATTAAGGTTTAGGTGTAAATGTCGTGTCAAGGTAAGAGTGAATAACGTTGTAATTGACAAAGTATATAAAAAAAATTGTTACGGGTAAAAATGGTTAATCTATGTTATGGTAACGTGTTAATCGTAGGAAAAATTTTTACGGGGTGTTATATTACCTACCCGTTAAACGGAATCCCGTCCCGGGATTCTAAGATAAGGTAGCCGTAAAGGTGAGTGGAAAAGGTGAACAAATAACGTATTTATTATTAGCTTCCTAATTGTACTTTCTAGCATAACGTATCTACTACTACATTAGCTTTTTACTTGATGATAACCAATCCTAGTATGATTGTGGAAGAAAAACTTGGGGAAACTTTAGTCCAAAATTATAGTTGTTACTTGGCAGTATTATTTAAGGTGTAAACAGTATTTTACCACAGTGGTGTACAGTACTCAATTCTTATTCTCTTTAAATAACCCATTATTACACTCCTTTTTACCTAACTTTTCTTTTCCCTTTCTTCTCGTCGACATGCCTCACTTCATCACCAACCTTGCAATCATGTATGCCATTGTTACCACTATCTATCTAATGTATGTTCCGAACGAAGATCGAGCTATGTTGGTTGGGATCTTAATGTTTCTTGCACCATTCGTGGTTCTAGCGATCTTCATTGACAAGTTTTGGAAGTGAGGAATAGTGTCGTAGTGTAGTGGTTGGAATGTTGAAATAAGGTTTGTTGTGTTTCCATGTAACCTCTAGTGTATGAATAAATTTTTTTTTTTCGTTTTCTGATGCCATGGTTTATGTTGATTTTTCGCTCGTATTTATTGCTTATGCATCGTTATATAGAATGTTATCATGTGTTAAGAATATTTAGAGTCGGTTCATTTGATTGTAGTCAAGTTTACAACGGTGGGTTTTCAATAAATTATGACTAAAACTATATGTAGAGTTTATTTGGCTTCGAATACTTAAATAAATACGATTTTTAGTTATAGTTGAGTGTAGCAATTTGGTTGAGTTTTTGATGAAAATTTGACCATCGAAGGATTGATTAATTGGAAAAGATTCGTCATACTTTGGGTGAGAATTTTATTCTGTTACGTTTAGATAAATTAATAGTTACAAAAATCTGTGCGGGTAACCTACCCGTTAAACAAAAGAGTTTTGTTGATATAGGTTTTTACAAAAAGGAAGAGGGTAGAGAAATTTCTTGAATTATCAGTTTTTGTGGATAGAAATTTAGTTTGGGGAGAAGTGAGTGCACATGGTATTTTTATCAGCTGGGAGGATACATCGTTTAGTGACGTCAAGGTTTACCTAATGATCTTAGCATTATCGATGTTAGTCATATCGTTGTGTATCAATATTCGTGGTTTCTAGTGAGATTTAGGGGTTCGTGGTTTCATATGCCTGTTAACTCAGAAGTAATTAAACCTATATTTCGTTATTTACATAGAGAAGCGTCCCAAACTATGTAACTAAGGAAATATAAACTTATGGTTCAATGATTTATAATTTCTTGATTTGAACAAAAGGGCGTCCCAATCCATTCAAATTAAGACGTTGTAAATCATTTTAAGATTTTAACTATTTGACAAAATAATTTATGTGCGGATTTTCCGAGAGTACGAAAAGAGTATGTCGTAAGCATCTATAAAGATGAAAGCAAGATAATTAAAGAGGATTTGCATAGTACACAAAATAGTTGGGGGAGCATATAAATATATATATTAATATACTAGAGTGTAGTTGTACCATAAACTATTTAAAAGTCACATAATAGTCTAGCAGATGGAAATATGAAGACACGGTATTTGTAATAATCCCGATTAGTAAACATAGTTATTAGCATAATCGTAACATGTAAGCATAAATCAAGTTATATAAGTAAGAAATAATGAGAAGTAACTTTTCTACCAGATGTTGGAATGTAGGCACGGAGGGCATGAAGTGGTATTTTGTAAAAATGGTCCAGTTAAAGTGTGGTTATAGTCCAATGTTTAAAAACATCTGGTTCTCTATAACCGTGGCTCTGAATACCAATCTGTAACACCCCCAAAATCGTCACGTCAGCGGAAGACTTAAAAATGTCAGCGGAAGACTTTTTGGGTGTTACTTCGAGGATCTTTGTCACAATCATAGAAAACGACACAAAAGTGACGCTTTAAAGTTTAATTCATTCAAAATACCAAATATTCAAGACATCAAGATGTTTCATAATTTAAACAACAAGTTTATTTAAAATATGTCAAAATGTTTATTTAAGCCCATGCCGGGTTACAAGCCCACTCCGTGCCTTCAAGTTCCTTCTTGTTTAGTTACCTGAGATGAACACATGCTAAAAAGTGTCAACACAAAGGTTGGTGAGTTCATAGAGTTTATAGTTTAAATTGTTAATTAGAAAAAGAGTGATTTCCTTATCAATTTAATACAAATCAATCCGTTGGTTTGCCCTTTACCGGGTCAACATCAAAAATAGTAATTGGTTTATAAGTCCATTAACACGAGTTTCGAATCACAAGTTAAGAATGTATTGTAATCACATACAATCAATAAGTTTAATTCAATGTTCCTGTTATTGCCTTAAGCTCATGATACTCAACGATTAACAGCCAATCATAATCTCAAGTTATGACGGTAAGTAGTAGGCCCTCAAGATAGGTATTTGCCAATAACCTATAATAAGAACAATAAAGTGCGCCTGGTGTTTTCTCTAACAACCAAACGAGGATTGTCAATCACTAATAGTACTATCCACATTTATTTACGTTCACCCTTCAAGTGATTAAGGTTCATGATCGAGGGACTTTTGGCAATAGTAACTTAAGCAAATAACATTGGCCTGACTGTATTTCAATACCCGGTATAAAAGACTTGTGATCGAGTTTTAAGCATGTATCTCCCCACGGGAAAATAGTTAAAGAGTGGGCTATGAAATCACAGTAATATGTAAATAGTTAACGAGTACTTGTAAAAGTATAAAACAATAGTTAGGCATGTATCTCCCCCGAAAATGTTTATAAATCATTGTAAAACAAGTAAGAGTAGGGGCTATGACTCACAGTAATATGTGAAAGTTTAAAATACTTGTGAAAGTAAAAGCAGTAGTTGAGCATGTATCTCCCCCAAAATATTTATAAAAACAATTATAAAAATGGGGCTAAGAACTCACTTTAGTAGTACAGTGGTATCGTAGTCTCAACAAAGCAAGGAAACGGCTTCACTCAACACAACCTCACCACGATTTGGTGGGGAATAAGGGTGATGCGTGGGAATCGCACCTTGCTTTACCTCTCGAGGGATCTCGCGAGGCTTACAACCCCCACCAGGCAGTGTACCTGATCGTTGTAGTATAGTATAGTGACAAGTACCGGGGGATTGATCGTTCAGCTTAGGAATAGTGTCGCTAGGATTAGAAAGCCTAATTAATAGTTCTAGAGATGGAAGATGATTATTTTTGTGTTTTTATATTTTATGAAAGCAAGTAAAATCTCGGGTTTTGAAGGAGTGGGCGGAATTAGTTGCTAATCAACTAACCCAAAAACTACTTTATAACTAATTAACTAATGAAATTAAACTAATATTAAACTAAGGTTGTGAGCAGTGGTTGGAGAAATTGTGTTTACTTAGACTTCATTACTCCCTAGATATCTTTTACATGTTAATTACTTGTTACACTTGTATGAATGACGGGTTGTATTCCTTAATACCATTCGTGGAGTGGCATACATAACTCCCCAACTCTATGAGCTCTTATCTCCTCCTACACCATGACCCAGCACAACTATAGGGATTGTAAACAGTGGCTCATGCATTAAATACAACCAATAAAGACCTAGTACGCCTCGGTTCATGTTTCTTAAGACGTTCAAGCATGTTACCATTTGGAGATCTGCCAGTTTTCTTAAGCCTAACATATAATATCATTCATTCAAAACAAGAATAGACAAGTAATCAACACATAATCAACATCTAGGTTTCATTAGATCTAAGCAAACACAAAGGAAATTTAGCCTAGCATAGTAGAATTAAGATAAGAACAAAAGATAGACAACCAACACATAGACATATTGATTGAATTAAGAGTATACTTATCTCAATTACAATGCAAGGTCTCAAGGGTTTGGAACCCTTGAAAAACCTGTAAAAGAGGCACCAAAATCGTCTTTAGGGTTTCACCAAAACTTCTCCTCTTTTAATGAAAAAACTAGAAAACTATATATAGGAAAATCGTCCTGACGGCGTCAAGAGTAAAATCTGACGCCGTCAACTCGCCGCCATATACTTCCTCGGACGCCCTAGATCCAATCGTGACGGCCTATGTGACGCCGTCACCACCCTCGGTAAATTAATCTTGGTCATTTTGACGCCGTCATCTCTTCATCTGACGCCTTCACAACCTTCGGTAAAATATTCATCCTTTCTGACGCCGTCAAGAGTAAATTCTTGACGCCGTCACTTTGTAATTCCAGCTTGGATTTGGTACTTTGTTGTTTTCTTCACTTTATGCTCCAAAAACGTCCAAAATAGCCTCTTTTCCAGAATTCACTCTCCAAACACCTAAAATCACAAAAGGAACGATTTAGGGCAATATTTGATCAAATAAATTCGGATTCGGGCTTAAATGACCCCCTAAAAACGGATCATTTTTCGCCTCATCATATACCCTTACACTTGAGATTTGCTTGTCCTCAAGCAAATGAGCTTTTATTCTACTCAAAAGACAAGTTAGGGGTCATTTAACACTAATATAAAAGTAATTACAACAAATAATCGTTCCACTAAAGACCAATAGACAAGCACGGAGGTCATACACAAGCACCTCACAAATAGTGTTTAGATACTCACATCTCTCGGGTGTAATAAAGTAATATAACATTATGGAAATGGAAGATATCTCTCACTACCTGTCATAGCAAAATAGATTACCATAGGCTTGGGAAAGGATCAAACCTCCACCACATGGCGTAAGCACCTAGGATAAACTATCAAAGAGGTCTTTTTAAAGGGTTATAACGTTAGGTGTAGGGATATGAATTACACGGTTTTGTTGGATAAAGAGGATTTTACTGGTGGCGAGTTAACAATCTTAGTTAATTACATGTACAAGATGGCGTTGCTAAGCCAAGACTAGACTCGACTTAAGCTAATAAATGAAAAATAACTAAAAACATAAAATGAACATAGAATGAAAACGGGATGGTAGTCCGTATGTTTTTTCTCTCTTTCTTTTCTATTTTTTTTTTCTTTCTTTTTCTTGATTTTTTCGATTTTTTTTTTTTTTTTTTTTTTTTTTTCATACACTCTTACCCTACCATCCAAAATAATACATCATAGGGGTTTGAGCATTCCCCTTACACTTGAATCTTTACATACTTTACATTAAACTATTCTAATGACTTGAATTAAGAAAATCAAAACACTTGGAGCACTTTTAAGATTAACGTACATATGGGGGTAATAAGTGTTGTTCTTCCCCATTACTCCATAAAATAAGTACTTACCCATGAGTCCCAATCGTCCCAAAACAATATGTACAAGGATATGACTCGACTTAGCAACCATGTAATCAATTAGAAAGTTAACTTAGGGTTTAACAAATAACAATAATGCACTAAAAATGAGCGCATATACGGAAGGCTAAGGCGATTTGGGTGTACATTTAAGTGGGGTGTAACAAATTCTTCCTTTAAGTAAGATGCTTAAAGTTAGAAACGAAAAGATAGGCTCGGAGGGGTGTACTAGGGGTATCGTGTACTAAAAATGAGTACAACGCTAAGGGTGTGGGAAAAATTAGTTGACTTAACTAGCCAAGTAATATGACTTAAATGGTCAAGTAATCGTAATACGGGTTTAACACAAGGGTGATCCTAATGCCTCTTATCATGTAGTAAATCCTACTACACGAATGTAGTCTTACTAGCGGTCTCGGGATGCATCACTAACGCAAGTTCTAGAATCTAAATGCTACCGGTACACTCATAAGCACCAATAATAAATGCTTTTCCTATCAAAACTAAAGGCGAACCTCACATTTTTGGGTGGAAAATTTTTCTGAATATACGGTTATGTGCTAGTCATACAATCTCCTATCCATGAGACGCTTGCTATGGCTAAAGTTTCACTCCTAAATGTTGTAAAAAATTTTAAATTTGGCGCTAAAATTGCACTAACAAGTATTTCTCATAGTTTTATTACTCATCTACTATCAAACAAAACAAACTCAAGCGAAAGTGCATATGTAAGGTATCATCTTTTTACCCTCCCCTTACACTTAAGATGAACATTGTCCCCAATGTTCAAGTAAAGAATGTAAAAGTTAAAAGTAAAGAGAATGAATTCAAATACTCCCCTGATTCGCTCGGTATGGATTTTAGGTTGGCCAGGTTAAATCTTCCTCCAAGAAAACGAACAATCAAAGCTTCCCTTCCAGAATATAAATCATCTTCTTGTCTCAAATAACCTGTAAATCCTGACAAAAGTAGACAAGGCAACCTCGTGTAAAATCGGCGGCATCCTATATAAGTTACTAAATCCTAGAAAACAAAGTAAGATATAATGCTTGTGGAATGAAGTTTGCAGATTTCCTGGAGATTATAAAACTTAATAATTCACAAAAACTTATAAGACTCCGTTAGAAAAACAAAACTGGTAAAATTTCCAGATTTTTGACTCCTGACGCCGTCAAGAGCAATTGCCTGACGCCGTCAGAATGAACCTGCAGAAATCTTTATGTTAAGTTTCCGGAAAATTTCTGGAAAAACTTTGTCCTACTTCCTGGAAAATCCTGCAAAACTACATCATGACTCAATACAAGCATTTGACTCTAACAATACGAATACACATGTTCATTAAATATTGTGGAGAATCATGATCGGTTTGTTTCTTAAAAAACATATTTGGGGTTTCCCCTTACACTTATCTTTTGCAAAAATACCTTTAGGTTGAAGTTAAGACTAGGCTAAACAACATAATAAAGTATTTCCACATTTTAATTGAGAAACATGATCAACCAACAATAAAAATAAAACATGCATACGGAAGCAAATAACAATCAAACAATTAAAATCACACAAAACATGGGTTGCCTCCCAAGAAGCGCTTTTCTTTATTTACGAGTCTTGTAGCTAGACTCAAAGTCGTGGGTTAACGCGTATCGCTTATGCTCACGTAACCAAGTGTGAGCCATCTAATAGTCGCCTCATCTTTCTTGTATTCGTCTCCTAACTCTAAGCACCCGCGATAATATCTTTTATTCTTTTCATATGTGTACTTAAGTCCCTTCCTCTTATCATTCTCACTTAGCATTTCCATAGGCGGATACCTACTACACTTTTCCATGGAGAAATCCTTGAACCTAGGGTGTGTGCGGGGCATTTGATAGACAAATTCTTCATCCCCATCCGAGAATGTAATGAACCCTTCTATGAGTTTTTCATCGAGGTTGGTCAATCGTTTGAAAGATCTTCCAAACACAACTTGGGTCAATTTATCATCAATAAATTCTCCTAGATTCTCCATAACCATGAATTCAACAAGATAAACCAAACTTCCTACAAACACATGTAATGGTATTGCCATAGCCACAATGTTTTCTCCTTTATATTCTAACTCATCTACCATGATTTTATTGTATTCATTACGTGAGATTATATTCATGGGAAGAGATGAGTTGAGATAGGCGTTAAAGCTCTTAAATCCAATCTTACAAGGGAATTGCATGTTAAATGAACTATCGCACTCAATCCTAGTTCTAGGGTCCACATACCTAAGAGGGTTTATTTCCTCTTCCATTCTATCCTCATTGACTACGTCACCATCATCGAGATCCTCATCGGAGTCTGAATAGTAAAAAGGACTAGCCCTACGGTCATCATCATGATCAGACTCTTCTAGTTCAGAATTATTGTCAAAGTGGTGGTTGGGTGAGAGGTTAGGTGGGTTCTCATTTTCTGCTAAAGGAAGTGGGGCGGGCAATTGGAACATCCTACGACGAAAAACACGAATAACAGGAATCAGCCGATCAATGTTATTGTGATCCATCAAAATAGTTTGCGAACAAAGACACGAAGAATTACGAACAAAAGCACGAAGAAATAAGATAGACTAAAGAAGACCTAAAAAATAAAAATAAAATCTTACTAGAAAGGAATCTAGCAAGTAGACCTAATAAAAAGAAATCCTAACCTAGACAATAACTATTCCCCGGGCTGCGGCGCCAAAAACTTGATGCGTGGGAATCGCACCTTGCTTTACCTCTCGAGGGATCTCGCGAGGCTTACAACCCCCACCAGGCAGTGTACCTGATCGTTGTAGTATAGTATAGTGACAAGTACCGGGGGATTGATCGTTCAGCTTAGGAATAGTGTCGCTAGGATTAGAAAGCCTAATTAATAGTTCTAGAGATGGAAGATGATTATTTTTGTGTTTTTATATTTTATGAAAGCAAGTAAAATCTCGGGTTTTGAAGGAGTGGGCGGAATTAGTTGCTAATCAACTAACCCAAAAACTACTTTATAACTAATTAACTAATGAAATTAAACTAATATTAAACTAAGGTTGTGAGCAGTGGTTGGAGAAATTGTGTTTACTTAGACTTCATTACTCCCTAGATATCTTTTACATGTTAATTACTTGTTACACTTGTATGAATGACGGGTTGTATTCCTTAATACCATTCGTGGAGTGGCATACATAACTCCCCAACTCTATGAGCTCTTATCTCCTTCTACACCATGACCCAGCACAACTATAGGGATTGTAAACAGTGGCTCATGCATTAAATACAACCAATAAAGACCTAGTACGCCTCGGTTCATGTTTCTTAAGACGTTCAAGCATGTTACCATTTGGAGATCTGCCAGTTTTCTTAAGCCTAACATATAATATCATTCATTCAAAACAAGAATAGACAAGTAATCAACACATAATCAACATCTAGGTTTCATTAGATCTAAGCAAACACAAAGGAAATTTAGCCTAGCATAGTAGAATTAAGATAAGAACAAAAGATAGACAACCAACACATAGACATATTGATTGAATTAAGAGTATACTTATCTCAATTACAATGCAAGGTCTCAAGGGTTTGGAACCCTTGAAAAACCTGTAAAAGAGGCACCAAAATCGTCTTTAGGGTTTCACCAAAACTTCTCCTCTTTTAATGAAAAAACTAGAAAACTATATATAGGAAAATCGTCCTGACGGCGTCAAGAGTAAAATCTGACGCCGTCAACTCGCCGCCATATACTTCCTCGGACGCCCTAGATCCAATCGTGACGGCCTATGTGACGCCGTCACCACCCTCGGTAAATTAATCTTGGTCATTTTGACGCCGTCATCTCTTCATCTGACGCCTTCACAACCTTCGGTAAAATATTCATCCTTTCTGACGCCGTCAAGAGTAAATTCTTGACGCCGTCACTTTGTAATTCCAGCTTGGATTTGGTACTTTGTTGTTTTCTTCACTTTATGCTCCAAAAACGTCCAAAATAGCCTCTTTTCCAGAATTCACTCTCCAAACACCTAAAATCACAAAAGGAACGATTTAGGGCAATATTTGATCAAATAAATTCGGATTCGGGCTTAAATGACCCCCTAAAAACGGATCATTTTTCGCCTCATCAAAGGGTACGTATGGATCAAGCTAGGTACAAGGTTCAATGTAATATGGTTCACGGCTCAGCAAGGTTCAAGACGAGCAAAGAATGGTTCTCTTGGATCACTTCTATGGTTCTTATGCCTTGCCAACTTCTCGTCCCAACTTAGCTTGTAAACTTCACGTAAACTATGTCTTTGGTACGTATGATTGTGTGTGATCAAATGAGTTTGCATGGGAAGTTATAGAAGACTTGTGAGGGTTTAGGACAAGCGAATGATGCCAATGGTTGATGTGTTGTCTCGGTTTTAAGGTGTGGCACCAAAATGTCCACCAATCAAGAGTAACCAACAAGGGATTGTGTAAGAGAGAGTATCAAATCATTCCTGACATTTCACTGCATTTGAGTCAGGTTATAAGTCATTGGGTGGCTTGTGAGGTGCTAGGGAAGTTTATGACACGTTTTTGTAAGTTTGGCAAAATGGTTTTTAAGGTTTACTTTGGCCAGATTCGTATTCCATGGATAGCAGCCACGAATTACATTTTTTGTTTAAAAATCTCGCGTGTCTAGACGTAAAACATTATTTCGGACAACTTTCGTGTTTTACACTTTTCCTGGTTCGGACCAGAAGGGCCTTAAAATGAGGATTTAAATTCGTTACAGAAAGTTAGTGGTTTATTAGAATTTATACGAAGTGGTATTGAAATAAAATGCTATTTGTGTTAAGTTGAGATGAAACTTGTAAGGTGCCTTAACTTGATCAATATTCTAGTATAGTAATTATATTTGAAAGTCGATAATAATTGTCGTTCATGGTTCTTAGAGGTCCAATATTATTAGCGAGTACACATGGGAATTTTAATAGGCTCGGGATTTATTTAAATTGTATTTGTTAATTATTGAAACGTATACTTATTAAGTATCAATGTTTTAAATTATGTATGGTATCTAGGTTATTAAGGTTTAGGTGTAAATGTCGTGTCAAGGTAAGAGTGAATAACGTTGTAATTGACAAAGTATATAAAAAAAATTGTTACGGGTAAAAATGGTTAATCTATGTTATGGTAACGTGTTAATCGTAGGAAAAATTTTTACGGGGTGTTATAGAATCATGGAAGGAAAAGTATTTGTGATAAAAAGAAGATTTATCTTCTTTGTCAAGAAATAATGCACTGAAGTGTACATTAGATCGATGAAACATGGATATAAAGTAATCCATGCCCAGGTGAACTTCACCCGGTAAAAGGAACAACTGTCTTTTTGGCGACATGTTTTCCCCATTTTGAAAAACGGGTTGCTATCTGAAGTAATAGCAAGCCATAGTTTTGAAGTTCGGGTTACAGCTTGAAATGACTGCAAGCCATATTTTTGAAGAATATTTTAAGATACGACATGATTTAGAAAAAAACTTTATTTGAAACCGAAAGAAACTCTTGCTCAAGCATATGTATGATTCCGTATCATTGTTGAATGACATTTCTAGAAACATACATAATATTGATTACACAAGAGACATGTCGTGAGAAGAATATTTTTGGATTTTAATGATTTTTCAAATTTTTTATGGTTTTTTATAGGTTTTATAATTTTCTATTTTCTTTTTGTTTAAAGTAATGTACAAGGATATGTGAAGCCAATCCTTCAATCATCATTCTCTTCCTGGAGTGACTTAAGAGTTTCTGGAGTGAGGCTCTTCATCCCAAGTCATGGAAGAATGAACTGGAATCTTTCTCGAGAAAGAGCATTAGTAAATATATCAGCCAGCTGAAACTCTGTCCTCACAAAGTAGAGTTCCACTATCCCCTTCTCCACTTGTTCTCTGATGAAGTGATGACGAATGCAATATGCTTGGCTCTAGAGTGCTGGACGTTATTGCAGCACAGGGCAATGGCACTTTTTTTATCACAATACATTGGGATTTTGTTGAAGTCATACCCATAATCTGATAGCTGAGGTCTCATCCACAAAATTTGAGCACAGCATGAGGACATGGCAATGTATTCAGCTTCTGTGGATGATATCGAAGTGCACATCTGCTTTTTGGATGACCAGCTGACAAGTTTCTCATCGAAGAATTGAGCACCTCCGGAAGTACTTCTGCGAGTATCTTGACACCCCGCATGATCAGCATCTGAGTAGGCCGTAAGAGCCATTGCATTGTCTTTAGCGTACCAAAGACCCACGTGAATTGTCCCTTGGAGATACCTAAATATTCTTTTGACTGCTTCCAAGTGTTTTTTGGTGGGCTTGGATTGATATCTGGCACACATGCATACTGCGAAAAGAAGGTTTGGCCTACTTGCTGTGAGGTACATGAGAGATCCAATCATGCTTCTGTATTTGGTCTGATCAACGGATACTCCTGCAGAGTCATCATCAAGTTTGGATCTTTCAACCATGGGTGTATCAACCGTGTCACTTGAATCAAAACCAAACTTCTTAAGGATGTCACTAGCATACTTGGCTTGATTAATAAAGATGCCGCTCGGGTTTTGTGAGATCTGTAACCCCAAGAAGAAAGACATTTGTCCCATCATAGACATTTGAAACTTGGAACTCATTTCCTTAGTAAAGCGATCACATTCATTGGAGTCTGACGACGCAAAGATAATATCATCAACATAGATTTGAACGTGAATTAGATTGTTTCCAGTCTTCCTAGTGAACAAGGTAGGATCAACTACACCCTTGGTAAATCGATTTGCAAGGAGAAACTTGGATAGTGTGTCGTACCAAGCTCTAGGAGCCTGTTTGAGACCGTAGAGTGCCTTCTTTAAGCGATATACATGATTTGGTCTTTCAGGGTCCACGAAACCTTCAGGCTGAGTAGCATAGACCACCTCTTTTAAATCCCCATTCAGGAAGGCAGTCTTAACATCCATTTGATAAACAATCATGTTACTGCTGGCAGCATTGGCAAGAAAGATTCTAATGGCCTCGATACAAGCGACAGGTGAAAATGATTCCTCAAAGTCAATACCCTCCTGTTGACTGTATCCCTTAGCAACTAGTCAAGCCTTGTTTTTCAACACATCACCATGCTCATCAAGCTTAACTTTGAAAATCCATTTGAGAGCAATGATCATTGCGCATTCTGGTGATGGTACTAATTCCTATACATCAAGACAATCAAACCCATGGATTTCTTCTTGCATTGCAGTGAACCAAGATACTTTTGTCAGAGCATCCTTGAAGTCTTTGGGTTCGATTTTAGACAACACAGAGTTGAAGAAGCACCACAAGGTGTCAGTGGAAAGTTGTTTTCTGGTGGACACAGGTCGTGAGGGATTTCCTATGATGTTGTCAATGGGGTGATCATTTGTCCATTTTCTGAGATGTTCATGAGGTTGAGGATAGTGAACTGATATACCATTGTTTGACTCTCCTGAGGATGATGTTTCGTTGGAGGATTCAGGTGAAAAAAACATTTTCAAATGGTTCTTCCTCAGGTGGAGCAAAAGGATTAACTTCCCATGAATTTTCAGATGTCACTCCTTGGCGTTCAGAAGACGATTGTATATTTGATTCGTTTTGAGAGTTTCTACATTCTGGTGCATCCAGATCAAGAGAGATGGAGGTAGATGGACCATTTGTATCATGAGGTGCATTTACAGCCATAGTATTAGGTTCAGCAGCCGGTTGTACCGGTTCATGAGGTGGCTATGACTCGAAGTACTCGTCAAACATAGGGTTAAATAATGTCTTCAATTCTTCACACGTTGGAGGAACATAGGGAGTGACATGGTTGGAGTTCTGTACAAGTCCTGAACTTATCGGTCCAAGAGATAAAAGATTATGTGAGGGTCCAGAACTGGTGTGTCCTGAAGCCGTATGCTCTGTCAGCTCATCAAATGTGACATGGATTGTTTCCATGATTTTTCGGGTTCTTTTGTTGTAGATTTGGTACCCTTTTCGATCTGGCGCATATCCGACGAATACCCCAATATCAGCCTTAGCTTTAAGCTTCCCTAAGTCTTCACTATCGTTAGTTGGATAGCACAGGGCACCAAACACACGAAGAAAGGAGAGATTAGGTTTTTTGAGATGCACCAGCTCATAAGGTGTCTTGTTGTGGAGAGGATGTATCAATGACCGATTTTGAGTGTAACATGCAGTAGCTATAGCTTCAGCCCATAGAAACATTGGTGTCTTTGAGAATATCAGCATAGTGCGAGCAGCTTCAACTAGTGTGCGATTCCGTCTTTCAACAACTCTATTTTGTTGAGGAGTTCGAGGAATACTCTTCTGATGACTGATGCCGATACTTTCATAAAATTGAGTGAGTTGTTGGTTAATAAACTCAATTCCATTGTCAGTGTGAATGATTCTAACGGTTTTGTTGAGCCTTACTTGCAACTGCTTGATGATTTTGATGATGATTTCAGGAGTTTCATCCTTGGATCTTAAGAACTTCACCCATGTAAATCGAGAGTAATCATCCACTATAACAAGAATATATCTTTTCCCGTTGAAGCTTTGCACTCTCATGGGTCTACACAAATCCATGTGAAGAGTATGAAGTACTTCAGTGTTGGAGTTGGCGGGTTTTGGTTTGTGAGTTTGCTTCTTGCTTTTACCTAATTGACATGATGAGCAAAGATGATCTTTTTCATACTTCAATCTGGGCATGCCTCGAACAAGATCTTTGCGAGAAAGTTCGTTAACGGTGCCGATGTTCAAGTGGTTCAAACGACGGTGCCATAACCATGATTTGCTCTTTGAGGCCTTAGAGAGTAAGCAAATAGGAGAGGACCGCATCATGTCTTCGATAGAGATGGTATACAAGTTAGTACCACGACTTCCCTTAAGAAGATCAACTCCATCCAATTCTCTAACAAAACATGTGTGTTTTCTGAAGGCCACTTCAAAATCAGAATCACAAAATTGTCCAACAGAAAATAGATTGTGCCCAAGTCCTTCCACATAGTAAACTCTAGAAATAACACTGTCACCAAACACATAATCACCATACCCCATAAATGGCTCCAAAGTGGTTGTTTCCGAATCTAACTGTCCCGATAAACTTTTTCATGAAATTTCTGAGCCGAGAGCGATCCCCAGTCATATGTTTTGAGCAGCCTGAGTCCAAATATCACAGGACGATTTGTACGACCTGCATTTGAAACCAGACAGATATGGATAACTGAAAAACATGGATCCCCAAGTGTATTTAGGATCCAATAGGTTAGAACACACATACTTAAGAGATGCAGGATTAGTATTTTCATTGGCTCTCACAGATGAACCGATACTAGTAGGTGCTACTGACTTAGTATCAAGGCATTAAGTCACTAAAGGGAATTTTCTACCAGTTGCCTTCCATTTCTTAACCGCTAAAGACTTAGGATCGGGCATATTTGTCAATGGGCACTGGCTTCCTAAAGTGAATTTTCTTCCAGTAGGTTTCCACTGATATCCTACATTAGTAAACACTTTTCCTGTTGCTTTCCAAGTATGGTTTTCCAGTTTGTGTGTCTTAGCAAACTTAACTGAGGATTTATAAGAAGAATTCAAAAATGACACAACACATTCATCATGATTACCAGAAATTAAACAACCATTACAAGTCTTACAAGTAGCATTAGAATTCGAATTATTTACAGTACGCTTAACGCAACTACTAGAATCAACACGATTCTTTTCACTCAAATCAATCTTATTGTTCCTAAGGTGGTCTTCTACTTTCTTCCCTTGATCACTCTTAGCAGGTGAAGTCCTATCATTCCTTGTATTGCCTTTAGGCTTTGACCCGCTAGCTTTAGTGACATTGATTACTCCTGTAGAATTGATGATGGGAACATTAGATTGTTGCATAGTTGTTAGGTTTCTAGGTGGTGATGTGCTACGATCAGAAGTAGCCAAAGGAATGTCAAAAGTAACATGCTTTTTCAAATTCCTAGATGAGGATGTGCCATTTCTATCACGCATGTTGGGAATCTTGGGACATGTACCTATGGCATATTTTAACAACTCTTGTGACCGTTTGGTGAGAAAGCAAATGTCAGATAGGGCGTTATCAAATGGTCTCACCATTCTATCTTCTTCAATGGTCTCACGGGTCATGCCAAGGCAGTTCTTAAGATGTCTAAGGTACTCACTATGGACTAGCTCATTGTTCTTAAGGGGAAGAGGAATAAAACAGCCTCACATGCATATTTTTTACAATCACAGACCACCGAATTGATATTGTCACTTCCAATAACCGGCATTTTCCCTTTCACCTTTGTCTTTAGATTCTCAATTTCATTAAGCAAAGAGGTTATCTTTTCATTGGTTTTATCACGAGCGATCTTAATAGAATCATATAACTCTTTGTAATGTTGTTTAACTTTAGAATTTTCAGCTTGAAAACAATCATTTTCATGTTTAAGTAAGCTGATTGTGTTTTGAAGTTGAAAGTTATGAGAATCTGCAGACGTTGGTTTATGGGTGTCGATCACAACATTCATGGGAGACTTCAATTGGGCAATTTGAGCCCTCAATAACCGGATCGTGTTCGTGTGAGCTTGAATTTTTTCATCCCTTTTTGCTAATTCAAAATATGTATCAAATTCCGGAGCATCAGAAGATGTCTTGGCCTTTGATATTTTCATTTTTTCTTCTAAATGTTGATATTTTAATTGTAAATTAAGATTATCAACTTCTAGTTTAGAAAAATGCTTGACCATGTTGTCATGATCATGATTTTGAATTTTTTCATGCAATTTCAAATTCTCCCCCTCAAGCTCAACAACACGATTGTGATGGTTATTCATAGCAATAGACATTTCATGAAAATGACAAGCATTAAAAGAAGAATATGTGGCAGTATATATATAGAACACATCTTGTGTAATACATTTAGCAATCAAATTGTCATTCATGATGAGAATATTTTTCCTAACAATTTCACTATGCTGAAGATCTATTGCATTTTGTTTACACATATTTTCCACATTTTTAAACACCTCTTTCATTTCTTTTAGCTCAACATCAAGGGATTTTTGTAAACCCTCAAAGTGTTCTTTGATAAGTTTAAAAAATGGGATGACTTAAGTTAAGTAACACTCTTTGGTAAGCTCAAATCCCCGTTCACCCTCAGTGATTCCCGTTGGTGTGGTTCTCTTTTTGCATGTTTTATCAAAATCAGTGAACATTTGACAAAGGACATGTATGCTAATAAGATTTTTGCATTGCGTGGGAAGTGACAACTGAACTAAGTGCATTGGTGTATTGGGGGGATACACCGTTGGGGCAACTAACTTTTGAGGTGTCTTGGCCTTAATTTCCTCAGCTTTCATTTTCTCAACGTCTAAAGGCCAAAATACCTGTTCTGGTGTTAACTTAGTTTGAGGTGCAAAAACAGTCACTCGGTTTTGTTTATAATAATCATGGGGCTTAACAATGACTCGGTGTTTAATGCACTTTGGATCCTTCATTTTTTTTTTATCAAATCTCTCTCTATCGGCAGAATCAAGATCATCCAATTCTTTATCAGACCAACTATTTGGGGGGCCATGATTGGGTGTAAGCATAACCTTAGCATCATAGAGGGCAGGTTGAGAGGCTCTAACGCTCTTAAGGAAGTTTGTTTTAGGCATCCCTAAATCCTTATCACTATGCTTATCCCGCAGTTTAATGTGCTTTTCCATCATTTGAGCTGTTTGACAGGTTTGGCCTTGAATGTACAACTTGTTTTCAAGTTTGTTTTTCAACTGCTTAAGGTTGGAAAATTCATTTAACACTTGATCCTTAAGAATATTAATCCTAGTGGTCAGACTGTCATCAGGTGCAACAGCAGTGTACTCATCAAATTCACACACATTGTCTTCAACAGAGGATATATTACTTGATACAACAGACTCAACGTTGTGCTTTACATATTGTTCATATGAGACAATATTGCTATTTCCCAAGTTAGCAATATCTAATTCAGCAACGTTTGTTTGTTGTACTTCGTTATATATCTTTTGTTCATGCATCACATTATTGTCACAAGCAACAGAAGACATTCCACAAGATACGTCAGAATTACTGTTGTGATCCGAATGTTGCTCAGTTGGGAAAACGTTAATGTTTTCCAATTCAGCCTCATTTGATTCACCAACATTATTTTGTCGTATATCATTGAAGGTCTTTTGTTCATCATTAACTGCGCATTTATCATATAATTTCAGTACCTCAAATATGATGGAAAATTTGGAGGGACCAGATTGTCGTGAGGGTGTGACAACAGATGATAGATTAGCCATGAAGATTGTCTGAGCAGTGGGTTTGTCATCAACATCTAAGTTAAAAGCATCACAATCCTCAGCCTGGAAGATGTTTGGATCATTAAGAGCTAAGTCCTGAACTGGTTGTTTATCCACATCATCATCAAATGTCTTTCCATCATCCCCAGCAATAAATGCCAATTCTTTCTCATTTAGCACAAATCCATTCTCTTGGGCTTGCATGAACAACATTTTGTTCTTGAAGTAGTCTGAGTTTTGAGGACGTTTTGGCTGAGTGCAGTTTCTGGCGATGTGACCAAAACCCCCACTGTTGTAACATTTTGGTTGCCTTCCTTGTCCCTGATTCACATTTCCAACTCTGTTTTGCAAGTTACCCCGTACAACATTCCTTTGATTCACATTTTGTCTGCCTTGAACGTTCTGCACCATTACTCTTCCATCTTCCACAATAGCCTGATTACGTGGATTGGAGGAAGTTCTGAGTTGATTGTTGGTTGGTGAGAGTGCAGCCCTGAAATGTTGAACCAGTAGAGACACTTGATTGGAAAGATTATCAATCATTTTGTCAGTATGAGAGTATCCTGAGTCGAGATGGGTATTCATGGTAGCCGATGACTGTAGAGATGAGTGATCCACTGATAACACAGGTTGAGTGGTTGGCAACATACTAGTCATGAAAGCAAGTGAGTCATTGGTGGCAGTTGGATTGAGCTTCTCTCTTAATTGACAATCATATGTTGCATGCTTCTCATGTTGTTGTAGGTATGCAAACAATTTATCATAGTTCGTATTTCTCAATCCTTTGTTGAGCTTGACTGCGGTAACAAAGCGATCCCACTCTGGTGACATGTTGTTCACAAACTTAGAGTTGAGTTGGATGTTGGGCATTGTCATTCTAATCATTCTCATGTCATTAACCAGCTTGTGAAATCTGACATAGTAGTCGGTAATGTTTTCACCAGAATTCATTTTGAAAGGCTCAAACTAATCATACAATAGAGATTCACGGTCTTCTTTGGTCAGCTCCGATCCAGACAGAAGCATTTTGACATTGTCCCAAACAGCTTTGGCTTCAGTGTTGAAGTTGATTAGCTTGTACACATCTTTGGGTAACCCTTGTATCACGATGTTGGAGGCTCGAATGTCAGCATCATAACGCATCTTTTCAATATCATTGAGATCATTGTATGTGCGTGGTCTGTCAATTCCATGGGTGACAGATCCATCCTCAGCTATGGAGATAGCATCTCTGGTTGTACCCATCTGCATAGGACCTTCATCAATAGATCGCAGAATGTTCTCACCATTTTCTTTACCCAAGCAATACAATCTGATTCTTTGTGCCCATGATTCATAATCTGTCCTGTCTAGCATAGGAGGTCGAGTATCGGACCCAGCAGCTTGAATGTCATCCGAAACAGTTGACATCTCAAAGTCTTCAAACGGGATTTTACAACTTTTGTAACTTAAACTGAGAAATGATTCTTTCTAGGGATTTTACTAAAGTCAACAAAAGAAACCGGAAGATATACTCAGCAAGTTACACTAAGAAAGAGATACTGGATGAGTCACAGTTTGCACCAAGTGTCTAGTTGTGACAAGTCAAGTTACAATATATCCAATTGAGATTAGTCAAGTCGTAAGAGTTAACTCACAATGTCAGATCACAATTAGATTAATCGAAATGACTTAAGTTACAACAATTCACGAATTGCAAAATGATTAACCTATCACACGAATCTCACCACTTAGTTAATTTCCACCAAAGTAGAGATACTCGCAAAAATGTAAGCAAACCGCTAAGTACAAATAACCGCAATTCTGAGATTAACACAGAGGTGAGTAAAACGCAAGATCAGGTAGGGTAGCCGCAAAGAGAAGCAAACCGCAAAATAAGCAAACCGCAAGGTGAGTTAAACGTAAGGTGAGTTAAACGCTAGGAGCAAACCGCAATAAGGAGTAAACTGCAGGATGGGTTAAACGCAAGTGAGGTAAGCGTAGAGGACGCAAACCGCAGGAGCAAACCACAATCACTAAACCGCTAACCACCAAACCGCAAAAGCAAGTCGCAGTTCACAAAAGTCCAAACCAGTCACTGTCCTTGCGTTTTGTCCTTATACCCAAAATAGTAATCGCTATCAAGCAAACCACAGAGGCCAGTAGCAAACCGCAACCACAAATGAAGCAGTGGAGCAAACCGCAGTCAAGAACAACGACCTAAACTCAATCTAATATTCAAATAAACATTTGATGTAGCAAAACCAACTGAAAAACTATATCATACTAGTACCAATTATCACGAAAGTACACCCATAACGTATCAAATAACACTATAATGATCAAACTAAGATGTTTTCAATAAAAACACTTCTAACTCACAAGAACCACACAAAACCACACCAAATATGATTCACCAAGGCCCTAAGATGAAACCTTGGCTCTGATACCAATTGTAGGATACTAATTAAGTCACAAACATGTTGCACATGGAGGTTTGTGTGGCGTATGGATTAAAAGAGGAAGAAGAAGAAAGAAAGTTTGGAACCTTGAGAGAAAATATGAGATATTAGATTAGTAAGAATGAGAAGGTCCAACCCTCTCCCTTGGTGGGAGAGGGGTATTTATACAAGAAATAAAAACGCCCACACACGGGCTGTGGATCAGGCATACAGTGGGTAAAGACCCGTCCTTCTTCCACGGTGTTACTTAAACTAATACTAACTAAATAATAAACTAACTACGAGCTAACTTAATGCTATTACAACATTTAGGTGACCGAGTCTTTTATAGGAATATTTTTATTCCTAACACTTGTTACGAATCTAGTCCAATTCACTTGTATGACGTTATCTTTATAAATAAGCGAGGCTAAAAATCTCCCTCCAAGATATCGTCACACGTGAATGGTTACAATGAGACCTATAAACAAAGTAAATTACAATAATAATGAACAATGTTGATGTTGTTGAAGCGCAAAGTCTCTGTAATCTAGATACTGAGGTAGACTTGAAGTTCTTCTCTTTCGACGATCTCGGCGTTTGATCTTTGGCACTGATTCTTTGTAGCTCTGAACTTCAACTGTAACGGTCTAGTTAGGTTATTACTCCCTCCTAACTAGTGATCTTTTTCTTTCTTTTTCCTACTCCCTCTTGAACCGACAACATTTCTTTTTTCATCAAATCTCTTAAGTCTTCTGACACGCATCGGAGAAAGTAGACACTAGACTATAGCACAATGGTTGTCATTCCGGGAGCAAAATAACAACATAACTCACATAAGTTTGCATTCCAAGTTGGTAATAAGCCCCGATGTACACATTCTTGGTACCTAAGCGGTTCCTGATTAAGCATAGTTCCCTCGATCAAGCAAATTACTGAAGACGAAACATTACTTCTTTTGGCATGTTCTTCTCCCTCCTGATGGTTGCGAGTTATCGAAATCATCATAGTGTTGTGTACATGCCATAAATTACCTTGTACTTGATGCAATATTAAAGCCGTGTAAGCATAATTCCGTGAGAATATGTCGAAAAAAATACTCTCAATACTTCTCTCAAATCAACCTTTAAACGAACCTCCTTTTAATTCACTAGCTAATTGTAATGACCACTGATGGAGACAACCCGATATGACTAATTTGAAAACTAAGTAAACATCCCATCTTGTAACTTAATGCTTGTTGATTGGCCCTAAACCGTCAACTTATATTGACCAAGGAATGGTCAACAAAGTCAAATAGCCTAGAGTCAATCTCCGAGTAATATAAGGTATCACCAGGTCGTTAAATCCCGACAAGGTGTGAATTGTGACTGAGCGTGCTTTGTAATCGGGTGATTATTCACAGAAAAGGGTTGTTTATGAGAATTATTTGGAAATGATTAACAGAAATAGCTTAGGAAAGCTATGTGATTAATTACTGGAACTTAGATTGAGAAGAAATTACTTAAAACCTAAAAATCGTACGTTTGCTGAAAACGTGAACAAACGTACGTGAAATAAAAGTGAATGAGGTGATCTGAAAAGGCTACTGGTATGAAAGTGGTATTTTTACAAACCTAATGATTAAAGAAAATTTTTGGACAATTAAAACTAATTTTTACACTATTTTTATAATTACTATTAATTAAATACTAATTTCCTAATTACTTTTAATTAATTATATTAACCTAAATTACAAATAATTATGAAATAAACCTAGAAAAATAAATGAACTTAGAAAAATCTAAAATACTATAAAACTAATTTTAGAAATGAAAATATATTTTTAAGACTTTATAATTAATTATTACTAATTATTAATTACTTTTTAATTATTTAAATTAACCTAAATTCTAATTAATTATTAAATTACACTAGAAAATTGAAAATAAAATTTGGAAAAATAAAAAATAACTAAAAACTAATTTTAAAATTTAATTTATATTTTTCTGATTTTCTAATTAATTATTATTAATTATTAACTATTTAATATTTATTAAAAACTAATTTAAATTAAGAAAAATACTAAATGATGCAAGAAAAATCTGAAAAAATTACAGAAATTATTTTTATATACCAGAAGCCTAGGAAAATTATAGAAATGAAAATTGCTTATTAATAAGCTGAAGAATAAGCCAATTGGCTTAAATAGAAGCTATCACTTCTATTAAGTTTGACTTTTTTGGAATTTTCTTGTTCAAACCTGCTTATTAGATGATATTAAGCAACTTTAATGAAGGAAGTTTGGCTGAGACCAAGTGAATAAGCACTTCAAGTGCTTATTGCCTTGGCAGTTGACTTTCTTTGACCAAATGGGAGAATAAGCTCAAATGAACTTATGTGGGGTCCACCTTGGCTAATTCTGATTCAAATGAGTTACTTGAACAATGTTAAGCAGGATTCAATCAATTAAGACAACTGAATAAGCTAAAAATCCACAATAAGCACTTAATTATATTGGTTCTGAGACAGAAAGTGGGACAGCTTTTGGGTGCAATTCCAAGTGGGGTCCACAGGGTCCAAGGTCAAACAAAGGGTCAAAACCTCAAGCCTGCTAGGAGGGGGGTTGTATGAAACCAAATTGGGTCAGTGGAACCCACTGAGGTGGCCACAATAAGCCACCAAAGTTGGTGGTGTGACTAGGTCTGCTAGTGCACAGGGCAAGACCTTGCCCTGCAAGTGTGTTTGGAGGGCAAAAAGGTCCACTAGAAAAAATCACAAAAATCAAATAAATGCATGAATCTATAGTTCTACTGGTAGACAACACTCACAACAAGTTTCAAAGCCTAGAATTTAGCACAAAAATCTAGATAAATCATGCCATTTTTGAGATTTCTGAAGTGATGCACTTTTGACTTTTTGCAAAACTTTGGTATTTTGACTTTTATGAAACTCAAATCACTTTTGTTGCTTGAATCTGTTATATTAAGCTAAAATATGACCAATTTAAGCAAGAATACAAACTTATGAATAGGTTTTATGAAATCTAAGACCTAAATGTCACCACAGTTAACTGTGGTGATGATTTGTTTGTGATTTTGACTTCTGTGATTATGACTGCTAAAAAGGAACTTGTTTTGGTGTATTTGGACTTTGAGTGAACTAAGTAAACACTCAACAACAACTGAGAACAACCACAATGCCCTAAACAGATAAATCCAAACACCCCTTATCAACTCAGATTTGAAGTTTGGTGAAGCCAAATGAGATTCAAACCTAAAACACCATTACCTACTGACTTGTTATGTTATAATAAGTTATTATGAACTAAAAAACACAGGTATAGACTACAAATACTTAGAATCACTAATATGAGCAAAATGACAGTTAAATAAATAAATAGAGCAACAAGCAAATCCAAAGAACAACTATCTAATTTTAAGCAATAGATAAACTATGCAATACCAAATAAGCTTAAACACACAGAAAAGCAATGCTAAGAAACAAGCTACAGTGATTATGCAAGGATGGAGTAAATTGCTTACAAAGTGATTTCTGCCAAACCCAATGAACCATGAACTGAGTAACACTCCTATTGGTTTCCACAAACCACTAATACCCAAAGCAATCCAGAATCAACCAAATTCCCAGCTTCTTCAACCTTTGTCCATCTTTTTCATTTTATTTTGTTTTTTCTTAATTTTTTTAGTATTTATTGAAACTGAGTTTAGGAAGTTTGCACAAGCTTGTAAAGCTTCTAAAACTTTGTTTTCTGAGTTTACATGAGCTTATGAATAGCTTATACATACATTTGAACTTTAAATTAACACTTGAAATATTTGAATGGAACTTGAAAATTGAAACAGAGAATAAACTTAAAACCTTGCTTTCATTAATGTAAAACTGAGTTACAAAGGAAAATTAAAACATTACTTAAGCTACAATTACAATACTACTCTCTCCTAAGGCTCATATGAGCTCATATATATAACGAAATACAAAATAAGTCACATCTTTCTCCACATGGCTTCAATTTGAATTTTTTAAGTCCTAGTAGTCTTCACTTTGACCGTTGACCATATCCTCACCATCCAATTATGATTTGATCAATCCTAGCCATTGGATTGAATTTCAGCGCCAAAATGGAACGGGGCAAAAATAAGTGGTTCTGGTGGAGCATTTATTGTGGTGGTGGTGGGGGTTGGTTTGGTTGGTGATATCATTAATTGTGGGGGGCTAATGGAGGAGGGGGAAGCATGTGGAGGGGACAACGTCTCCCTGGTTTTGTGGGAAATGGTTGGGAAGAAGACGGGTCAAAGGGTGGGTTGACCCTTTTGACCGTTTGACCGAGGGTGGGATTTTTATTAAAATGGGAAGTGGGCTGGGGATGGAGTGGGCTTGGGGATGGCTTTGGGCTTGGGGTTTGTTTGGGGTGGATTTGGTTTTGGTTATAATAATAAGAAAGGGTCCGTTTGGTTTATGATGTAACAAGGACCATTTTTGTAATTTCCCCAAACATGAGGGACTGAAATTGTAATTTTTCCCAAATTATACCAAGGACCAATCATGCTACAATTCCAAAGTCCAAGAACCATTTCTGCATTTTTCCACTTTTCAAAATTCCCAGGGACCTATTTTGCCATTTTTGAAATCTCAGGGACCAAACATGTAATTTTGGAAAACTTATGACCCAAGTATAATATTTTGTGATTTTTGACTTTCAAAACCTTGGGTTGACTTTTCTTTCAAAATAAATGCATAGGGACTAATTTTGACAAGTTTTGAAACTTGGGGGACTGAAACTGCCAATATTGCAAACTTTGATCGTTTTTCATTTGTTTTTGCTAATTTTGCATTTAAAACACATAAAACACAATCCCTGGGATAATTTAAGTATTTTGATAACTTTTTGATTGTTTTTGTATGTTTTGGCAGTTTAAATATGACAAAAATGATGAGTGTTTGAGCACTCATCACTTGTACGATAGATGTAACTTAATACCTATACTGAGCACTACAACATAACTCCTTTAAGTATGAGGTGCAGGAAATATTCGCTTTTTAACCAATCCACAACTTCGTGTGACACTGAGTTCTACAACGTAACTCCTTTAAGTGATAGCAATACTGTGAGTACTACAACGTGACTCCTTACATCAGTTATTGATACGTGGGGATTGCACCCTCACAACAGGTTTTACCTCTCAAGGGATCTCGAGAAGCTTACAACCCCCACCAGGCAGTGTACCTGATCGTTGTAGTATAGTATAGTGACAAGTACCGGGGGATTGATCGTTCAACTCAGGAATAGTGTCGCTAGGATTAGAAAGCCGAATAAATTAGGTCTAGAGGTGAGGGATGATTCTTTTTGTATTTTTATAAAAGCAAGTAAAATCTCGGGTTTTGAAGGAGTGGGTGGAATTAGTTGCTAGCCAACTAACCCAATTAACTACTAATGCAATCAAAATAAAATAAAAGAAATGAAAATAAAACTAATTATACTAATGTGGTGGAAACAATAATGAGGAAAGTTGTGTTTACTTAGATTTCATTACTCCCTAGATATCTTTTACAGGTTGATTAGCTTGTTACAATTGCATGGATGACGGGTCATATTCCTTAATACTAGTCGTTGGGCCGTGTACAATATTCCCTAACTCTATAGGATCCTACTTCACTCCTATGTCGAGCCGTTAGAAGCTCCTAACATGGGATCATTAGAATTCTCCTACGCATTAAATACAACCAAAAATCATAGTACACCTCCGATCATGTTTCTTAAGACGTTCAAGCAAGTTACCAATGGAAGTCTGCCAGTTTTCTTAAGCCTAACATTGAATACAATCATCTGTAACAATTATAAACAAACAATCAGCCCATAATCAACATCTAGGTTTCACTACATCTAAGCAAACACAAGAAAGATCTAGCCTAGCATGTTAAATAGAAGAAAAGCGTAAGATATAATCAAACAACACATAGACATATTGAATGATTTGAAGGGATACTTATCTTTAATTGAACATGAAAGAATAAAGGGGTTGAAACTCTTGAAAAGCTGATAAAATTCGGACTAGGGTTTATTCCCTCAAAGTTGCACACTAATGAATGAAATTTGGAAAACTATATTTAGATTATACATCGTGACGGCGTCATGTGTTAGCCCGTGACGCCGTCAACTCGCCGCCATGATAAAATCGTATTGCCTATCTCTATTTGTGACGCCGTCATGTGTAGAAATACTCTGGGCCGTCACTAATGTTTGGACCCTGACGGCCTTGGGTGACGCCGTCAGGTCCTAGGCTTAAAAACTCTCTGGATCGTCACGTGTATTTTCCACTTCCACCTGCTTTGTAACTCTTGACGCCGTCATGTGGAGAGTCTTGACGCCGTCAGGTACTGTTCCAGCAAGGAAAATTGAGACTTTGCCGTTTTCTTCACTTTTATGCTCCAAAAACGTCCAAAATGCTTCCTTTTCCATATTTCTCTCCAAAAGTACCTAAAATGACAAAATGAACGATTTAGGGCAATATTTGATCAAATAATCACGAATTCGGGCTTAAATGAACCCTTAAAAGCGGTACACTTTTCGCCTCATCAGTTATAACTAGATTGTCAATATTGAATTTCTATATGCGCAGACAAGGTATCTTCAAAAATCGTGCATCCAACCACCCATAGACTTTTAGATAAATAAGTACACTTTTTGAAATGCCACTTCAAAATCAAATCAATAATACCGTACAAAAACCCCGTAGTCATTTTGTTAAACAAAACAATTCTAGCCGTGAACGATGTATCCCCGTGAAATTATAATACCAAAATACCCTCTTAATACCAAATGTTATCAGTAATATTGTATCTAAAAATAAATCCAGATAATTTATTTTGATAGTTCCATGTATGCTTGCGATCCATTTGCCCTTTTGATAGCCCAATCCAGAAAATTTCATTTGACATAATCACTTAAGCCCAAATCAGATTAAGCAAACAACTGTCCAGTCCAAGTTATTGATAATGTCCTTTAGCCCAAGACGAATCAACCCAATCCAATCCAAAGACATAATATAAGCTTGATACACTGATAACAAATACTACCATTTTAACCTAACCCTAATCTCATTATATCCGCCCCCATCACTAACATTCTCTCTCTCTCTCTCTCTCTCTCTCTCTCTCTCTCTCTCTCTCTCTCTCTCTCTCTCTCTCTCTCTCTCTCTCTCAAACTCATCTCCTGCATCTCATCATCATCTCCTTTTCAATCCGTCTTCGTCATTATTTCACCATAATCAATCACAAACATAACCATACCCAACCTTTTTCCTTTATTTGTTGCTCAATTCGATTCATATAACCACGAAGAAGAAACATAAGTTACGACTTCAAGATCATATAATTGATCTCAAGTAGGTGTATGATGTGATTTTGTTTGGTTTTTGTCTTGTATCTTTGAACGAAACAAGAGATGTTTCTAACAACCTTGTTAGAAAAAATTCTTTAATCTTTCAGATATTAAGGAAGTTAAGTCTTCTTAAAGATCTATGATGATTATAGTTCAACTCAAAAAATCTTTGTAAGATGTGAGATAAAGTTGAACTTTCTGAGATCTCTTGGATAATTTTTTTGATTGTTGTTTGTTTGTAATGGAGTTGAGATATAGTTAGATATGTAGTTGTTGGAGGCTATGAGAATAGTATATAAATGGATTTGTTGTTGTGTTGGTTCGACTATGATGTAGTTCTTCTCTTTTTCGATTTGTTATCTGTTCTTGGGAATGGACTGATGATGTATTATAAACTGAGGTCAACATATGAGTTGGTATTAGGTTTGTGGTCAAAGTCACTTCTTCATCATCTTCTCTTCTCTATTCGAAAATTTATGACTATTCGAAATTTTTGACTACTCAAAAAATCAAAGCTTATTCGAAAAATAGACTAATCGAAAAATCCTCTATTCTAAAAATTGACTATTCGAAATTTTGAGGATTTTGCTATTCAAAAATTTCTTTACAAGAAATTCCGACCTTTTCCGGTGACTTTTTCGACCAATTTTTCAGGAAACGATTTCCAACGACCCTTTTTGACCAGTATTTCGACTAATTTAGACCACTTTTTTTCACGGTATGGTACAAATCACTCTAGAAATAATATGACGACATAAAACTGTTTGGACAAAGATAAGACACAAAACAATATTTGTAAACCTGAAAGGACAAGTGACTGTTTGACCATATTGGATACATAAAAAGGTTGTATGAGAATCTGTTTACCCAAAAGATAATAGAAATTTTTTTCAGATCAACAATAAGTGGGGTAAAAAACAGGTTCAATAACACAAATGAAACACAAAAATCATCATAAGGAACACCATAGCTCGGATGCCAATTGTAGGACCGAAAAGATGTAAGATTTATGTGGTTCGGGAGGTCGAGGTTGATCAAAGTATATGAAATTCATGTTAGTTTCTAGAGAGAGAAAGTATAGAGAGGGAGAGGTGGAACAAAGATATTATTATTAAAGAACAAAGGTTACACCCTCACACCCCTCAAGTGAAGACTTGAGGGGTATTTATAGGCTAAACATAACATAACTATTACACGTTTATAACTATAGTCCCTACGTGTCTAGCTAGCTATGTTTCTAGTCCATTTCATGTATAAGACGCCAGATTCACAAAAAAGCAAAGCTAACAATCTCCCTCCAAGATGGCATCACACGTGAATGGTTACAATGATCCCTACAAGTAAACTAAAATAATCAAAGTAAGCGCAGTAATGCTGAGGAAGACTTCATAGCTCTTTATCTTCATAAATATCCCCAGCAATTTTTCTTTACTTGCAGATGAATCACGTACTAATCTAATTGGGTTATTGATGGGTTTTGAATTATGCTGCTAAGTTAAACTGCTGCTTGGTGAAACTGCTGCTACGGTGAGAATGCTGCTAAGGATAAAGATTCTGCTGCTGTTATTTAAAGTGCTGCTATTGCAAAATACTACTAGTGGAATCTACTGCTGAAGAGATATACATGTATACGTAATAGATAATTATAGAATAGATTGTGTGTATATCTTATGTATCTAGAATATTCTTATCTTGTGTAGAAAGGTATTGTAAACCTAGTAGGACTCCTTGGCCTATAAGTTTTAGCTTCGTTTACACTTCAAGGTTGTAAAACCCTAGCATTGTTGAGTGCTCGTATTATTAATATATTGAAGTGTTGATTGTGAATTGTTCTTCTTAAGTTAAGCTTTAATATTCCGCGTTTTAGCTTAAGTGTTAAACTCAAGTCAACTTCTATATAGGATCGTTTGCTCAACTGAGATCAACAAGTAGTATCAATGATAATTGTTGCTGTTACTTTACATGGATGCAAATATTCTAAACAGAAATGGATCATTTATCATTCATTAAAACCACAAGAATACAAATTAAAGAGTCCATTCACAAATCACTTCCAAGGAACACAAAAGACTGCTCCATTAAAAGATGAAATCAAAAGACTACAACCTACTACTACATCACTGTCTAGGGCTTGGAAGCCCAAGCATAACTTCTCTATCCTTAGGAAGAGTAGGGTTTAACTTCCTTGTCCTGGATGATGGCTTGGGTCTTGGCCTTGAAGACTGTGGTCTTTCAGGAGTGGCAGGTGGATTGTTCTGAGGCTCATCCTCATCTGAAGAAGTACAAATAAAGGGGGAAACAAGTTCAATTGGAGATGGAGGTCTGTTGGGGATCCAGGGTGGGTATTCTGATGATTCTGATGAAGATGGAGATTTGGGGGGCATAACTTCCTTACCCCTTGAAGTGCTTGTTGTCTGATTCAAGTTTAACAGATCTTTAAACACTGGAAGATCGTGTTTTCTCTTCCGTGCTTGCTCCTTAGTCCTACATCCATTGTGTGGAGGACAAAAGGGTGGTACATATGTGGGGAGTGGTGCTTCATCTTCAGAGGATGAATCAAAGGATATGTTGATTATTTCGGGAGTGGATTTCATTGTTATTGTGATTTGATTTAGTTGATTGGCGTTTTTGATTGCGATTAGGGTTTGATTGTGCTAAATTAGGGAAAGATTAAGTCCGTATTTATAGGGATCACAGCATATCAATTGCATTTATTGTTGAGGATTCTTTAACTTTTTGATCAAGTTTGATTAGTCAACTCTGTTGCTGGCTAAAATCACTCTGCTGCTAGTTGTTTCATTCTGCTGCTAGTGTTGTGGATGATATGGTTGTGCTGCTACGGTTGTAAGTGTGAGGGTGGAATGTGTAACTTCTCCAAAATAGTTTAAAACCTAATTGATATCCACAATTGGTTTTTACACGCTCTAAATTGAAGTTCTCTCAAACCCTAACACCTCATTACTCTCAAAGTCAATAATCCCCAATTTCTCAAAACCCTAATTAATGGATTGTACATGTACCTGGGCAGAGCTTCACAATAATGTTGCTATTTTGGATGAAGAGTTGGTTCCTGAAGGTTTCACAGATATGGTAAAATTCTTGAATGCTACTTCTCTTAGATATGCATTAACTGTGAATCCTACAATATTTGTTTCCTACATCAAACAGTTTTGGCTTACTGCTAAAGCTAAAACTAGGAATGGGGAAAAATATGTTAAAGCCATAGTAGATGATCAACAAGTTCGTGTAACTGAATCTTCTATAAGGGAAACTCTTCTCTTAGATGATAAAACAGAGACCACGTGTCTTGTTAATTCTGCTATTTTTCAAGGTTTAAATGATTTGGGATATGAGGGAAGACATACTAATTTAAAATTTCAAAAAGCTCTCCTCTGTCCTCAATACAAATTTTTGGTACACAATCTCCTTCATTGTTTGAGTCCTAAAACTTTTGGGTGGAATGAGTTTAGTGCTACTATTGCTTCTGCTATGGTATGCCTAAGCAAAGGACATCCATTTAATTTTTCAAATGTGATTTTGGAGGGGATTGCAAAAAGAGTCAAAGAGTCTGGTTCTTATTTACTTTATCCAAGATTTATCCAGCTCTTTATAGAAAACCAACTTTCCAACTTCAGATCACATGCTGCCACTTATGATGCTCCTAAGTTGGTTTCAAAAATGTTTACTTTCTTGATTAAAAATGGAAAAGGTTTTTCAGGCACACATACAGCTCTTACACCTTATATGGTGCAAATTGTGCAAAATATTCAGGGTGAAGAATCAGGAAATCCCACTGATTCCCATCACACACCCAATTTTTCTGCATCTGCTACACAACCTAAAATACACTATACCCGTATGAAAAACAATAAGAACACTGATCTACCTCAGGATAGTGTTAGTATGGCTGTACCAGATGAGGTTGTCCTTGGTGATGAAGGGGACATGTTGGCAAAGGCTGTCACTACTGCTTCTAGCTTAGCAACAGAACAGGACAGTGATAACCTCATTAAGACCCAAACCAAGGCAACATCTAGTGAAGAGGATTCTGATGAATCCAATTCCAATGATGGTAACCCTAGCCAAATGGAAAATATAGGGGGCTTAGATGATCAAACTAGGTTTGATATTGAGTTTATGTCCAAAGATTCACCTCTCGGACCAGGTAACACAGGTCGAAGTGCTGAGGACAGGACAGTAACAAATGAATTGATGGATAATATTGTACATGATGACAATGTCAGTGATTCATCTCTCGGACCAGATCACACAGGTCGAAGTGATGAGACTAGTATGGAAATTATTAAGAAATTAACGGTTACTTGTACAAATTTGGAGCTGCAGTGTGATACATTGGAGGAAAAAGTTCTTGGTCTTTCTACTATTGTTGATGGACAAGCCAAACTGATTACAAAATTGCAAAAGAAGATCAAGAAATTAAGGAAATCAAGATCTTCAACCTCCTTAAGAAGATTGAAGAAAGTGGGCACTTCTCAAGTTGTGAGTTCACCTGAACATTCTGTTCCTTTGGAAGAGGATGCTTCCAAACAGGGGAGGAATGAGGAGCAGGAAGATGCAATGGGTTCAGGGGAGGCTAATTTGAAAAATGCTGATAGTGCTCAAGTCAAAGAAGTTCCAATAATTGAAAATATGGAGGTGGAGAGTCCTGATGATGTGGATATTTTTGTGATTGCTGATAAATTGGGTAATGAGGCTGTAATGGAAGAAGTGTATGCTACTTAAGAAAAAGTGGTGAAGAAACTTAAGACTTTGGGGCCTGAGCAATTAGTGAAGGCAACAGGGTTGATGGGTGAAGCATTGATGACTTTGGGTGATTCTGTGGCAAAAGAAGTGAATGATGCTGCTATTACTAACAAAATTGATGAATCTGCTGCTGGTCAACACTCTACTGCTAAGTATTTTGCTGATCCTGCTGCTAGTGAAAAGGTCAATTCTGCTGATGCACAAGACTCTGCTGCTGGGTCTAGTGACAATGCTGCTGCTAAGGCTATGGTTTTGTTAATAAGAAGACAATAGAGGTTCTATCTGAATCATCTTCACAACATACATCACAATCAACTCAACCACTGCCACAACAACCAACATCTACAATCACAACATCTGTACCAAGAATACCTAAAAAAGGAGTAGTAATCAGAGAACCTGCAGCTCAACAAAAGAAGATTGCTACATCATCTTCTACTGATAAGGGAAAGGGTAAGCAGGTTGAAGATCCAAAGATAATGCATAAAGGGATTGATTACTCTCAGATACCTTTTCATTATTGGCCCAAAGAATTACAAATTGAACATGGCTCAATTGTTGCAATGAAAGAACAAGAACTAATTGATCAGGAAGAGCAACAGTTGATTCAGGAAGAAAAGGAAAAGGTTGAAAAAGAAACTGAAGATTTGAAGAGGTATGAGGAATGGGTGGAAGAAAAGATAAGAATGGATGCTGACATAGAACTCTCCAAGTTGGTTAAAATTGAAGAACAAGAAGCTCCAACTTTTGATGTTCAAGCTTGGATAAGAGAGTTGCTAGAAGAAAGAAGAAGGTTCTCAGGGGTCCAACACCATTGCAACAAAGAAGAGAGAAAGAAAGATACCTAAAGAATATGAAGGGATGGAAATTGGTACAGTTGAAGCCTAAGCCTGATCAAGAGGTTTTTAACTTGTATCAACAAGCTAAGAAAGAGATGGATACCTTCTATCCTATGGGTTGTGCTAAAGATTTAGAACATATTGCTAAAATGAATAAGAAGTTGGTACCTGACAGAGTTGTTGAAGCAGAGCATGTAAAAGAAGCAGATGCTATTGAACAGCCTAAGGAAGTAGCAGAAAAGGAAATTTCTTCTAGTCAAAGTGGTAAAAGAAAATGAGTTGTTCATAAATCCTTTGCTAGAAAGAAAAGAAGAGCAGAAGAAGAAAGCAGTAGTGAGATGGATAAAGCTGAAGAGGTTGAAAAGGAACAAGTAACAGCTTTTGCTGTGATAGAAGAATCAGAAAAACCTTTAGCTGAAAAACATCCTATCATCTCATATACTTTCAAGATAAGAGGTGGAAGTGAAGGATATTGGGAATTCATGAGATCAAATCATGAAGTTCAAGGCTTTAAGGAAACTTCACAAATATTTGATAAGATGGATAGAGATGATATTATTGTCATATGGGGATTATACAAAGAGAAATATGATGGAAAGTGTTGATACAAAAGTTGGGCGTACCTGGTAATTAGGCTTTTGCTCTTATATCAATTAGCTTCTTAGTACTTTGTTACCTGCGCACTAAGAAAATAAACAACACCGTTAGGCTTATCGAGGGATTGTCTCCCCCGATTAGACTCCGGCGTGAGAGTAAGTAATCGATTTAGGGTTTAGTTGAAGAGTTAGGGTTGTATATCGTACCTTTAATGAGAATCGTGTGATTCTATATATAGGGGCTAAGAAACCGTGTTTCTTGCTCCTCACTCTTCGCACGCGTGGTGCTTATCCGAGGTAAGGATACCTATTCCTTGAATAGATAATCCTTATCGTTACCCGGTGGGTTAGATTGGGCCTTTGGGTTTTATGAGCCCAAAGCAATAATACTACGGCCCATACCATTGTCATGGTAGCCCATTCGTAGTGGGCTTAGGTGTAAGTAATGTCTATCATTTGGGCTTGTGGCCCAAATATAGGCTATACGTCATCATGTCCCCCCAGTCTAGTGCGCGCGGCGCATAGCCGTGGGTACTAGACTTAATACCATCAGCGGTAAGCGTGGCGGGGGATTGAACTAATTTTACCGCCTTTTTTGTAGGTGCAATGCACCTAATAATTTCGAAATGGATACCTCGAAAGTCGGGGGTGGTGTCCACGTAGTCCTTGGGATTCGGGAAAAAGTGCATGTACCTTTTGATCTTCTAGCCACCCATTTACTGTGAGTGGATTCCACGTGGAGGGAGATTAGGGTTTTACCACCCTATATAAGGGTGCCGCCCCATTTTTTAACCACACAGTTAAACACATACAACCACTATTCATCTTCTTCTTCTTTTTAGAGCATTTTTCTGCAAGAAAATCTTTTAACTCTCGTAGGTAATCTTTGTGTGCGTCCCACTTATTTATAAGATGAAAATGGTTGCTCAATTAGAGGACTTTCGCTCCGCGTTGTCTATTGAGGACGTCACGCAGTTTTCTTCCGACTATTTTGTGCCTTTGGATGTACATCCAGAGGCTCCCGATGTCGATGCGTGTATAGCTGACTTCCCCGAAGGGAAGATAGGTCTATACACGAAATTTTTTGAGTATGCGAACTACCGCGTACCCATTTCCATTTTTCTGAGCGATTTGCTCAATCACTATCGCCTTCACATCTCTCAGCTGCACTGTATAGGTGCGGCGAAGGTGTCGAATTTTGAAGTGAACTGTCGTTTACTTGCGATAGAACCAACTGTAGATTTATTCCGCTCCTTTTACCACACGACGTGGTCAAATGGGTGGGTTTCCTTTGTGAAGCGCCAGGGGGCGCTTCAGTGTTATACGGAAAAGGTTGACGCCCTCAAAAATTGGAGGGAGTATTTCTTTTGGGTGGATGACGCAGTCTTTCCCTCTCCTTTTGAGTTTTATACTCAGGAAACCTTACCAAGGGATGGGCGCCCCGCACCCGGTTCCTATAATCGCGCTGACGCGCAAACGTTAGATGCCAATCGACTGGCCATTAACCCCTATCCGGAGGAGTTTTTGGTACACGTGGGGTTGAGCCGCGCTTATTTTGGTGCTGCAGATGAGGTTCCCACTTTTTTAAGTGAGGATGGCCGGGGTGGGTGTTCATCCCTTATTCTTCATGCTTTGTAAGTCTTTTATTCTTGTCTTCGTGCTTTTAATAACTGGTCCCTTTTTTGTCTTTCTTGTTTCCCTTGATGCGCAGAGATGGATTTGTTCGCGGTGGTCAAGCTGGATAGGCCAAAGCAGGTAACCATAGGGGTGCGTCCTCTGAGGGAAGGAGAGCAGCCCTTGCTTGATGCGACTGCCGGTCATTTGACTGTTCTGCCTGCGACGGTCCCTGAGGACACGCCACCACTTGTGGTGACGCCCGTCCAGAGTTTTGCGCCTGAAGTAGTTGTGGCCCCAACTGTGGAGGCGGTGCCTGATTTGGAGGTGGCACACGAGGAGACGCGCTCAGGGTCATCTGACAGCATTCAGATCCTGAAACCTGAGGAGGTGTTGAGGGAAGAGGTTGCGCAAAACTTAAAGCGCAAGGGAGAGGCTGGAACCAGTGGCACCAGCAAGAGGCATCGACACGTCATCAGAGACGCAGGGTCGAACGCGGAAGAAACTTCGACGTCCGGCGCACGGTTGAAGGCTGATGCTTCTCCGTTTCTGTAAGTGTGCATTCCTTCTCTTTTTCTTTTTTTTTTCGATTAGTTGTTGTAATTGTTATTTACTGTCTTTGTCGCGTAGGGATGACGGTGCGAAGGATGATGAGGTTTCCTCTCCGCAGAACGAAAACAAGGAGGGGAATACCGAGGCTGCTGATGGTGGTGAGGCGCAGCAGCTGATGGATGAGCTGGCTGCGACTACCGCCCGCCAAGCTGAGCTTGTTGCTCAGCTAAAGGGAAAGTATGCTGGGGAGAGCCGTGCTCTGGCTCAGAAGGAGGAGGAGTTTGTGACCCTCCGTGCGCAGTTGGCTGATGCGCATGTGGAGCTGGGGGCCTCAAGGGCCTATGCTGAGAAGATTGCCCAAGATAAGATGAGCATCTTGGCTGACTTGAAGTATGCGAGGTCGAAGCTCGAGCAGATAAAGGCAAAGACGTCGTGGTCTGTGTCGTATCTTGAAGAAAAAAGGGCCGAGCATTATGCCAGTCTGCAAGAGTTCAAGGGGCGCATGGAGAAAACGCTCGTGATGTATGAGGAGAAGCTGCGCGCCCTCAGCATCGAGTATGACGAGGAGCTGTATCCTCATCTTATGTCTATGATAGCCGAGCGCATGTATTCTTACACCCTTGTCTTTTAAATTTGCTTGTTCGCTCTATTGCGTATCTTACCTTTTTATCACTTTGTGAATGCAGGTGGTTGATCAGCCATGGGCTTCGTCTGGCAGCTCTGAGTACTTTGGAGTCTGCAGAGGTGGTGGAAGCCTTTGGGAAGGTTGTTCACTGCGCGATGGCGCGTGGCCGTTCGCAGGCCATGGAGGAGCTCCGTGAGGCCAAGTTGTTGGAGAAAGACTTGGCGGAGATTCCTGGTTATAGCTCGACGGCGTACGACGAGCTGGTGCAGGCGATGGCGGGGCTGAAGGTTCTTGAGTTGCCGCATATAGGGAGGTTGGAGCGCGACCAAGATGACCCCATAGATGTGCTCATGGCGGGTCTGACGTTGCAGCGTCATCTTGGGGAGAATGCTGAAGAGGAGGTAGATTATTATCTAAAACCTGATGTCTCGCAGCTTCAAGTCCCAGTTTTTGCGCGGCCCCGTGATATCCTCAAGCCTTTTGCACTGGAGAAGGAAGTCCCCTTGAAGGAGGTGCTAGAGCGTCACGAGCAAAGGGTTGCCATAAAGAAGGGTATTAAGGGCAAGGCTGTGATGTGCGGCATCGGTGCTGCGCACCTTCCTCGATCTGATGGCGTTGCTGTGAGTGTTCCAACTGTGTCGCTCAAGGATGCTATAACGTTGAGTAAGCTGAAGGAGGCGGGGAGTTCCGCTGCTCCAGAAGAGAGCCATGATCATCGCCATAGCATATAGGTTGTTTGTAAACTTATGTATTTTTCCTTGTAATTTAATAAATATAGAATAAGATACATTTTGTTATAAGTTCGTAACTTAAATATACTTGCATTGTTTGCTAAGTTTGATTGTTTTACTAAGTCTTTTAAGTGCGTGACTTAAGTATATTTGCATTGTTTGCTAAGTTTTATTTTTTGACTAAGTCTTTTAAGTGCGTAACTTAAGTATACTTGCATTGTTTGCTAAGTTTTATTTTTGACCAAGTGTCTTGGCTCGTTATATTGCTAAGCTCGTACGGTGTACTTGATATATGCGCATCCGTCGTGGGGTGCGCATGTGAAACTTACTTTGACGTCTCAAGAGTAAGGCGCTTAGCAAGGATACGTGATCCAATGTTGATGGGTTTGCAACCCTCTTATTCAACGAGTAAATTAGTAGGTTAACTCATCCTTTATGCCTTCGTGGGTCTTTAAGTGGTGCATGCACGCCATGTAGGCAGAAATATAAAATAAACAATATTGACATATATGCAATAAAGTAAAATGCGCTATGGAGTTAGCTAGAAACCATAACATTTTATTAATACTTGCAAGTAAGTGGAAAAAATAGAAAATGCAATTCCTAGAAAGGGAAAAAGAAAGACAAACACTTATTGGGCACCTCGTAGGATGTAAGTGTGTTTGTGAAAGGGCCGTAGCCTAAAAGTAACATTTTTTGAGATTGCAGATGTTCCAAGTGCGCGCTAGGTCGTGACCTTCCATATTGCGCAACCTGTATGCGCCGTTGCCGAGCGCGTCTGTGACCTCGTAAGGTCCTTCCCATTTGGGTCCGAGCTTGCCTGTGTCTTCTGCGTGGCTCGCGTCATTGGCGCGGTAAACAAAGTCTCCTGGTCTGAATGAAGTGTCTTTGACCTTTGCATCATAATACTTCTTCATTTTTGCCTTAGCCTTTGCTTCACGTATAGCTGCGCGTTCGCGTCTTTCTTCCAGTATATCTAAGTCTATGCGCCGTTCCTCGTCATTTGTTGTGACATTGACCTCTGCCGTGCGTATAGTTGGCATTCCTATCTCGGCTGGTATGACGGCTTCTGTTCCATAGACTAAGGAGAATGGCGTGTCGCCAGTACTGGTTTTGATTGTCGTGCGATGCGCCCACAAGAAGTGCGAGAGCTCGTCTACCCATCTTCCTTTATGTCTGTCAAGGCGCGCTTTTATGCCTTCGCCTAGACTGCGATTAGTGCGCTCAACTAGGCCATTGGTTTGTGGGTGTTTGACTGAAGCAAAGTGTTGTGTGATGTTCAATTGTGCGCACCAACCTTTGAATGGGTTATCACAGAATTGTTTTCCGTTGTCTGATACGATCTCGCCTGGTAGGCCGAAGCGACAGACAATATTGTCCCAAACAAAGCGTTTGACTTGGTTTCCCGTAATGTTCACCACTGCTTTTGCTTCGATCCACTTTGTAAAGTAGTCTATGGCTACGATGAGGAACTTTATTCCTCCAGCTGCGACGGGGAAAGGTCCTGCGATGTCAATACCCCATTTGTAAAATGGCCGTGGTGAGGTGATTGGCGTTAGCTCGTGTTGTGGTCGGCGCGGAATAGGCCTATGTACTTGGCAATTGCTGCACTTTTTTATTAGATCGCGTGCGTCGCGGTGCATTGTTGGCCAATAGTATCCTGACCTTAGAGCGCTTGCCACCACGGATCGTGGCCCTGAGTGCATACTACACGACCCAGCGTGAATTTCACGGAGTACGTAGTCTGCTTGGAGGGGTCCAACACATCTGAGCCATGGTTGTAAGAAAGATCGCCGATAGAGTATGTTGTCGCGTAATTCGAATCGTTGCGCCGTGCGCCGTATTCTTCGAGCGTCTTTGTTATCTTGGGGTAGGATTCCTTTGCTAATAAATTCGATGATAGGTGTCATCCACGTAGGATCTTGTTCCTCTGTCACCGTTGATATCTCCATATCCAAGATTGACTTGTTTTTTAGGGTTTCCACCAATACCTGTTTTGAGAGGTGTGCGAAGCTTGTGGATGCAATTTTGCTGAGTGCGTCCGCCTTCCTGTTATCTCCTCTAGGTACTTGTTTAATTGTGAACCTATCAAAGTTTTTAATCAAAGATTTTGTCTTCTCCAGGTATTGGATCATGTGATCATCCTTGGCTTCGTATTCCCCTAACACATGGTTAGCGACTAGACGCGCATCTACATTTGCTTCTAGGTTGCGAACTCCCATTTGGATTGCGATGCGTAGTCCGGCTAGTAGGGCTTCGTATTCTGCCTCATTGTTTGTGGCTGTGAACTCAAAGCGTAGTGCATAGGTGAATTCCATACCTTCTGGATTTGTGAGAATAAGGCCTGCGCCTGATCCATCTGCGCATGAGGATCCATCTGTGAATAAGGTCCACGGTCCCTGTAGGTCTGTTTTTGCTGCAGAGGTCGGGCTGTCGCTATCTGGCTTCTCCACGATAAAATCGGCTAAGACTTGTCCTTTGATTGCAGTGCGCGGCCTGTACGAGATGTTATACTCACTTAGCAGTACACTCCATTTTTGTAAGCGTCCTGATACATCTGGTTTGGAGATAACTTGTTTAATTGGCTGATCAGTGATTACCGCTATTGGATGCGCTTGAAAGTATCTGCGCAGTCTTTTGGATGCGAACACTAGAGCCAAGACCAGCTTTTCCATAGCACTGTAGTTAACCTCTGTTTTCTTTAGGGCTTTGCTTACAAAGTATATGGGTGTCTGGACGGAGTCTCTGTCTGTCAATAGTACTGCGCTAACTGCTCCATGGGTTGCCGATAAATACATGATTAGTTCTTCCCCTGGTCGCGGTGCGACGAGTTTGGGAAGAGATGCCAGATGGTGTTTAAGTTGTTGGAAAGCTTCTTCTGCTTCGGGAGTCCAGCGAAAGTCTCCCTTTTTTGTGCACTTCGTAAGTGTTTTAAAGAGGGGGAGGGACTTGTCTGCTGACTTAGATAGGAAGCGGTTCAGCCCTGCTAACTTTCCATTTAGTGACTGGACTTCTTTGAGTGTGCGCGGGGAGGGGAGATCAATAACAGCCTTTGTCTTCTCTGGGCACGGTTTGATTCCATCGGGTTCTATCAAGTATCCGAGGAACATGCCTTCCGTTGCGCCAAAGGTGCATTTCTTGGGATTCAACTTCATGTTTATCCTCCCCAACGTTCGGAATGTTTCCTCGATGTCGCGCACCAACTCGTCCTCTGTATGGCTTTTGATGACAAGGTCGTCAACATAGACTTCCAAGTTGCGGCCTACTTGTTTTTCGAAGGCTGTATCCACCAGTCGTTGGTATGTCGCGCCAGCGTTTTTCAGGCCAAAAGGCATTTTTGTGTAGCAGTATACCCCTTGACTGGTGTGGAAAGCTGTTTTTTCTTCATCTTCCACTGCCATCTGGATCTGGTGATACCCTTTATATGCATCTAGGAAGCATTTGAAGGGGTATCCGCACAAGGATTCGACTTTCCAGTCTATCTCTGGCAGTGGGTAGCAGTCTTGCGGACATGCTTTGTTGAGGTCAGTGAAGTCCACGCACATCCTCCAACTGCCATCGCTCTTCTTTACCATAACTGGGTTAGAAAGCCAGTCATGATAATATACTTCGCGCATGATTCCTGCATCTACTAGCTTGTGCACTTCTTCCAAAATAGCCTTTGCACGATCTGGAGCCTGGCCGCGCTTCTTTTGTCGTACTGGAGGATATCCTTGTCGGATTTGTAACTTATGCTCTGTGATAGAGCGCGGTACTCCCGTCATATGCTTTGGTTCCCATGCAAAGATATCTAGGTTCTTTTGCAAGAGTGCGCATACGGCTGCTTTACCTTTGTCAGATAAAGATCCTCCAATCAAAACTTGTTGTTCCGGATAATCTGGGTGAATAGCGACTTTTAAATTTGGCGTTTTTTCCGTGCGCTGTTCTGGAATAGTCTTCGCTTCAGTTGTTACTGCGATGCATTCTCTTGGTGGTACTGTTGTGTTATAGAGAGTGACCACCCCTCCTTCCACTGGGAATTTAAGCATTCCGTGCGCTGTGGATGGTACCGCGCGCATGGATGATATTCCCGGTCTTCCAATTATACCATTGTATGGTGAAGGAGACTTTATTACCATGAAATTTATCCATGTCGCGGTTGAGTGTTGTTCATCTCCTACGACCACCAATAAGCGTAACTGCCCCATGGGCCAAATCTTTTCTCCTGTGAATCCTGTTAATGACGTTGTGGCTGGTATCAACTGACTTTGGATTTCAGGTCGCAGCCTTTTGAAACAGTGATCGTACAGGATGTATGCGGATGCTCCACCATCAATGTACATGCGGTGGATGTCATGTCCACCCGTATGTATCTCAATGGTTAGAGGTTCCACGACTGCGTTGTCCGCGGCTATGGTAGGGAAGGATATCTCTTTTTCTGGGGAGAATTTCTGGCTGACCTTTTGCTTTATCTTGCGTTGCCATGATTGTATCATGTAGATAGTATCAGCTTTTTCTTTTGGGGGTTCTTTCTTGCCCCCGTTTCTCTGCTTATCTTTTCCCTCCTTAATGTTTTTCACAAGGTGGTCCATCCTGCCTTCTCTAACTAATTTTTCAATTAGTTGTTTTAGTTGAACACACTCGTTAGTTGAATGGCCTTTTTGGCCGTGGTACTCGCAGTATCCACTACCTAGGCGCTTTGCTTCTGCTGTGCGCATTGGTGGTGGTTTTGGGAAGTTCGCACCTTCTGTTACAAATATTTCTCTCGGAGTTTTAGTGAGAGGAGTATATTTGTCATTGTCTCTTCCACTGCGATAGTTCCTGCTGCGGTTGTTGTTCTGATCATTGGATTGTCTCCGCGGCTGTTCTTGTTGCCTATAGTTTGAATATCCTTTTTTGCTATCCGCAGCAGCTTCTTCTCCTTGTATAAAGGATCTAGTGCGCTTTGTTAACTCGTCAAAGGATTGTGGAACTTTGTCATTAAGCTTCCGGATGAGTTCTGGGTTATTGATCCCATTCATGAACCCTGAAATTTTTAGAATTTTAGGACATGCTTTGACTTGTATGCACTCATCCTTGAAACGTTCCATAAAAGCGCTGGTGGATTCCCCTTGGCGCTGTTTCACTCTTGCTAGCTCCACAGGGTTTTTAGCGCACTTCTTTCGCTGGGTGAAGTTGTGGCGGAATGCTTTCCGTAATTCCTCAAATCCACCAATGCTCCTACGTGGGAGTTTGCTAAACCACGTGCGCGCGTTTCCTACTAACGTGGAATTAAACATGTGGCACCACACAGGTTGTGGCCAATTTTCGATTGTTGCGGCTGACTCGAAAATTTTTAGGTGATCGTCAGGATCACCTGTTCCATCATATGTCTTTACGTTAGCGGGCATGCGCCTGCGTTTGTGGTCTGAGTAATCGCTGATGCGTCGCGTAAATGCGTCAATTTTCTGGCGTCGCCATGGGAGGGACATATCTTCATTCTCCTCCTCGCGACGTCTTCCTCTTGACTTCCAATGTCCTGTTTCTTTGTCCTCGTTGTCCGAGGAATCGCTGGAAGAAGAGTAGTCTCGCTTTCGGCGCTTGCGCCGGCTTCTTTCAGAAGAAGAGCCTGAGGGATCTCTGCTTGGGGATCTCCTCCTCCCCAATCTATCTTGTATTCGCCTACTTTCAGGTTTGGAAGATCCTTGGCTTGGCGAATGTTGAGGCCCTAATCGATCGTGTATTCCCCGACTGCCAAGTCTGGAATGGACATTGGTGCGCCTACCGCTGTCTCCAGAATTTTGTGAGTCAGGTACCGCACCTAACCTATCATGGACAGAGGTACGTTCTGTACGTCTTCCTCGCGGGTGGTGATGGTTCGCGTTCTGGGCCAAAATTAAGTCGGGCTTGTAGGTCCGTGTTTGCTCTCCTTGTTGCTTCTTCTTGCATGAGGGCAGTTAATGTTTCATAATTCTGGGATACAAAGTTCCCCAAAGTCAGATCCGGTGCGTCCTCAGTTGTTGCAAGAATTTCTTCCTCAGTGTTAGGCGCCCTGTTTCGTTCAGGAGCGCCTGGCGGCACAGTGTTGTTCACTGCGGGTGTAGCCTGATGAGGAGTGGTGAAGAGGGTGCGTTGGAGTTCCTCAACGCTGGGGACCTCTAAAGTAATCCTGGGTAGTTCTACCGCTGGGGGAGGTTGGGTTGTCCCTGCCTCGTGGTGACCCGGTGTGCTGGTTGTCCCAGCGACTTGTCTGGAGGTTGGATCTTGTTGATTCTTCCTCAGATGGTCACGTTTTTCTGGCTGCGGAGTCCGCTGGCTCGAATTCTTATGTTTCGTCATTCTAGTTCTTAGTAGGGTCCCACGGATGGCGCCACTTGTTGATACAAAAGTTGGGCGTACCTGGTAATTAGGCTTTTGCTCTTATATCAATTAGCTTCTTAGTACTTTGTTACCTGCGCACTAAGAAAATAAACAACACCGTTAGGCTTATCGAGGGATTGTCTCCCCCGATTAGACTCCGGCGTGAGAGTAAGTAATCGATTTAGGGTTTAGTTGAAGAGTTAGGGTTGTATATCGTACCTTTAATGAGAATCGTGTGATTCTATATATAGGGGCTAAGAAACCGTGTTTCTTGCTCCTCACTCTTCGCACGCGTGGTGCTTATCCGAGGTAAGGATACCTATTCCTTGAATAGATAATCCTTATCGTTACCCGGTGGGTTAGATTGGGCCTTTGGGTTTTATGAGCCCAAAGCAATAATACTACGGCCCATACCATTGTCATGGTAGCCCATTCGTAGTGGGCTTAGGTGTAAGTAATGTCTATCATTTGGGCTTGTGGCCCAAATATAGGCTATACGTCATCAGAAAGAAGATGGATACTGTTCTTGATATTAATCTTGCATTTGAAAATGTAATGTATCGCTTCTTCAAGAATATGTTTGATCCTCAGCCTGGTGATAGTGAATGGAATGAGATTAGTTGCAGCAAGGTGTATAAATGGTTCTTGTATCAATCTTGTGGAGTTCATGAGTTAAGAACTGGTGCAGTTACATTGTTTTTGTTGGTAAAGAAAGACTATCCTAGTCTAAATAAGTGTCCTGAGATACTTAGACAGATGTTGAGGCCTGGATTTCTCAAGTGTCAAAAACAGCCTGTGTCAGACAATCAAGCTTACACATTGATACAAAAGTATGAAAAGATTTTGAATCCAACTGTTTGAAGAAGCTTTCAAAGAAATTAGAAGATATAAGTGTTTGGAAGCATCCTTCTGGGGTTTAATTGAGCTTTGAAGAAACTTAATAATTTAGAAATAAATATTAAGTTTAAGGGAGGATTGTTGGGTTTTGAATTATGCTGCTAAGTTAAACTGCTGCTTGGTGAAACTGCTGCTACGGTGAGAATGCTGCTAAGGATAAAGATTATGATGCGGTTATTTAAAGTGCTGCTATTGCAAAATACTGCTAGTGGAATCTACTGCTGAAGAGATATGCATGTATACGTAATAGATAATTATAGAATAGATTGTGTGTATATCTTATGTATCTAGAATATTCTTATCTTGTGTAGAAAGGTATTGTAAACCTAGTAGGACTCCTTGGCCTATAAAAGGAGGATCCTAGGGTTAGTTTTACGTACGTATTGTTTTAGATTCGTTTACATTTCAAGGTTGTAAAACCCTAGCATTGTTGAGTGCTCGTATTATTAATATATTGAAGTGTTGATTGTGAATTGTTCTTCTTAAGTTAAGCTTTAATATTCTGCGTTTTAGCTTAAGTGTTAAACTCAAGTCAACTTCTATATAGGATCGTTTGCTCAACTGGGATCAACAGTTATTACTCCCTCCCAATTAGTAAGCCCATTTCTTTTACATGCTCCCTCCTAAATTGACAACCCGTTTGATATAACCTTGATGCTTGTAGAAGAAGTTTCTCTGAAGTCTGCCCAAATTGTCTTCAGTCTCTTATCTTATCATGCACAACAGAAAATAGATCATAGACTGATAAACTGTAACTTCTTCTTTAGGACCGTAGTATTAATTGATTTTTTTGATTCGGGAAGTCGCGGAAGATGAAAGTAAAGGTTAGCCATTTCTAGTGAGAGAAAGTAGAGAGAGAAGGAATACTAGGTGTTTTATTGATAATTTAGAAAGAGTAAAGTTACACACTAAGCATCACCCTCCTAGTGAAGTCTAGGAGGGTATTTATAGCCAAACACAATCTAAACTATCACACTATTACATAACTAGTCCTTGTATTTTGGCTAAATAGGATAACTAATGTAATCCCGTATATGTCGTTCCGTTTACGTGTTAGGATGATTCCTAACAATCTTCCCCCAATGGGGTGACATAAGGGATTACTTACAACATTTCCTACAAGTACAAATACAAATAACGAAAGGTCTGCATCGGTTCTTCAAGTGCTGAGGATGACTACAGTTGACGCTCTTTGTCTTCATCTTGTACCTCGGCTTCAGAACTTTATCTTCACTTGTAGGCAAATGATGTAATATGCATAAAATAGATTCACTTCCCCCCCATTCATGCTGCATGTCTTTAGCAGCTTCTCCGTACACTTCTTTTTAGCGAAGTTTCTAAATCAGCTTCCCCCCAAACTGACAACCGTCTTCAGCAGATTTGAAGCTTTGATGTAGTTAACATGTCTTCGAACTATTGAAGTTTTAAGTGCGCAGCAGAATTTGTAGATGACACCGTAGATCACACCAAGCAGATCTAAGTAGTCACTTAATCACAGTTATGCTCAATGCGGAAACTCCGTTCGGGGGTAACATGCAAGAAAGCAGCAAGATCTTCTCATATATGCAGGCTACTTAACACTTCACAGCCCGCGAGAGTTGAAACGATTACACCAAAATCACAAAACTGAACCACTGATCATCTCTACGGATGTCTCTCCAATAGTAATAAAATTTTAAGCTCGATCATGTGAGTTAATTATGCGTCCCTGATGTGCCACATTTCTTCCCTTTAATTGCAGATCCTTGTGGAAAATGAGTGTTTTCACAAAGAAATCAAGAAAAGTCAAAGAAGCACAAAGAACACCCACTCTCTCTTCCCCCACGATGTCTACGCGGAATCGGAAGCATACACACTATGTTTACGATGGAAAACGGAGGTAGCATAACCCCATATGTCTAATCAACCGATTATGTGTGAAGTATCATAAATAGCCCGTGAAAATCAACTGCTGATAAACATCTCCACTCTTTTATACTCCTCTCAGCTAAATCTTTACCGACCCCATTATCATTCTGATGGCTTTTTATGACTACTGATGGAGAAAATCCAATATGACGAACTAGAGACTGAAGTAAAATAACCCGAAATTGTGACTTAAACTTGCACTATTGTCTGACTAAGAACCAATACTTAGAATTTCAATAATGGTAACAAATGATATACCCATCCAACCATCCTTTATTGTATATGAACATCACTTGAATCATCCACATCTTTCGGTGACACTTGAGCACTACAACGTAACTCCTTTAAAGTGATAGCTATACTTTGTGAGCACAACAACGTAACTCCTTACATCAGGTATAACTAGACAACTCAAGTCTTGGTCATTTGTACGGATAAAGGCTCTAACAAGGATCTCGAAGAATCATGCATCCAACCAACCCCGATCTTCCAATACTAAGTACACACACCTGTGAAATTCCACTTCAACCTAAAATAAATAATAAAGAATTATCGCCGTGGTCACATCTTGAGGTCCAATACCCAAAACTAGCCCTTTTGATGGTTTAATGTGAACTTTGATAATGATTTTATCCCGATCTTGTCAAAAACGTAAGCCCGTGAAAATTTGTACATACAAAAATACCACTCCTTATAAAAAAAATTAACACCTTGTATTTAAAAAATACATTTGAATAATTAAACATTATGCAGAATGTGTCATTTTTTATATAACCATTTTGAATCCAAGAGCCTAAGCCATAAGTAATTCCAACTTGTCAGCCCATGTATTAATTATAATCTCAACACAATAACAAATTGTTATACTTTCAGCCCAATGCAGATTGCGTGTGATATTAACCCAAAACGTAGAGAAAGAACCAAAGCCCATTCAACTGATTAAACATGTAAGCCCATTCCTTAATATTGATCCAAACCAACATTTACCCTAAATGTGTGGTTATATAACAACACTTTAACCTCACACTACCCTAATTTTCTCACATAGATAACAAACAAAATCCGCCCCCTTCACTCTTATCCTTTCTTCAAACACAGTCAACACAAAACTTAAAAATAACGCCCCTTTTTTATCACACCTCTCACCAAACTCTGCTAATCACAAATGACTAGATCTAATCCCAGTCCATCATTTCCATCAAATTATCTTCAATTGATCTCAACTCCTTCATCATTTAATCCAAAACTGAAAAAAGTCATCTCATCTCAGGTGTATCTCCAATCCGAATCAACCACAAACATAGGCATAACCATACCGTAGCCTTGATGACAGTTGCAGCACAAGTCGAATCAAGAAAGCATTAGTGAAGGCTTTAAGATTTGTTTGGAGGGTCACGGTAGGTTTTATATGTGTTTAAGTTTGTCATTAGAAAGAACAAAAGAATTGAGTGTAACAAGATTGTTACATATTGATTGCTCAAATTAGTTATAGCATAGTATTTCTCAAAGGAATTGCTAAGAAATAAGCAAAACCCGAGGTCGCAGTCCGTGTGAAGGTGTGAATGGAATTTCAAATTCCCGGTTCGTGAAAAGTGTCGTGAAAGTGGGAAAAGTGATTTCAATGAGATTTAAACTAATGAATAAAACACAATTAATCACTTAAGCACGTAATTCAAATAAGGCAACCTAAAACGAAACGTATAATCAAAAACCGTAAGCTTAAATGTAGAATAAACGTAAACGCGCGAAATAAGAAGTGAAATTTAAGCTATACTAATCCACCGGGCTTGAAAATAATTTTCCTAAGTTAAAAATGATAAAAGAAAATTTTGAGAAAAAGAAAAATATTTTTTTGACGTTTTATTTAATTTTTATGAATTAAAAACTAATTTAACTACTTAAAAATCAAAAGAAAATGGAAATTAAGTGAGAAAAATACAAAATTAATTTTGAAAATTCTAAAATAACTAAAAACTAAATTTAAAACTGAAAATATATTTTTTTGGCTTTTTGTGTAAATTTTATGAATTAAAACTATTTAAACTAATTAGAAATTCAACTAAAAATTCAAATTAAATGAGAAAAATGCTAAATTAATTTCTAAAAATTCAAAATAAATGAAAACTATTTTCTCAAATATTTTTGGAATTTTTATGTTTTTTCTGATTTTTTTTGTGGTTTTTGGTATTTAAAAAGTAATAAAAATTGAATAAAACTGATATTAAATGAGAAAAATAGCAAATAAATTCAAAAAAATATGAAAAATTCAAGAAAAATCTAAAATATTATATAAAACCTAAGAAAAAATTTAAAAACTAAAAAATAAGATCTGGAAGTGCTTAATGCTTTAAGACAGCTTATATGGAGTGCTTATTTATAAGCACTCCTTGACCAAACTAACTGAAACTTTGACCAAATGTGTTTTTTACTTAAATAAGCTCAAATGAACAGTAGTAAAGCCAAAAGGATCACAGAAACTCAAAAATTGGCAGAATCAGCTGAATAAGTACTGAGTGATAAGCAATAGGTATCCAAATAAGCACTAAGTGATCACAGAAGGTTCCAACAACTATAATAAACACTGAGCAACTATTATGAATCACAAATCACAATTATCAAGCAACAAACCAAACTAGCAGTCCTACCTTATGAAAACAGATTGTTGTTTAAACTACTCAACTTATCAAGGCAAATAAGCAGTTCAAATAAGCTTAGGAGAGTGAGCTTATGGGGGCAAAACACACTTCAACCTACTGAGATACTAGATTCACCAAAAGACTTGACACTACTACTCAATTACTAGCCTATTGAAGGCCTTGAAATCTGATGAAAAACAATGGGGCAAGGGAATGAGTAGTTCAAACAGACAACTTAAGACCGAATTTCCAATAAGCAAATGAGTTCCAAACTAAGATTTTCTTTTTGACTATGTTTCACAAGCTGCCAAACTCCACAAATTAACTTTTCAAAAGTATTTCCAATTAAAATTAAACCCTACAGATTCTCACAAAGTTTTGTCAAAATCTGAGTTCAACTAGTTTTTGACTTTTTGATTTTTCAAATACTTTGACTAAAATGAAATTATATTGATCTAATCTAGTCCTAATTGATATGATTATCTAATTTAAGAGCTAAATAACCTAGATATACCCTAATTTTAACAACCTTCAAAATCTCAGACTCTAAATATTACTTATGTAGACTGAAACTAACTTACAAGCTAAATTTGACTTATCTTGTAATAACCTACTGAATTTTTGCAAGACTATGCCTAATTTACCCTAAGCGTAATGTCTAAGCAATCAGTATCCTCTGTAACACAAGCAATTCCACCAAACAGCTCTATCCCAAACACCCTTAAATGTGTCTATTAAGAATTTTAATGAAACAACTAAACCTCAAATCAATACCAACCACCAACTCAGTATCAACAATGATCAAATATGCTTAAATAAACCAGAAACTCAGATCTCAAACAGCTAAGGAACACAGAAACACAATATGCAATATATAAGCAGTATAAGTAGAAATGAATCAGTAGGTCAACAAATTCTAAAACAATAATCTAACTGATGAAATAAACTACTATTAACTAAATAATGATGCAACTAGTAATAATAAATAGAAACAAGTAATACTAAACAGATTCAAACTACCACTATTAATTATGCAATATAGAGTATTATAAATCAGAAACTTACAAGTTAATCCCCCTCAGCATGAAAAGAGGGGGTTCACTATGCTAGCCTGTCTTTGGACAGGCCAAGACTCCTTGTTGGACTGTCAGAACTCCTCAAATAAGCTCAGCTTATTGGAATAAGCTTTTGTTGACCACAGTTGACTTTTTGAATATTAAGAGATATGGACTGAATAAACTCACAACAAGCTATAATGGGGCTTATATGAGCTTAGTAAAACAAAAAGTAAGCTTGTTGAAGCTTAAGTTTGGAACTAAAACAATTATTTTTTTATTTTTTTTTTAGAATTTTCTAATTTTTTTAGTTTTTTCAATATAAGATGAACAAAAAACTGAAATGATAATTTGAAATAAACAAACAGTGATTTAGCTAATATAGATGAAACAGTAATAAGAATTAAACAGAACTCATTAAGAGACTAGAACAATAAAATGAAAAAAACTGAATTATATTAATTGAGAATTCTGAGTACAAAGTTTTGAAAGGAAATTACAAGTGATTAAAACAGAAATAATAAAAGACTATTACATAAAAACTTATACCTAAAAAACTACACACACAAGCTTGTGATATGAGTGGGTATTTATAGCCGAGAGGGGTGGATGCTAGGGTTGAGGATGCTTCTAGATTTGTACTGCTTTAACCTTGATCTTGTCCATTTATTCCTGCTTCCATCAAACGCTTGATTTTGGTCCCTTAGATCATGTGCCCTCACATGGATTGCCAACGTGGCATTCCGTGTGTTTCTGACCCCTTCTGACATGCGTAGCCTTCTAGAAACTCTAAATGATTGGGTAATTATTACCTAATCAGGGTAATTTTGATGAATGGTGATTCTAGGGTTCATAGCACAGTACATATCTGGGTTGGGGGTAATTTTGGGGCGCGGGTAAATTGGGTGTTTTATATTAGGGGTGTTGACCAGGTTTTATGGTTGACCATGGGTATGGAGTGGATTTGGATCGGGTATAATATTTAAAAGGGTTGGGTTGTGTAATGTTGTTGGGCTTGCGATAGTTTTGGGCCATGTATAGGTTTTGGGTTTTTTTTTTGTTGTTTTGGATCCGTTTGTATATATAGTTTAGGATTAGTAATTTTGGTTTAACAAAATGTCAAGGACCAATCTTGTACTTCTGAAATGGATCCTTCACTGTTATTTTCCAAACTTGTGTCCAAGGGCCATATTTGTCAATCTCTGATTTCTGGAGGGCTTGATTTGTCTTTTCTTCAATTATTTCTTCAAGGGACCAATTTTGACAAACTTTGAAAGATGGAGGACTAAAGTTGCCAATTTCTTCAAACTTTGATCAGGGACTATTCTTGCAACTTTATGAATCTCTGAGGACTTCTTTTGACATTTTGAGCTTTCTTTGATCATTAAGCTTCCCCGGCTCCGGCTTTTGACTTTTTTCCATTCTCGTGCTCGTTTTTGTCAGTTATGGCTTTGTTTTTGTCCATTTTCACATATCTGTACCTGCACATACACAAATACAAAACACACATTCTCTTGGCATATTTGGTTAGTATTTGATATTTTTTGTCTGATTTAGGTATTGTCGTGCCCTCACGCAATGTCATCACCTCACGCTTAAGAGATAAATAATTTAAAAAACCTCTTTTTACTGACATTGTAAAGTAGCAATGATGTTCGAAAGAGATCTCAAAATCATTTATTCTCAGAAACGCTCCGTTTTCCGATTTTCATGAATAACAACTACAACTACTATTTTTTTATACTTTTTCATTTTTATATATGTGATGCTTTACTTGACTTTCAATATCTTTTGATAATTTTTAGGGTCTACGAGTAGAAACACTTCTCATGGAGAAGAGACCATATAGATAAAAATCGCCATCCTTGATTTTTCATAAGCCCCCGAACTAAGCGTAAAATCGAAATCATTGTTTATCCACAAGTTAGATGCTAACACTACCCGCAAAAGTTACTTGTATATTTACCTCTTGTTCCCAATTCCTAAGTTTTGTATCTCAAGATTTTATTTTTGTGAGAAATGAATTTCTTCATATTTTCTCGTTTTGATATTTATTAGTCCGATAAGAGCACAAAATTTGAACGCTAAGTAGTTTCTAAACTTTCCCTCGAAAACCCCTGCATACAGAAATCGGGTCCACATGGAGGTCTCTGATTTAACACGATTTTGAGCGCCCTCTTTTTATTTACGACCGAAACATCCCATGTTTGAGACCCGAGACGGAAGTTTTTTATTAGGAAACCCCCGGAGTCGAAGCTTGACATTTTTGAATAATTATAAGCACTTTAATAATATTTGGTCCCTAGTCCTTTATTTCAATTACAACAACGGTTGTGAGCCGTCAAGATGCAAGAGCTTTATTATGACCTTGGATTTTTCCGCTGCTTTTTATAGCTTTGGATTCCTCTGCCTTATTTTTGGCTTTGGATTATTATTATTGATATTCATAATCATTTGCCAAACCCCGAGTCCCACGGCCTTTACTAAGCTCACAACATCGGCTGCGAACCGGCAAGATGCAATAGTCTATTTCATCGTAACACTGGCAGTACCCCTATGTGTACCAAACCCCCATATGCAGAGATTTTCTTAGGAACGAGAAAAAACTAAGTATTGCCCAAACCTCATACCCTTAATTAATCCTCGAGATCTATTTTTATTGGTGTGCAATTTTGTGGGAACAAGGAGGCCACAAGTACCTTTCGTGGGCTCTAAAGAGATTCGACTACTCCACGTTTAGCACCAAACTTCAAAATAAACTCTATCATTCCTCGATCTCCGCAAATTTAAAATCCCAAGTAATGAGATCCGCAGATGCTTAGCCGATAATCTTTTGATTATATTGTTGGTTAAGGGAGACGAGCTAGGGCTCAACACGCCCGGTCAAGTCGGAACATTTATTTCTACTCTTGCCGGTAGGAAAGTCAAAACAAGATGTCAAATCTTTACTAGTATTATATCATATATCATTCATTTTTTTTTTTTTTTTAGTCAATTACCCAAATCGACCAAATTTTCTTTCATTCCCGCCATATAGACCGCTAGACTCTTTTTTCAGAATAAAAAAAGCTCGCCTAGCTCGCCCGCACGACTCTACCAGTGCCCTCTTATTTCCCTCGACTTTCTTGCCCACCTTTAACCATAGTTAACACACCTCCATATATAATATCCATCATCAGAATAACATATAATATCCATCATCAGATTAACAGTAGTCCTCGATTCCATCCATGGGTGAATTTAACAAGAACTTCGTGATTATGATTCATTGGCCAGACACTTTAATTATTGTATGGAATAACAGATTCAAGAAAAAGAAACAATCGAAGACGAAGAACCGGTAAGGTATTTATGTGTTTTATTATAATTTTACTAGGGTTGTTCCACAATTGTTTAATGAATTTTAATTATTTAGGGAGTTTTTCCACAATTGTTAAAAGCCCTATTTGTTTGCATAGTACTGGTGGATTATGGGAGTGTTTGAATTAGCTTATTTGGATGAACTTAAACTGTTTTAAGATGACCCAAAAAACCTTTAGGCGTAAATAAGCTGATAAGTACTCAAATAAGCTTTATTTTTAGGGGTATTGTGTTTTGAAACTGAAATAAGCCAATAGGCACTCTAAATAAGCTAGTCCAGACACCGCCTTTAGGTGTATCCTATAGTAGTTTTTTAGGGTTGAGATCATATAATCTTCCAGTGGTAAAACCTTAAGCGAGATGGATGAAGCAATTACTGCTCTTGCCAATGGTCCAATTACTGACAGTGTTGTCGAGGAGGAACGCAGAGGAGATGTATGCTATTACCCTTTCACTGACGTACATACAGGAGATAGTCTCACGGCATCTCCCTTATTCGGAGGTTACAATTTGAATGCATTTTTTTGGTATCCTCCATTGTCACCAATCTAGCTAAAAGGATTGATTTTGACCAGTCGTGTTGGATTTTGGCGCTGGAACCATACGCAGGGATATACAACCTTCTTCTATTACCGCGCGAGGTCAGATGCGAAGCCATGGTCACAGACAATATGCTCAGGATCGTGAAAGCAGTTCTACTCCACTCGGGCATCTACACGGACAAATAGTCATGCAACAATCGTGCCCGACAGAAGGCAACGTGCTCTGATATTTTGGATCAGATTCAAATGTTATGATATGTTGTTGCACACTTTATGTGGGAAGGTATACGAGTTAGTTAATTGTCCGCTTCACAATTGCAGTCGTGCGTTATAGTGATTCCAGACCTACGTCCAGCTCCAAGGCACATACCGCAGCCAGTTTAAGGTCAGGTGCGACACCTTTACACACCTGCACTTTCCCATACTTCCAATATATTTGCACATACAATTGTGTTATGACTGCAACTTACTAATTCCAACCTCAATATTTACTATCCAAATTTGGAGGATTTTGGCTGATTATGCTTAGTTATCAAAAATATTATGGGATTTGAAAGTCAGTTTGATGCGGTACCTACCCTAAACTTTATATAGTTCTGCATATGTGCCTGTACTCATGGATCCTGTAAATTCGCATTTGACATAGCAATTGTACATTGACACGATTGAAGGTTGCAACATGGGTGGGTCGGTTAACGAATCAAAATGGTTTGTTTATCTGTATGGGTTCTGCATATGTGCCTGTACTCATGGATCCTGTAAATTCGCATTTGACATAGCAATTGTACATTGACACGATTGAAGGTTGCAACATGGGTGGGTCGGTTAACGAATCAAAATGGTTTGTTTATCAGTATGGGCCGAAATGCGCTGAGCTGTGTTAGGTTTTCCCTGAAACACTGTATTATGCATTCTTTATCCATTCTTTATTTTTGTGATAGGCAAATGTGGTAAAAATCTGACATATGCCCATCTAGTAGTATTATAATATCCATTGTTTAAATGGTTGTCTGAATTTGAGTTACTCAATGTTCATACAATAAGCTCTTTTAGCTAAGCACCTCCAGTTATAGGTTGTTTAGGCATAAATAAGCTTATAAGTACTCAAATAAGCTTTATTTTAGGCGTATTGTGTTTTGAAACTGAAATAAGCCAACAGGCACTCTAAATAAGCTAGAATGGTTTGAAAAGTTATTGATGCGATTCATTAGATTCTATTATTTTATAAAATTAAAAAATGAAGCTTGTGACGTCTTTAGATAAAGAGATGGTAATGAAAAGTGACTAATTGGCCTTCGTTCTTGAGTCACTCAATCGTAGTTATACTTGTGGTTCACATTTTGTTAGGGTTGACTATTCATAGCAGGGGACTAGCTTCTATATTAGAGCTTCAAGTTGGACTTGTTTTGATGAAGTTAGATCTACTTTCAAGACCAATGCGGTGGGGTTTATCTGCAGAAATAGGATCGAAGCTGCCATTTTCATATGCATACATTCTTTTCAAGCACCAATTATTTAGAATTTTGGCTGGACCTTTGTCATGTGATCGGTTTCTCGAGTTGGTTCATAAAATAAAGAAGTCTGTTTCAAATACGAAGAAAAAACTTAAAATATGTTACATCTGCAACCTCCATGGTGGATCACAAATCTTCATGGTACGTCTCACCAGATGCTAAAATATTTATAAAGTTTGTGACTTTTTAAAAGTTACGCTAAATGATGCTAACTACTCAACTCTTTTACCGTACAGGTCCATGGCAATGAACTTCCCCTGTTGGTTTTATTTCGCTGCATTACTACTCCCCGGAAATAATCTCAGCGACAGCTATATATGTCGGATAGATGAAGATAACCAACCACAATTAACATCTTGTTCAGCTGATGCAGCATGGTACATTGCATGGATTCTTGATCTCGTTGATGAATCAGCTCCTTGCTTGCTAGCTGAGAAGCTGGAAAATTATCAAGGACGTCAATTAATAAGCATTCGAGTTCATCTGAACATAGAAAAGCAGCAGGTGATTATTCTATAAAGCTAAAAAAACCCAAACCTAATGAAAAAGCAGATGTGGGTCAAGTTATTTGACTTTGGCTTGAGGAGTTCCAAAGTGTTAAAACAATTAATATACAGAACAATATGATGTTTAGAAGGATTACATTAGGTATTTTGCTTGGCTACTCGAGTTCGTTAAGTGAAGATGGATATGAACTGTTTCTTCATTATGTTGCCACTGGTACAATTCCTCAGTCAACCGAAAGTCAACACACTGGATCAAAGAATAGAAGATGGAACAATAAAAATCAAGAAACCCATGTCACAAGGATTGATAAATGCAGCCGAAAGGAGGCAGTTGCAGGTGCTTATACCGTTTTTCAGTTAACTGATATTGCTGAAAGGATGTCAGATTCGATATCTGAGACCCATGAGATTGCAGTTGAGTTTATTTGCAAGATCAAACTGAAGGCTGTTAAATACCTGTTTAAGTGCGTCAAGAGGCTGCTTGAGTTTGAATTTGATCAAAACAATGATCGCTTGCTAAAGTATCTACACAAAAGAATGCTGCGGTGGAGACGTCAAGGAAAAGATATTTTTCATGGTTACAAAGACCTTGATGATGCTATTAATGTGATCACTAGTAAGTAACCTCATCTGTAGGCGAGCACTTTTTTTGGTTCTTATAATGCCTGTTTGCTGTAAATTATTAGCTTTTTTTATATTGTGCTTCATACAATATATGCCTTTGATTTTAGTTAAAGCATGCTTAGTTTATCACTATATACTGGTAAAAAGTTATGTGACCCAGATCATACAGATGTACAGAACAACTTTTCGATTCAGTCTATATAAAATAGAAAATAGACTGTAGCATAATAGAATATACAGAACAATCCTCTCATAATACGACACTTCTATTGTTCGTACAAACAAATACAACTATACTGTTCTTTAACTGGCCAATATGACAAGCAATATGCCTTTACATTTTCACTGCACATAGTAACCAATAGGCATTATTTTCTTCTTTTCTATATTCTTTACGTGTATGTACTAAACCTAAGTAATCACTAAAAGGTTTAAGCAATTATCATTTGCTGAAGAAAATGGACTACAGAGAATTATTCATTCTCCAAGATTTGTACTTCCGTTCCTAGTTTGTTAAGTTCTTTTAACCAAAGTGATCCACTCTGGATTTCCACCCCATTCCTCAAAAATAACCAAGAATTTCAGGCCTTAATATTTACTTCTTGATTTCATTTGTCCCGGCCATTTTAAGTTGATAGATTCTCTTGTAACTAAAGGTGGCAATTTGGACCTATTGACTTATGAATGGGTCGATTTGGCTTCCCTTTTTTTTAATCTCAAACGGTTCAAAAACAAATTTTGCTAAAAGAGGAAGGGTAAAGTTTCATATAATCAATTGGTGCAAACATAATCAACACATTTTTAATTACATAAAGTTAATTAAAAAAATAGAAGCTGACCTGACCCGTTTTGGTTCGTTATTCAACTTTACCATCCTACCATCCCTACTAGTAATTGATGTACAGATCTTGTACTACTTGTCGTTGTTTAACATAATTTACCTTTTTTTTTGTTGAAATCTTGCATTGCTGGTTGGGACAAAACTTCAGCATGTTGTCTCTTTGTTAGCACTTGAAATAGTTGCGCCAAGTGGTCCGACAGTTGCAGGAACTCAAGTGAAGCCGTGTGATGAGCTTTTGTGGTTTGGTAAACCTGAAATATTGCTGTGTTTGGTACAGTTTATCTCCTTTCAGGTGAATATTTTTTATTTCTCGTAGATAAGTATCAAGATTATTTGGCTTATATCTTCGATAGTTGGTTTATTTTGACACATGGTCTAATAAGTGGTGTTTCTATTCGCGTTTTAAAACTGATCATTTATCATGTTTGGATATTATCAGTTCACAAAATGTCATATTTTGTCAAATTATTTTGTGCGAGCAAAGGATCAGACTCTCCAAACACTTTCTCATACAGCACGATTTATTGCACTTTATTTTACGATTCTGATTATATAGTCTCACATAATCACTTTTGAAATGCACATACAAACACCCCCTAAATGCATGTCATAGAATGACCAAATGCATAAAATACCCCTTAACAGTTATTCCTGAACATTTTGAAGTCAAAGCAACTCATTTGACTCACAAAAGTCAAACTTGAACATTTTCGGAACATAGATCATAGATGGTTATTAGTATCCTAAGATTATGGTATTTATTTTGTACGTATGCAGAATGCCTTTGAGATGGCAACATTCATCTGGTATGTGGTAAGTAATATCCCTTCCTTTATTAACATTTTTTAATGAAATCTCTTAGTTTTGTACACACGATTTCGCCCCATATGTCTTTCTATGAAACTATGGTCTTCATATATGCAGTGGGGATTCAAACAAAGATCATGTTTCATGAAGAACCACGCGATGATAATTATTAGGCTAACTTGCGGGTATGTAACTTATTTCAAAACTTTTGCACATATATAAATTGAACGCATAGTGATCGTCATATTCTTCTTCCTAATAAACCGGATTCCTAATCACACATTAATGTTTGGTTTATTGTCATGATTACAGGGTTCTTGTTCAGTTTTGGTGTAGCTACAGCACTGTGCCTTTAAACGTCATTGTCACACTAGTTAGTACCATATAAACCATTAAACAGCCTCAGCACTGTGCCTTTAAACGTCCTGTTACCCAACCCGTCTGACCCACTTGCAGACAGCCAGAATTTATAGATCAAGATGGCTTACCGTATCTGACTTTCCCTTAAACAACGTCTGCATTGTTGGTGGAGTTGAACCTTTGGGAATGGCAACCGTCATATAGATTTAATGTTGCTACCAGATTATACTAGAAATCTAAAGAATTTCATACCAAATTGCCAATATGTTTAAACTTGAAAATGTACCATTTTACCTCAAAAGTTTTGAGTAAGACGACTTTTTATTGGAAGACTGATACATATTTCACAATATTACATACCAAGGAAACTCCCTTGGACATCTACAAAAGCTAAGAGAATATACCAATACCAAGAAATCTGTTCAATAGCAACAACGATAAGTACATCAAAATTTATCCCCAAACAGAACATAAGCTACAATATGAAAGTTACAGATTTACTTGTACCTTTTGATGACGGTACAAGAATAAGGTTCCAAAGACCAATTTTATAGAAAAATAATCGCAAGATCCAAGTGTAAAAGGCACGTGAACACCTACAGAAAGTGAAAAAAATGGATAAAAGAAACTGTATTGAAAAACATTAAGAAATGTGTTAGGGGTTTGATACAAATGTGTTAGGGGTGAATTAAATGAACCTAGATTAGCAGATATAGACGTATTAAAGCTCATAAGGGCCATTATTGAGAAAGATAGTAATTGACCAAAGAACACAACATACAACACACTCCATATCCCTCCTCCATATTTAGCAGAATTCATCTTCAGTGAAACTACTATCAATATTTTGAGACAAGTTCAAAGTGTCCATTTAATGAGAATTCATCTTGAGTGAAACTACAACACTCTCCTTAACTGTCGAAATTAGCCAAGAACTCGTGTAAATCCCCAAAACCAAGTTCAAAGTGTCCATTTAATGAGCACATTAAAGCATATATTAAACAAAATATACAGATTTTTCACTAATGTACTTAGCATGTCATGAGCACATTGAACCAAGCAAGTAACTTTTGTCTTATCTCACAAAATAACAAATGACGTGAATTTTATTTATAAGTTAAACCTGAAAGGATAGTGTGAGAATGTGAGCTAGTGAGCTACATACAAGTTATCGATCATTTTCACAGCTCGCTTAACTCGCAGCTCATTTCAAGAGTTATTGACCCCTTTTTCATCACTCACCATTCAAATAAAGCAATATTACATGGGACATTATTCAAAAAATCTATAAAAGTATGCACTTTTAAGATCTAATACAACACGCTAGAAAATTTTAATAAAACAAAAGACATGTAATCTTGAAAATCAAGCATTAAATAAGAATATAATACAAGAGACTACCTTGTAATTGACTTCAATTGCAGCAGAAAGCATGTTCCAGGCCCATGTAGACCGGGGCTTTCATGAACCCTAATTCCTAAAATCACCCAAACAATAAATTGACTCGTGACCATAAGCCCAAAATATAAGCTGATCCAAACACCCCGGTTACTAGCATATAATTCTAACGTTTAACAATTTCAGGATTTCAACATCTATAGTGAGATTTAAATAAGGTACCTTGTCTGTATCGACTTCTTTCACGATTTGATTGAGTACATCAATATCTGCTTGACTGTTTTCATATAACACTTGTTCTAGCTCATCAAGCTCGATATAACCACTACCATCTTTATCAAAGAACATAAATGCTCTGCGAAGATGCTCATCGTTTTCCATCTTTTGCAAGTGAATTGTCACTGCTACAAACTCTCCATACTCGAGTACTCCATTGTTAGCAACATCAGCCTTGTAAATAGGCAAACAATACAATTTTAGTATCGAAATCGTCATATTCCAAAAAATTATTTATTTAAATATAATGAAATTATTGAATTACCACGTCCATGAGCAATTTGATCGCGTGTTTAGCCAGTTTAACCCGGCTTTAAGTTCATCAAATGTAACTTTCCTATCACCATCAAAGTCCATCAATGTAAACATATATCTGATAACTTCTACCTCTTCAATAGACAAGTGTTCTGTGATCACCTATATCATCCAACCAAAAGACAAATAGAAAATTTAATATCAACATTCAATTCAAAATTATAAGGAAAACTAAGCCAAAAGGGTGGTGCTTACCCTCAATGCTTTCTTTTTGAATTTATTCATCACTGAGAATTGTTTGAGTCTCATCCCTACTATATCTCCCAATGGAACATTTGAAGCTTTTTTCACGTTCTATATCCATGGATGTTCTACAAGAAATAGAAAATGTCATATAGAATTAGATTGACTTTGGCTTTTATGGTCAAAATGGAGGATATTTCACATTCAAAACTGACATTGATTAGTAAGAAAATTGCCCGGCAACTAAGAGAATGTTTGTCTAAGATTATTTAACAGGTTTATGAGGCTACAAAAAATTTCTAAGCTTGTAATCCTAACTTTTTAAGCTAATGAGCTTATTCATTTGAGCTTTAATAAGCCCACATCCACTGATCTTATCAAGAATTAATAAGTCATAAGCCAATCACAAAAGCTTAGACAAACACCCCTTAAATATCTATTTTATACCAGCATTACCGACATAGGAATAGGATTGTTGTGTATGTAGCTTTGACTTTGAAAGCCAAACGACATCTCTTAAACTTACCAAGGACCTGTTGAGAAGTTAATCTCTTCTTGGGATCGGGTTCTAACATCTGCTTAACAAGACTTAGCATATTCAGAAATTTCCTTTTAAAATCATTAACCGATTGACAAAGCGACACCTTTTTCAGTTTCTACAATAAGATAACAAAATCAGATTAGCAACAGAGCAAGAGACACCTTAGAGGTGGCTAAATGCACGTATCATACGGGTTCAATAACAGGAACAAAAAGGGGTCAAATTTGTACCGGTCAAAACGATTTCCGGTCAGGTTGAATCCATGACTTGTTAGTCAAAGCTCATCTGTTGCTAGGTCATGGCCCCATACCATGTCTTCCTACTTTTACTAAATTAATAAGAAAATAGACATCAAATTGGAATCCAGCACACCCAAACCGTGAGTGAAGTGGGATAATGTAATCTTAGATAACTTTTTTTTCTTTACTTACTGTAGTGAAGTGGGATACTGTGGGTTGTGGGTTGTTGAAGATGGTGGTGGTTGCCGGCGAAGATGGCGGTCGAAGATGGTTGTAGTTCGGTGGTGAATGAGTTGTGAGTATTGGTGGAGTCGAGAATAAAGTGAAAAGAGAGAGACAGTGTATTAGTGTTTGTGCACTAAAAATTATTTCACCAAAACGAGGGAAATTTGACTTTTCACGAAATTTTGGGTTGGGGAAATACTTTTAGTGTGGTATTTTTTTAGTTATACAAATTTAATTAAAAAAATACTGTTTAAATATAATTTTAAAATTTAATTAAATAATAATTTATATTTAAATTTATACATATCAAAAAAATAAATTATATATGAATAAAAAATGTTGTACTCATTTTCATTTCTAAAGTTACGATGAGTGTTTGACATGTAGCATTTTATATAAATATTAGATTATTAATAATTGTACACTCGTAAATTAAAACTTTGAGTCATTTATTTATTACATTCCTTCTCATTCTTTCATCCGTTTAACATCATGTGTATGCAATATCATCTGTTTAACATCTCATGTATGTCAATATCATATCAACACGTCCGTTTAACATCTCATGTGTGTAATTATCATCCGTATAACATCTCATGCATGTCAATATCATCTCGACTCATCCGTTTAACATCTCGTGTATGTCAATATCATTTGTTTAACATCTCATGTATGTGAATATCATCTCGACTCATCCGTTAAATATCTCATTTATGTCAATGTCATCCGTTTAACATCTCATGTATATCAATATCATCTCAACTCGTCCATTTAACATCTCGTGTATGTCAACATCATCCGTTTAACATCTCATGTATGTCAATATTATCTCGACTCATCCGTTTAACATCTCATGTATTTAAATATCATCCGTTTAACATGTCTTGTATGTCAATATCATCTTTACTCATCCGTTTAACATCTCATGTATGTCAATATCATCTCGTCTCATCCGTTTAATATCTCGTGTATGTCAATATCACCCCTATAACATTTCATGTATGTTAATATTATCTCGACTCATCCGTTTAACATCTCATGTAAGTAAATATCATTCGTTTAACATCTCATGAATGTTAATATCATATACACTTATCCATTTAATATCTAATGTATGTCAATATCATATCTACTCATCCGTTTAATATCGCATGTATGTCAATATCATCTCCACACATTCGTTTAATATCTCATGTATGTCAATATCATCTCTACTCATCCGTTTAATATCTCATGTGTGTCAATATCATCTCTACTCACATGTTTAACATCTCAAGTATGTCAATATCATATCTACTCATCCGTTTAACATCTCATGTATGTCAATATCACCTCTACTTATCCGTTTAACATCTCATGTGATATCATCCGTTTAACATCTCATGTATGTCAATATCATCTCAATTCATCCGTTTAACATCATGTGTATGCAATATCATCCGTTTAACATCTCATGTATGTCAATATCATATCGACGCGTCCGTTTAACATCTCATGTATGTAATTATCATCCGTATAACATCTCATGCATGTCAATATCATCTCGACTCATCCGTTAAACATCTCGTGTATGTCAATATCATTCGTTTAACATCACATGTATGTCAATATCATCTCGACTCATCCGTTAAATATCTCATTTATGTCAATGACATCCGTTTAACATCTCATGTATATCAATATCATCTCAACTCGTCCATTTAACATCTCCTGTATGTCAATATCATCCGTTTAGCATCTCATGTATGTGAATATCATCTCGACTCATCTGTTTAACATCTCATGTATTTCAATATCATCCGTTTAACATGTCATGTACATCAATATCATCTCGAATCATCCGTTTAACATCACGTGTACGTCAAAATCATCCGTTTAACATTTCATGCATGTCAATATAATCTCGACTCATCCGTTTAACATCTCGTGTACATCAATATCATCTCGACTCATCCATTTAACATCTCATGTATGTAAATATCATCTCGACTCATCCATTTTAATATCTAATGTATGATAATATCATCTTGACTCATGCTTTTGGCATCTAATGTATGTCAATATCAGCTCGACTCATCCGTTTAACATCTAATGTATGTCAATATCATCTCGAATCATCCGTTTAACATCTCATGGATGTCAATATCATCTCGACTCATCCGTTTAACATCTCACGTATGTCAATATCATCTCTTCTCATCCGTTTAACATCTCGTGTATGTCAATATCACCCCTACAACATTTCATGTATGTTAATATTATCTCGACTCATCCATTTAACATCTCATGTATGTAAATATCATTTGTTTGACAATCATGAATGTTAATATCATATATATTTATCTGTTTAATATCTCATGTATGTCAATATCATATCCACGCATCCGTTTAACATCTCATGTAGGTTAATGTCATATCAACTCATCCGTTTAATATCGCATGTATGTCAATATCATCTTCACTCATTCGTTTAATATCTCATGTATGTCAATATCATCTCTACTCATCTATTTAATATCTCATGTGTGTCAATATCATCTCTACTCACATGTTTAACATCTCATGTATGTCAATATCATCCGTTTAACATCTCATGTATGTCAATATCACCTCTACTCATCCGTTTAACATCTCATGTATGACAATATCATCCGTTTAACATCTCATGTAGGTCAATATCATCTCAATTCATCCGTTTAACATCCTGTGTATGCAATATCATCTGTTTAACATCTAATGTATGTTAATATCATATCGACACATCCGTTTAACATCTCATGTATGTAATTATCATCCGTATAACGTCTCATGCATGTCAATATCATCTCGACTCATCCGTTTAACATCTCATGTATGTCAGTATCATTCGTTTAACATCTCATGTATGTCAATATCATCTCGACTCATCCGTTAAATATCTCATTTATGTCAATGTCATCCTTTTAACATCTCATGTATATCAATATCATTTCAACTCGTCCATATAACATCTCGTGTATGTCAACATCATCCGTTTAACATCTCATGTATGTCAATATCATCTCGACTCATCCGTTTAACATCTCATGTATTTCAATATCATCCGTTTAACATGTCATGTATGTCAATATCATCTCGACTCATCCGTTTAACATCTCATGTCTGTCAATATCATCCGTTTAACATCTCATGTATGTCAATATCATATCGACTCGTCCGTTTAACATCTCATGTATGTAATTATCATCCGTATAACATCTCATGCATGTCAATACCATCTCGACTCATCCGTTTAACATCTTGTGTATGTCAATATCATTTGTTTAACATCTCATGTATGTCAATATCATCTCAACTAGTCCATTTAACATCTCGTGTATGTCAATATCATCCGTTTAACATCTCACGTATGTCAATATCATCTCGACTCATCCGTTTAACATCTCATGTATTTCAATATCATCCGTTTAACATGTCATGTATGTCAATATCATCTCGACTCATCCGTTTAACATCTCTTGTACATCAACATCATCCGTTTAACATCTCATGTTTGGCAATATCATCAGTTTAACATCTCATGTATGTCAATATCATATCTACTCATCCGTTTAACATCACGTGTACGTCAATATCATCCATTTAACATCTCATGCATGTCAATATCATCTCGACTCATCCGTTTAACATCTCGTGTATGTCAATATCATCTCGACTCATCCGTTTAACATCTCATGTATGTCAATATCATCTCGTCTCATTCGTTTTAACATCGAATGTATGTCAATATCATCTTGACTCATGCTTTTGGCATCTAATGTATGTCAATATCATCTCGACTCATCCGTTTAACATCTCATGTATGTCAATATCATCTCGAATCATCCGTTTAACATCTCATGGATGTCAATATCATCTCGACTCATTTGTTTAACATCTCACGTATGTCAATTTTATCTCGTCTCATCTATTTAACATTTCGTGTATGTCAATATCACCCCTATAACATTTCATGTATGTTAATATTATCCCGACTCATCCGTTTAACATCTCATGTATATAAATATCATTCGTTTAACATCTCATGAATGTTAATATCATATATACTTATTCGTTTAATATATCATGTATGTCAATATGATATTCACTCATCCGTTTAACATCTCATGTATGACAATATCATATCTACTCATCCGTTTAATATCGCATGTATGTTAATATCATCTCCACTCATTCATTTAATATCTCATGTATGTCAATATCATCTCTACTCATTCGTTTAATATCTCATGTGTGTCAATATCATCTATACTCACATGTTTAACATCTCATGTATGTCAATATCATCTCTACTCATTCGTTTAACATCTCAAGTATGTCAATATCACCTCTACTCATACGTTTAACATCTCATGTATGTCAATATTATCCGTTTAACATCTCATGTATATCAATATCATCTCAATTCATCCGTTTAACATCATGTGTATGCAATATCATCAGTTTAACATCTCTTGTATGTCCATATCATATCGACTCATTCGTTTAACATCTCATGTATGTAATTATCATCCATCTAACATCTCATGCATGTCAATATCATCTCGATTCATCCGTTAAACATCTCGTGTATGTCAATATCATTCGTTTAACATCACATGATGTCAATATCATCTCGACTCATCCATTAAATATCTCATTTATGTCAATGTCATCCGTTTAACATCTCATGTATATCAATATCATCTCAACTCGTCCATTTAACATCTCGTGTATTTCAATATCATCCGTTTAACATCTCATGTATGTCAATATCATCTCGACTCATCCGTTTAACATCTCATGTATTTCAATATCATCCATTTAACATGTCATGTATGTCAATATCATCTCGACTCATCCGTTTAACATCTCATGTATTTCAATATCATCCGTTTAACATCTCATGTATGGCAATGTCATCTCGACTCAACCGTTTGACATCTCATGTCTGTCAATATCATTCGTTTAAGATCTCATGTATGTCAATATCATATCTACTCATCCGTTTAACATCACATGTATGTCAATATCATTCGTTCAACATCTCATGCATGTCAATATCATCTCGACTCATCTGTTTAACATCTTGTGTACGCCAATATCATCTTGACTCATCCGTTTAACATCTCATGTATGTCAATATCATCTCGACTCATCCGTTTAACATCTCCGGACTTAAAAATTATGATGGGCGTTGCTATACACACACCCCTATAGTGTAAGAACTGGTAGATTTGAGAACCCGATTTAAAATGTTGATATATGATTAAAATGAATTGATAATGTTATTGAAACAGTTTTTTAGAAATTAGGGGAATTGATGATTGATTATATTGAATTTAATTCGTATCGTTGATTTTATATGGAATTATATGTCGTGAAATATGTTTGGTTGCGATAATTAGGCACTACGTTGACTTCGGCACTAGGATAACCTAATAATTTGAGAATTTTGATTAACGGTTAAGATGTATTTTTACGGAAGAATTTATATTGTAATTTTGTGGAAAGACTGTTTTAAAAATGATGGTGCCTATGTAAACGCGTGTTGAGAATTTTTGATAATAAATATGAGTTCGGGAAGTGAAAGTCGGGATTTAAAGAGAAACGGTTACGTTTTATTTTATAAGCCTATTAATTATCGAGATTAATGGAAAAATGTGTTTAATGTGATCGGTGATGATTAAAATTTACATTGGCGACGTTTATTATTTTTCGCGATTAAAAGTAAGTAATATTGGGAGAGTTTATTATAATTTACACCGCAAGTCCTTATATTGACACCCTTATCGAAAATATGCAAAACGAAGGGACCTAATTGCAATCTTTGAAAAATATAACTATCCTAAACCCTGACCCTTTTTTTTGGGGATATATCATTTCCATCTCTTCACACATCTCCCTCCCCCCTCTTCTCCATAGCAGCCGCCGGCTGCCACCACGCCACCACCTCCACCGCCGGTCACTAAGTAACACCACCACCTCCAACGTGACCCTCTCACTCTCCCCTTCCTGTTGCTATAGTACATGCGCCACCAGTCAACACCACCATCTTGTTGTCTTATCGTTACCGCTACCGCAACCTTACCATCATCATTTTCATACCCCAAACCTTGTAGATCTTTTGAGATACGGTAAGGAAACGTGGGTTTGACTCGGTCTCGAGTCAAACTCGTGATATATTTTAGATTTTGGGATGAAAACTAATGAGTTTTAATGTTTTGGCTAATAAAAACGTGATTATAAATAAAGTTTGGTATCCACCTTGTGTCGTGTTGTGTGTCGAGTCGAGTAACCGTGAGCATAAGCTCACAGTAATGTTGTGCTTGTGATTTGTTTTAATGGTTCTTATGGATTCTTGATGTCTCTTGATTCTTGTTTGTTAGCATTAAAAATTATATATATAGAAGTGATGGTCATTCTCATATTGTAACTTTGTGTCGTTTGTTAAGATTAGTAATAGTTTAGTCATTGGGCCTTGGACTTGGCAAGCTAATATGTTATGTGCTATGTTTCATTAGCCTAGTTATCCAACCATGTAACCAAGTCCAAGCCCAAGCCCAAGCCCATCAAAGCCTATGTATGGAACTATATAAGGCACCTTACCTCTCATTTGTAAGGTGTGCATGTGTGTGTTTTTAATAATAGCTCTCTTCATCTTATTCTCTCTTTTATACATATTAACGCCACACATATCATATCAAGTCACCATCTTTCCTTCTTCTAGTGCTTATATTTGTGATAAAGTCGATATATCTTAGGTCCTACAAGTGGTATCATTCGCCTAACAATGATTTAGGAGTGTGTGGTAATCGTATTTTTCAAGTTTTTTTCTTAAAAAGTTGCATTTTTTCTTGTAAAAGTGCACTTTTTATTTAAAAAGTCTTGATCTTTAAGTGTTTTAGTGTTAAAGTTGTTGTTTTTCTTGAAGCTTTAGTGATTCTAAGTGTTTTGGGAAAGATTTGATCAAAAGAATCAAGTGGAAAAAATGTTTTTGATTGAAAAAATCGGATTTTTTGGCTGTTTGGGACATCTTACGAGTAAGATTTTGAGTATAGTACATGTTACAGCTGTCTACAGTACTTTCTACGCCTAAGTTGAGGTCAAAACCCCTTTCCTACGCTTAACATTGGTCAAAACCCTCTTCTTACGCATAATCTCACTTTCCTACGCATAAGTTGAAGTCTACGCATAAGATCCTACGCCTAAGTTCAGTTTCTACGCAGAAGTTTGTTCTTACGCATAAGATTACATCTTACGCGTAAGTTTCAGAAATCTACGCAAAAGTTTCTTCAAAGGTCTTCTCTTCGTGCATCGGTGACTCAGTACGTCCCTGACTTGGATAAGTTTGTGGAATACTTCGACACGGGATATCTTTCAAGCTTGGATAAGTTTGAGAGATCAATTTGGTTGAAAAACCTTACGCGTAAAAAATTCTTACGCATAAATGCAAAGTTTACGCGTAAAAATCAAAGCTTACGCATAAACATACTGTTTACGCATAACTTTCATCTTTACGCATAACCTAAACGTTTACGCATAACTTTTCTTACGCATAAGATTTTAAGTTAACCAAAAGAGTTAGGTCAACGCATAAGATTGAGTCTACGCGTAAGATTCACTGATTACGCATAAGTTTCTGGGTTTTACGCATAAGTTTTTGACTTTTGACAACCAAACTTCAAACGGCCATAACTTTTGAACCGTAACTCCGTTTTCGACGAATCGGCTGTCAAAACTTTTGAACCATAACTTTTGAACCGTAACTCCGCTCCGAGAAGAAGTTATTGAGGTTTTAAGGTTTTAGATCAAATTTTTCACCATAAAAACTTGCATCAACTTACACTAAACACAACTCCTATTTCGTTGGAACGATCCAAGAATCAACTTTATCCATCTACAAATCATCAATGGCAACTCAGCAAGACATTCATGCAGCCGGTGCCGAAAACCGACCTCCCATGCTGTCAAAGGGTGGATACTCACAGTGGGCTAGTCGTATGATGCGCTATCTTAAGAGCAAAACAAATGGAAGTCTTCTCATCAAATCCATTGTGGATGGACCCTTCAAACCATCACAAGTACTAGACCCTGGTGATCCAAATGGTACCCCCCCCCCCCAAGTACAACCATACTACAGAGATCAGAATGAGACTGAATACACTGTGGAAGACAGAAAACAGATTGAAGCTGATGATCAGGCATTTCATTACGTCGTTCTTGGTTTACCTGAAACCATCTATGCTACTGTTGACAATGAAGTAAGTGCTCATGCAGTCTGGGAAAGAGTCAAGAGGTTAATGTATGGGACAGACATCGGGAAACAGGAAATGGAAACACAATTGCTTAAGGAACTTCGCAAGTTTACTTCAATTCCTGGTGAATCCATAGAGACGTACTACCACAGATTCTGTAAGATCATGAATGATTTATCGAGACACAACCTCAGTCAGACAAATATTGCTAACAACACCATTTTTCTGAATGAGTTACAACCAGAATGGGGAAGATATGTCACTATTGTTTATCAGACAATGAATTTGCATGAAGTGACTTATGATCAGGTGTATGACTTCTTGAAGCAAAATCAGGATGAAGCTAATGAAGTAAGAGCTGAATTACTAGCTAAAAAGCATGATCCTCTAGCATTAATGGCTGATACACCAACACCTATACCAGTGAACACACAACAACAACCATCATCATCTTCCACCCACAACTACATGCAACCATCCTACATTCAACAACCAACACCGGTCTACCAACAACAATTCTACCCACAGCAACAACATGTTATTCCACAACAGCAATACCCACATTTCCAAGAACCAGAATTCACTGACAATGGTGAAGCTACTGCAGCCTTGACACAAGCGTTTGCTTTTCTGACAAAAGCATTCTAAGGACGCTATTCTACACCAACAAACAACAACCAAAGGATTTCATCGAATACTCGCAACAGGCAGATCGCTCAGCCGAGTTTCAATATGGGCAATGGAGGCCAAATGGTTGGAGTTTATGGGAATCATCAAGGATATGCTACTGGAGTTAACATGGGTAATCAGAATATGCAGAATGCAGGTCAGTATGCAGGGAATCAGTATGGTCAGTATGCAGGGAATCAGATGGGTCAGCATGTTGGAAATCAGAGGGGTCAGAATGTTGGTAATCAGGCAATAGGTAATCAGAATAGGAATGTGGCAGCTCCAGTTGTTGGGAATTATGGAAATGTGAATCAGGGCAATCCGGTAAAGTGTTTCAACTGCCAAGGAGTAGGTCATATGGCAAGGAACTGTCCTACTAAGCCAGACAAGAAAGATCTAGAGTACTTGCAGAAAGCAGTGATGTTGGCACAAAAGGCAGAGGAGAATGATTTTATGGCTCTTATGGATGACATGGAAGATAGAGAGGATATCGATGCGAACTGCATATTCATGGCGAATCTTCAGGAAGCTAAGTATGACACGGATTCTAACACACTTCCTGTTTATGACACCAATGCACCATCTGAGGTACCAAATTTCAACACATGTCATAATAATGATATATTTGATATGTCTCCTCATGAGGAACAGCATTCTGAGAACTAGCACCCACTTATGATACATACCTGGACACGCCAAGTAGTAGCAATACTCCTTCAGCAACTCCAGATGTGAATCATAATGGAGGCTTCGTTTCACAGCATGCTGAGAATGATGAGGAAACACGTGCTTTATTTGAATCATTATTAAATAATTGTGGTATTGAAATCGAGAAAGTGAAAAAGGTCAATCGAGATGTTAAGGCCGCGAATGAGAAATTGACCACTGAGCTTGAGAGATACAAGGAAAATGCAAAAAGTTTTCAAATTCACAAAGAACGCGAGTCAGAATTTGAAATTGGTTATAAGAAATTACTTGTTAAAGATAGGGAATGGAAAAACAAGTTTGCTAATCTTGAAATAAGTTCAACAAAAACCATTAACTCTTTAAAACAAGAAATTTCTAAATTAACAAACCAACTTTCAAAACAAAAAACAGCTTATACCAATCTTGAAAAAGAACGGGATGAGTTGAAAAATGACTTTGCAAAGAAAGAAGATAAACTTTTGGAAGAAATCGTAGAGTCAGAACACAAGATTGCACATCTAGAAGAATTGGTGGTTAAGTCGGGTCAGTCAAGTCAAACTATGAAAATGATTTCAAACCAAACTAATCCGATTTACCATACGAAACACAAAATGGCTCTCGGTAACAACAATCCTTGTAATCTCAAGAAAGCTCAGGATGAACAGAATGTTTTGTATAATGGTAGTGTTTTTTACACCAAACATGATCCTCCCGTCATTCGGGATTCTGTGCAAACGATAGAACATGTCGAAGAGAGCATTATTAAAATGAAACAAAAGGATTTGAAACCCATTGACTACAACAAATTGAACAAACTTTCGGGTATTACTTTTGTTCCACAAAAAGAACCATCTGTGTTTTCCATAAAACGACCATTCTCGAAAATGTTTTCTAAGAAAGTAGTTGCTTCCAAATCGCTTTCAAACATGGAACAGATGTCTTCAAACAACACTTTTAACTCAAGTGCTGCCAGAGGATATCTTGATGATCTTAAAACAAGAGTTGGGCAACTTAAAATGACTTTAGAATCTAAAACGAGACTTAATGAGATTAACTGGAACTCCATGGTTCATTTACAGCTTAAAAAGATTCTTGAAAATGAATTTGCTCCTCAAATTAATAACATTCATGCTCGTGTAATTCACTTTGAACAAGCATTTTTGAAAGAAACAGCTGACTTCGTCACGGATCACAAATCCTTGATAAAGAAGGCTAATGAATCTTTTGAGCAAATCAATGTTTTGGAAAACCTAAATGATTCTCTCTTCGAAGCTGTTATGACCACCGACATTATGTCCATCATTTTACAAACATATTCTGTTCAAGACGATGAACGACTAAGAGCTGAGACATCCGCAATTGTTTCAAAATATGAAAATGCTCTTATAAAGCTTGAAAAAGAAAATGTGTCATATTTTAAACAACTTGATCGAAAAAAGGAAGAATGCAAGTATGACAAATTGTCGTATGAGCGTGACTTAAAGAAAATGAAAGAGCAAAATGATCTTTTGAGGACTCAACTTGAAAGTCAAAAAGGAAAGGGTGAGGAAACTAAGTTTGCAAAACCATTGACTTCGGAGAAACCAAATGTTTCAAACACGGTTCAAAAACCAAAAATGTCAATTTCACGGTTTGCTCCAAAAGTCGATGAGAAAAAGGATTTGACAAAACCAGTCACTCCAACACCCTTGCCCAAGAAAAGTGAAAATGAAAAGATTGTTGATAAAGGAAAAGCGGTTGTCGAAACACCAAAAGTGATAGCACCTGGCCTTTTTAGGATTAGTCCCACTAGTGCGTCTGCCTCAACATCTAAGACAAATGACAAGTGCATAAAGGCTAATTCTAAAGAATCTAAGGATGCTAAAAAGGACAACAATATAAATCCTAATGTGTGTGCCTTACCTTCTACAGGATTAGAAAGCACCTCTAGGAGCAGCAGACTAAAGCCTAGGAGCAATACAAGGAACAATAGAGTCTCGCCTGTCTCTACGAGTAGTAGCAAGAATAAAGCTGAAGAAGTAGAAGAACACCCTAGGAATTTATCGCTTTGTAATAAGAGACATGTTTTATCTGAATGTAATGTCGAAAGTACTGTTTCTAATGCATGTAATGACTCTGTTTGTTTAATATGCAAGAAATGTTTAATTAATGATGTTCATGATGAATGTGTTTCTAAGAATGTGAATGTTACGCCTAAACAGAAGTATGTTCCAAAGGGAACTAGTGCCAGATCTAGATCTATAAAAAGATTAGTTGCACGCTTTAGGTCTACCACTAGTAGTCGAATGCCTAGGAACTACCTTAAGTTTTGTATGTGGAAACCTACGGGTAGAGAATTCATTCTTCAGGATGGCAAATTGAAAGTTGTTCAAAATGGACAAGTAGATACCTTCTATGAATGTGATTCAGATTTTACCCCTAACCAAATGGAACCAAATTCAAAACGGTTTCCAAATACAAACTCTTCTGTTCTTGGCAGGTTATCGAAATATGTCTTTGGATCGTCGACTCGGGTTGCTCCAAGCACATGACCGGGAATTTAAAGCTGCTGATCAATTTCGTCTGGAAATTCATGGGAACTGTACGCTTTGGAAATGATCATGTAGCAGCTATTCAGGGTTATGGAGATCTTCAATTTGGGAATGTTTTAATCACTCGAGTTTACTACGTCGAAGGGTTGGGACACAATTTGTTTTCAGTCGGTCAGTTTTGTGATGCAGATTTAGAAGTGGCATTCAGGAGAAACACGGTTTTTATAAGAAATTTGGTTGGTGATGATCTCTTAACTGGTAATCGTAGTACAAACTTGTATGCTATCGACATCAACCAAATGGCTTCTACATCACCAATTTGTCTTATGACAAGGGCAACCGAAACTAAGTCCTGGCTGTGGCATAGACGATTATCCCATCTCAATTTCGACACCATCAACAAGTTAGCCAAAGACAACATCGTCGTCGGACTTCCTAAGTTCAAATACACCAAGGAACACCTTTGTCCATCATGCGAACAAGGAAAAAGTAAAAGAGCATCATATAAACCCAAAACCGTACCTAGTTCGGAAGCAAGGTTACATATGTTGCACATGGACTTATGTGGCCCAATGAGAGTTGAAAGCATTAATGGGAAGAAGTATATTCTTGTTATTGTTGATGATTATTCAAGATATACTTGGGTAAAGTTTTTGAGATCAAACGACGAAGCACCAGGCATCATCATCACCTTTCTGAAGCGTATTCAAGTTCTACTTCAAGCTCCAGTAAGGATTATAAGAACAGATAATGGCACAGAATTCACAAATCAGGAGTTAAGAACTTACCTCGAAGATGTTGGAATTACACACCAAACATCAGTTGTTAGAACTCCACAGTAGAATGGGGTAGTTGAAAGAAGAAACCGAACTCTTGTGGAAGCTGCTCGCACAATGCTGATCTTTTCTAGTGCACCACTATTCTTATGGGCTGATGCTGTAGCCACTGCTTGTTTTACTCAAAACCGATCCCTAGTCCATCCGAGATTCAATAAAACGCCATATGAGCTAGTGAACAACCGTAAACCTGACATCTCTTACCTTCACGTGTTTGGCGCTTTGTGCTATCCGACGAATGACAGAGAAGATCTAGGGAAATTAAAAGCTAAGGGTGATATTGGAATCTTCATTGGATATTCAGAAAACTCGAGGGCATTCAGGGTGTATAATAGACGAACAAAAAGGATTATGGAGACGATGAATGTAAAGTTTGACGAGATTTCACAAATGGCTTCTGAGAGATACGCTCTAGAACCCGCGCTTAATCCAATGGCTTCTAATCAAAACAGATTAGGACCCGCACCAAACCAGCAGACTTCTGGACACATCAGTTCAGGACTCGTGCCTCAAGGAGCTCAGTCAACAAACAAGGATAAACCTTCAGAACAAGAACTGGAAAACTTCTTTGAGTTAATGTTTGATGAATACTATGGTGGAACTTCGACAAATGCCTCAAATCAACATTCCGTTGCACCCGCTCAAAACCATCAACCACCACCACCACCACAGGATGCATCTACAACAATCGAAGCTGAAGCACCAACTACATCAACATCATCAACATCTACTCCAGCAACTCCAGTTATTGAAACTGATCTACCAAGAGTTGATGAGCAAAACCAAAATACAGATTTTCAAGAAGAACCAACAAATAATTCAAACGATGTTATGTTAGAAGAAGAAGAAGAAGAAGTATTTGAAAACCAGTTTGCAACAGACTCTGCTGAATCTTCTTCAAGGTTACAAGAACCATCTAACACACATTCGTTACACCCAAGGTACCCTTCTACGTTTCAATGGACAAAAGACCATCCAATAGAACATGTTATTGGTAAACCTTCAAAGCCAGTTCAGACAAGGAGACAACTTGCCACTGATCTCGAATTGTGCATTTACGTTTGCTCAATCAGCCTCAAAGAACCAAAGAACATTCGGGAAGTAATGGCAGAAAACCCTTGGATTGAAGCGATGCAGGAGGAATTTCTTCAATACCTGTTACATGATAGTTGGGAACTTGTTGAACGACCACTTGATAAACGTGTTCTTGATCTTAAGTGGTTGTGGAAGAACAAACTGGATGAGGAAGTGGCTATTATTCGCAACAAAGCTCGTCTCGTGGCTAAAGGTTATCCACAAGAAGAAGGGATAGATTTCGAAGAATCATTCGCGCCTGTAGCTAGACTTGAAGCAGTCCGGATTTTCTTAGCCTATGCAGCTCACAAAAACATCACAGTCTATCAGATGGACATTAAGACTGCTTTCTTGAATGGAACTCTGAAAAAAGAAGTGTATGTGAGTCAGCCAGAGGGATTCATCGACAAAGATCATCCAGACTACGTCTACAAGCTTAAGAAAGCAATTTATGGTTTAAAACAAGCTCCAAGAGTGTGGTATGACGAACTATCATCTTTCTTGCTTAAAAACAATTTCACAAAAGGAACGGTTGATGACACCTTGTTTATCAAAAAATTCAAAGATGACATTTTGATCGTTCAAATTTACGTGGACGACATTATTTTTGGATCAACCAATCCTAACCATTCAAAACATTTTGAAAATCTCATGAAAAGCAAATTTGAAATGTCCATGATGGGGGAACTAAAATTCTTTCTTGGTTTACAAATCCATCAATCCCCTCGTGGTATTTTTATCAATCAAGCTAAATATACGATAGAGATTTTGAAAAAACATGGAATGGAAAATTGTGATTCTGTTGGTACACCAATGGTTACTTCACCAAAAATAGGTGCTGATTTGTTTGGGAAACCTATCGATCCGAAAAAATATCGGAGCATGATCGGTTCTCTCATGTACCTAACTGCTAGCCGACCCGATATTCAATTTGCTGTTTGTTTGTTAGCACGGTTTCAGGCAAAGCCTACCGAACTTCACCTCAAAGAGGTTAAACGGATCTTTCGGTACGTACGAAGCACCATTAACATGGGACTTTGGTATCCGAAGGATTCGGGGTTTAATCTAACAGCATTTTCAGATGCAGACCGTGCTGGTGATCAAGTTACAGCAAAGAGTACATCAGGTGGAGCACAATTTTTGGGTGAAAAGCTAGTAAGCTGGTCGTCAAAGAAACAGGATTGTACTGCACTATCAACCGCCGAAGCCAAGTATGTGTCTCTATCTGCGTGTTGTGCCCAAGTTCTTTGGATGCGGACACAGCTCACAGATTATGGCTTTACTTTTGACAGAATACCTATGTATTGTGACTCAAAAAGTGCCATAGCCATCTCGTGCAATCCCGTACATCACTCTAAGACGAAGC